>CM070819.1:16086626-16449126 GCA_036326025.1 Chrosomus eos | reverse complement strand
GTCTGAGGCACCCTACTGTACTCCACATTTATCCAAAAGAGAAAGAAAAGAATTTAGTGCAAACTAAAAGAGAATCTGAGACTGCAGTGGGCAGTGCTCTGATCTCTGTTCAATCCAGTGGTCTCACTGGGGCCGGTGACCAAGACTGTACACTCTCCATAGTTCCAGTTCAAGTTAAACCTAGGAAAGGGCATAAGGTGTTAATTACATATGCCTTCTTGGATCCTGGGAGTTCAGCGTCATTCTGTACAGAGCGGCTGATGAATAAGCTGAATGTCAGGGGAAGAAGAACTGGTATTCTCTTGCGGACTATGGGTCAGGAGAAGGTCGTTGGAAGCCATATTGTTTCAGATTTGGAAGTGGCTGAATTAGATAGTGATTGCTTTTGTGAACTGCCTGATATTTACACGCAGAAAAACATGCCAGTTCATCGAGGCAACATTCCTCACCAGAAAGACCTCCAGCGATGGCCATATCTGAAAGACGTCCATATAAGAGAGATTGATTCAGATATAGACCTACTGATTGGAACCAACGTTCCCAGAGCACTGGAGCCATGGCAAGTCGTTCGAAGCATGGAGGGGGGTCCATATGCAGTCAAAACAATGCTGGGCTGGACTGTAAATGGACCACTTAGGGGCTATGAAAGTAGAGAAACTACCTGTGGACAGCCGGATGTCACTGTCAATAGGATCTCTATTGCCAACCTCAATGATCTGTGGAAGCAGCAGCTAAAGGCAGATTTTCCTGAATGTATTCAGGATGAGCAGATGGGGTTATCAAGAGAAGACTGTCAGTTCATGGAGTATGTTACAGAATCTGCTAAGTTGGTAGATGGCCATTATAGTGTTGGGTTACCTTTAAGGAAAAAGGATGTAAATATGCCAAACAACAGAAGAGTTGCCGAACAGCGTGCTATGAGCCTCACAAGGAGGTTTGAAAAGGATGCTCCATTTCATGCTGATTACACAGCATTTATGAATGACATCATCTCCAAGGGATATGCAGAGACGGTACCAACTGAGAGTTTGGATCGGAGCGACGGCAGGGTATGGTATATACCACACCATGGTGTATATCACCCGAAGAAAGGAAAGATCAGGGTCGTTTTTGACTGCAGAGCTACATTCCAGGGAACATCTTTGAATGCTCAGCTCCTACAGGGACCAGATCTTACCAGCATGCTAATTGGAGTCATGACTAGATTCAGAAAGGAGCCTGTTGTCCTCATGGCAGACATCGAGGCTATGTTTCACCAAGTCAGAGTACCTGCTGAGGATTCGGATCTGTTGAGGTTTCTCTGGTGGCCGGATGGAGACCATAAGCAGAGCCTAGTGGAGCACAGAATGGTTGCGCATCTGTTCGGAGCCACATCTTCGCCAAGCTGTGCAAGCTTTGCTCTCAGAAAGTGTGCGGAAGATAATCGAGAGCAATTCAGCTCCAAAGTAATAGAAACAGTCCTGCATAATTTCTATGTGGATGATTGCCTTACATCAGTGGCTTCTGAGGAGGAGGCGATAGCACTCTACCAAGATCTTCGTGCCCTTTGTTCGAAAGGGGGCTTTCAACTCATGAAGTGGATCAGCAATAGACGTGCCGTGCTGGCAGCTATACCTGCAATAGAGAGAGCAAAAGAGGTTAAGGATTTGGATTTGGACAATGACACACTTCCTGTAGAAAGAGCATTGGGCGTACAGTGGTGTGTTCAGTCCGACACTTTTAAGTTCAAAGTCCTCATCAAAGATCGACCCCTAACCAGAAGAGGGATCCTCTCCACGGTCAGTTCAATCTATGACCCCTTAGGAATCTTGGCGCCTGTGGTCTTATCTGCCAAAAAGATCCTTCAAGATTTGTGCAGAAAGGACCTTGGTTGGGATGACGTCATACCAGACTTGTCTGCACAGGAGTGGAGAAGTTGGCTGAAAGAGCTCTGGCAGCTTGACAAGTTTGAAGTCGACAGATGCCTAAAACCAATGGATTTTGGAGAGGTGATTTCTGCTCCGTTACATCACTTTGCAGATGCATGTGAGAGCGGCTATGGAACAGTGACTTACCTGTTATTAAACAACATAGACAGACAAGTTCATTGTGCTTTCATAATGGGTAAAGCTAGAGTGGCTCCATTAAAACCAATCACCATACCTCGTATGGAGTTGACTGCTGCCATGGTTGCAGGTCGAATGGATGAGTTGTGGAGGAAGGAGCTGCAGATGCAACTTCAGGACTCAATTTTTTGGACTGATAGTACTTCCGTACTGAAGTACATCAGCAATGAGACCACAAGGTTTCGTACCTTTGTAGCCAACCGGGTTTCAAAGATACTGAGTGTATCAAATCCATCGCAGTGGAGATATGTTAACACCACAAGCAATCCTGCTGATTTAGCCTCCAGAGGAGTAAAGGTGACATCACTCCTGAAAGATAACACATGGGTGTCAGGACCTAAGTTCCTTGTTGGGCCGAAGAAGGGTGGCCTGAAAACCCAGATGGCTCTATGAGAATCCTGCCAGATGACCCTGAGGTTAAAATGAGTTTGATTGTGAATGCTGTGCAGGCTGAAGAGAGTATCGATGCAGTCACTCGCTTGATTAATTACTTCTCCTCTTGGATCCGTCTGAAGAAGACGGTTGGTTGGTTCCTTAAGCTGAAGAGTCTATTAATGTACCTCAGTCAGAAGAGGAAGCAACTGAGCCTGACTCTTGCTCATTCCGGCTTGGATAAGGACCAACAAGGAAAAGAAATAGAAAAGGAGATGCAGAGTATCAAGGCTCTGACTGGTAGTGGTCTTCTTTCAGTTGATGAACTCAGAAGAGCTGAGATGGAGATTATTAAGTTTTGTCAGAGGAGGAGGTTTCCAGGAGAGTTCAACAGCTTGCAAAAGGGAGAAAGTGTGAAAGGAACTAGTCACATTTACAAGCTCAATCCAATACTTGAAGATGGTGTTCTGAGAGTTGGAGGACGACTTAGCAGAGCAGCAATGCCGGAAGAAACGAAGCATCCTGTTATATTGACAAAAGATTTACACATTTCTGACATAATTCTTCAGCACATACATCAAGAGGTGGGACACAGTGGTCGTAATCACATGCTAGCTAGCCTGCGCCAAAGATATTGGATCCTTGGGGCTAGTGTGGCTATAAGAAAAACCCTGTCTAAATGTATTGTCTGTCGACGACTGCATGCAGCTCCAGGGCAGCAGCAGATGGCAGATTTACCCCGCGATAGAGTTTCTCCAGATGAACCTCCATTCACTCGGGTTGGAGTTGACTACTTCGGACCTTTTGAAGTTAAGCGAGGAAGGAGTACATTGAAGAGGTATGGGGTTCTCTTCACATGCCTTTCTATAAGAGCGATCCACATCGAAGTTGCATCGTCCTTGGACACAGATTCCTTTATTAATGCTCTTCGACGCTTTATAGCAAGACGTGGACAAGTATTAGAGCTGCGCTCAGACAATGGAACCAACTTTGTTGGTGCAGAGAGAGAATTGAGAGAGGCAATGGAAGGTTGGAATCTTGCTTTGATCAACAACACTCTCCTTCAGAAAGGAATTAAGTGGGTTTTCAATCCCCCCACAGGATCACATCATGGAGGGGTGTGGGAAAGGTTGATAAGGTCTGTGAGGAAGGTCCTGAATTCTACCCTGAAGTTGCAGACCCTTGATGAGGAAAGTCTTCACACAGTTCTCTGTGAAGCAGAGGCTATTATTAACAGCCGTCCAATTACCAAGGCATCCACTGATCCCAACGACTTGGAACCACTAACCCCTAACCATCTGTTGCTACTCAAGATCATGCCATCTTTGCCACCGGGTCAGTTCAAAAGGGAGGACATCTACGCTCGTCGCAGATGGAAACAAGTTCAGTACATCTCTGACTTGTTTTGGAAACGTTGGATTAAGGAATACTTGCCTCTTCTTCAGGAGCGTCAGAAGTGGTCTGGTGTCAAGCGCAATTTCCTTACTGGAGATATTGTACTCATAGTCGACGACTCAGCACCTCGCAACTCATGGCTTACAGGAAGGATTGTGCAAACTATCTCTGACAGAAGAGGACTTGTTCGTCAAGTGCGAATTAGGACGAAGACCAGCTATTTGGACAGGCCTATTACCAAGATTTGCCTTTTACAGGAAGCAGAGGAGCCATAAGGATATCCAACTGACCTTTGAACTTCATAGACTTTGACTTTAAACTTGACTGTCATACGGGCCTTCTTTCTTTTACATAACTGAAGAAAGGACACTTTTAAATGGACTGCCTTATCCTAAAAAAAATGTATTGATTTCCTACATAATGTGCAGTTGTATAATTATTGTGTTAAAATAATTAGGGGCCGGAATGTAGGAGCCAGCGTAAGTCTCCCACGTGTACTATCTGGTTTCATTCATAATATTCACCGCACTTGTATTGTAGGTGGTGGGCGTGTCCACCGGAGTTTGGGCGGAAGTGATGATAGTGGTCTATATGTTTGCTTCACTGGTTCACCTGGGTTATGGCTTTGACAGAGAGAGGGGGTGAGCCTGGGAGCGAACACTTTTTGTTGACCGCACCCGCAACAGCACCTGCACTCGCGCACTTCCGCACTTACACGGAACCCTTATGATGACTTGGTAACTGCAGTGCCAGTTGTACCTTTAGGTGTTGAAGTGAAATAAAGGATTTAAATAAGATCGTCGAGTGGAGCTGAGTTATTGCGCGTCACAGTTTCAATCTCTCAGTGTTTAGCCCCTCGCGGCTGCAAGTTTTTGTTTTTAGTTGTCTACAGCCGCTATAGCCATCTGCAATGTTTAACGTGTGTTTGTATGTGTGTATACTGTGTGTGAGAGACAAACTCTGCTATGCTAATCAACGCAAGCCCATTGGTCAGTTCCCTTTGATGATGAGCTCATATGAGATGCAGATTCTCTGCATATTTTTACCTATAGGGCAACAGTAGCAATGCAATCTCAAAGCTTTGAAAATGTCAGTTTTCTGGCATTTCATTGCAGTGATTTGAAAGCAGATTCACTGAAAAAGCACTAAATCTCCTGTGCATTTGTCAAGTGCTCGTATGAGTCATTTATGTGGTTTAAAGAGTTTAAAGAGAATTTTTAGCCAGATGCATTGCTTACTCTCTGTAACAAACATTTGTCAGTTTCCTCAGATCTCTAGCAATGAGAGGTAATTCCATACAGTCAGTATACAGAAAGAATGAACGAGCTTTCCACTACTGCAAAAATGATTTGGTAGTTACGTTTCACTCAGACTAAAGATTGACCAATAATGTCCAAGTGTATTTGAAAGAAAATAAGCACCTGTCAGTAGCGTCATCGGTCACTCTAACTGCACTCTCTCTACACAAACACACAGAAGGTTTTGTGCAGCTGGTGGCCTTTTTGTCTGGACAGTCGCTTTTGAAAACATTCAGTACCATCAATCACTACAGCCAAAAGCGAGAGCTAGATCTAATTAGCATAGAGTAGAGGACAGTCCAGAATGAGAGAGAGCCACACTTCTGCCACTCATAATCACTGGCTCTAACCAAACCCAGATATGAAGTGGATAAAAATTGGGCTGAAGTTATTCATCCCATCTCCTTGTGTTCTCTTTAGTACCACTCATGGTATCCACTAGCCCTATGGATGATATAGAAATGCCAGTGTTTTTCAGACTTTTTAAAAATGTTTGATCACAATATGCATGTATTTTCTTATTCTATTCAAAAAAGGAGCTGCGCTTTCAACCAAACAGCCACTGTAGCTTTGGTAACACTTTATTTCGATGGTCAGTTAACTCTCATTAAAGTATTAGTAGACTGTCTGCTTAATATCTGCTAACACTTTATTTTGACGGTCCTTCAACAGACATTCTACTGACTATAAGTAAATTTGCAACTGCATGTCACTAAACCATACAAGTAACCCTAACCTAACAGTCTACTAACAGTCTACTATCGACTAATGCTCTAATGAGAGTTAATTGACGTAGTTGACAAGTCAATAGTTAGTAGAATGTCTAAAGTAAAGTTGACCATCGAAATAAAGTGTACATATAAAAATAACACTTTAGATTACAGTTTGGAAAGTACTGCGTGATTAAGACGAATTTACAGCGTAACTTTCGGTAATTATAGTGTATCTATGAAGTACAGGGAACAATATGTAAAGTTTGGGGAATAAAGAGGTAACAACCAGGAGAATTAAAACAAATATTTATACTGTAAGTATTATAGAACTTAGGTTCTACTATTATGATACAACAATCTTACATTTGGGAGCTATTAAGCGAGAACATACACTGTGTACCTTTTGTAATAGTTGTGTAAAAATACAAACTGTATAGGCTTTTTAAAAATTACAGGGTACATATCTATACTTTTATACAGTTTGTTTTTTTATAGCAAAAATGCAGATATTTAAGTTTGGGCTTACATGTTTCAAGGCAAGTAAAGCTAAAACTATTGCAATTGTTTTAAATACTGGGAAACATACTCTTGTTCCATGTAGTTACAGGGAAAGTGTGACATTGCGTAAATTAAAGTGGTGCTTGTTACCCTCTTGTTCCATGTAGTTATAGGGTAAGTACAATACAAATACATACACACAATATAATCATCCATTGGGGTCGTATGGATGACTACCGTTATTGCAATATGTGCTGTTTGATGCTCCCAACTTTTAGGAACACATGAGCTTGCATTATATGTATTCCCAGAGATGTATTTTTTTTTTTTTTTTAAACCTTAATTTGTGTTAATCTGAAGAAGGAAATTTGTATACATCTTGGATGGCATGAGGGTAAAAGATGAGTAAATGCTAAGGATGTATTTCTAGGTGTACTGCATTTTCTTTTAATACATAATACAGAATAGCAAGAGACATTATTTATTCTTCAGATTTATCACTGGACAGAAAGAAAAAGAAGAGGAACAAAAGGAAGAAGCCAATCAAGCGAAAAAAGGGGGGACAAAATATGCTACTTTCTGTCAAGACTTAAGCATTTTAAATGAATTGTTGATTTAAAAAGAGCAGTTTTAAACGAAAAATAAGTGTTGTAAATTTTCAAATAAAGGTTTCCGAGTCAGTGATATTAGATTGTGTGTATTATTGTACTTGTACTTGTATACTCCTGTAACTAGATGGAACAAGAGAGTAACAAGCAACATTAAATGAAACAAGAGTATCTTTCCCCAATTTTTAAGCAAACATTGCAATTGTTTTAGTTTTCAGTGCACTTTTGTTAAAATATTACTGTATAAATGCATAGATACGTACCCTGTAATTTTTAAAAAGCCTATACAGTATGTATTGGAACACCATCATTACAAAAAAGTATGCAGTATATGTTCTTGCTAAATTGGTCCCAAATGTGATTGTTGTATGATAATAGTCTACACCTTAGTTCTATAATAGTTACAGTATAAATATATATTTTTTTATTCTCCTGGTTGTTACCCCTTTATTGCCCAAACTTTGTTGTTCCGTTATACTTACATGTAAGTACTTTATAGGTACACTATAATTACAGAAAGTTACACTGTAAAATCGCTTTAATTAAACAGTACTTTCCAGACTGTAAACTAAAGGGTTACCAAATACATAATCATAAAAAGCAATATTTAGTTATAATAAAAGTTTTCAGGTTTCAAAAATGCCACACTGAGATTTCTTTGAACATTTTGAATGCTAACAAATGACACTTATTAATTATTGAATCAGAATTTTGAATTGATTCACTTAGTTTAAGCTGATTTACTGAAATGAGTCAAACTTTGAAAGTTTTTGTATGATTGATACTGGAACATAAAGTAAAAATAAGAAGTGCATTAAAGTCATTGCAATATTAACAATCCTAAATTTACTTTTATATATGCAAGTAAAACCACAACTTTTAATGCTTCAGGCAGACACTTATCAAAGCAATTTAAATTGCTTTCAAGATCAAAAATATACTGTGCAGTGAATGTCCTAATATTCATATTTTAAAACATCTACTTATGAATAGATGCACATGAAAAGACCACAGTGTTGCTCCTCACTTGTATTGTGTGATTAATTTTCATGAATATGTAGAGCGTTTGTGTTTCTTCGATTCTGCTTAAAGTAAAGTATTTTTAGAGCGTTGCTAAAGTGGAAGCTCTGCTGGTGTCTCTCTCGCCGCCAGCCTGGCTCTTATTGAAGATAAGCATTTCCACCATGTCTCACTCTGTGCAGAAGAGGCCTTGCTGGGCTCTCATTAATTGTGGATACAAATTAAATTCATGCCATGCATTTAATTAATTGAGAAACGTCTTCGTCATGGAAGCTCACAGTGGCATTCACTAGCGTGAAGGTGGTTCAACACTGAACACTTTTGTTGTTCTTTTCTTGGCCCGGATGACTCGTTAAGGCTTCCAGAATGTTTCTTTTTGCCTGTGTGTTTAGCTAAGCTGTAAAGTCAACTGCATGATTAAAAAATTCATATTCATTTAATAGATAGTATTCAATTAGAACATGTAATTAAAGCTCTCTTCTAATGAACCAAAATTAAATGGCTTGCTTGAAAGATGACACTTGTGTAAAGGCAGATACAACACATGCAAGTCAGACTTAATTTTCTATTAAGGCTAATTAAACCATCATTATCATTGGATGGACGTGTGTTCATACAGTAAATCAGTATTAGTGACCATTACAGTATATTGATAAAGGTAATACATCACCTATGCTTTCCATTGTTTCTATTTGAATTGGGGTGAAATATAAGGGCATTTGAATGAATATTACATTACAATATTGTGAAATAATACTCATTTTTTATTTTAATATATTTTAAAATGTAATTTATTCCTGTGATGGCAAAAGTGACTCTCTTCAGTGTCACATGAGTCTCCTTAGGCTAATAAATCCTCCTAGAGTTTTGCTCCAATTTTCATGAAAAAATTAACCAGATCATCTTTAGGCTGTCACGGTTATCTGGACTCAATCATCTTTAGTTTCACTTTCATGGACTTTCAGTTTGTTTTCATCAGACTTTTCTTTTTTTTTTTTACCGCCACTCATCTGTTCACATGGACACTAATCTTCAAACAAAGCAGTACATAATTTAGTTCCTTACCTATTAGCCTATATTTAGTTCCTCTGTTTGCGTGTTAACCTTCGTTTCACGCACACTCTGTAACACTTTCTGTCTGTTTCTGCGTTTATTATAATATTAAATCACTTCATATTGGATCCTGTGTTCGTCTTTATCATCTTCAGTCTTGGGAGACTGGACATGCCAACTAAAAGTTATGGAATTCAAAAGGGGATAGTCAAACCATTCTCGAATAATGTGCGAACAAATTCGACGAAAAGCTCGTCAAAATAGATGTGAGGCTATACCTCCTCAACGGTAGCGTATTTAGACCAAACCAGAGCCCGTCTAACAGAGAGCCTTGGCACTTCCTATTAGCCCCATTATGTATCATCTTAGTTGCAGTTCCATTAGAATTCCACTGGAGGTGATCGCGGGCGAGTGCAGAATGAATAGGAGGCTATGGAGCTAAACGGCTAAATGTATCTCTTTCTCCTGCTTGTCGTTGAATCAATAGATTTTATTGTTGATTCCGCAAGTGCAATATAGATTATAGGCCAAAAGTCGAATGAACGAGTACTTATGTCCTTTCGATTTCTTACAGGTTAGGCCGTTGTTGCCGGAACACCTAGCATCGCTTTGTGTGACGTCTCACATTTGAACGATTTAACAATAAGTGACTTAATGCAATTTCAGCTGAGTGTATTATCTTAGCCCTCCCTTTTGAATTCAACTTTCAAATTACTTGACAAAAAATTACATCCTGAGAAAAGTGGATTTCTGAGGGTTAAACCCCATAGACTCCCATTCATTCTGCACTCGCCTGCGAATCAAAATCAAAAATGTATTTAGGTTCTGTGCAGCATGCCGAGTTGACCGATGCCCAATTTATTTATCAACTAATTTATCGACCATTTTGGGTGTTGGCCATTTTGTAAAAAAGGTGTGAGCCTACAGGGATTTGTAAGTTTTGAGATTACTGTGTGAGTAGACCCTGTGTGATATAATGTTAGTAGCCTAGTGGGTGTTAAACTCGTATTAGGCAGTTGGCCAGATTTGTCTACTTCCTTTACGAAAAATAACTATAGTAATCCTATAAGATTTGTATTTTAATACTTAATAATTCCTATAAGATTTGTATTATAATACTTATGTGATGTTCTGTAATACCTCTAGTAGCCTACTTCTATAGTTTGTCCCAAAATACTATATTCCTATAGGATTACTATAATATTTTATCCTAAAATACTAAAAAATTCCAATGGTTGTTTTTCATAAGGGATGTCTCATTCACATTAGCGTTATCAGCTGAGGATTGGCTTGATAGGCCAATTGCTACGTAATGACCATGCATAGACAATAAAATAAATAATTACGCCAGCCGTGAACCTGTCAGCAGCACAGTCCCTCATACTGATCATCGTTTACAAAAGCATAGTTTGGAGTGAAGCATAAGTACAATTGGTAAGTGACAATGTTTTATGGAGTTATAGTGTGCAACATATGATTGAGTTATATAGCTACCGCGATGTCTTACCTGGAGATTCAACCAGATAACAGAATATATCTGGAAATGACACCTCCGGCCATTTGGTTGGGTCATTGACCCAGTTTTTAATTAAATAATGGCAATCATATCCTATTGCAGTTAATTTTGCAATGTATCGTTGCCGGTCGACAGGCATCAATGCCTCACAATAAGACATTTTTGTCATTCAAATACACACAATGCTCACTGTGTTTTCCCCCACACCGACCACGCCTCCAACTATGACGCGTTGCCGACTGTATGTATAGCTTTGACATATTGACCTCAAACTTTATGTCATTGTCGCCTCACACTGACCACGCCACATCAATATGGTAACAGTTCCACTTATTGGTAAAAAAAAAAAATATTACCATATAAATCATATCACTAGTGATTGTATTTATGATTTTTTTTTTCAGCCATTATTATTTTGTCATAATCAACAATATGCACAAATGTTGTTGATCCAATTTGATGGTAAAATTCTACAATCATTTACTCCTAGACTTCCAAACCTGTATGGCTTGCTTTCTTCTGCAGAGCACAAAATAATGAAATGATTATATACATTTATTTTTTGGTTAGTATCCCTTCAAACTTGTACTGAACCGAGAATATTCATTTAAGAGCAACTGTGTCACAGAAACACATTTATGGTGCACCTTCTGTGAGTACAATGTCACAACACAACCTTAACTTCCATAGCCTAATTTGTGTTTTTACCTGCTGGAGGCTGAATTTGTAGTAATTACTGACCAGCCTCCATGTGCCCTTTCAAAAGCTACAGCTGACACAATTAGTATGGTGTGAAGATAGTCTGCCTACTCTTGGAAACACACACACACACACACACACACACACACACACACACACACACACACACACACACACACACACACACACACACACACACACACACACACCACACACACACACACACACACACACACACACACACACACACACACACACAAGAACACAGAGACAAACATAGATTCACAGTTTTTGTTGGCTCACCTTGACAGTGAATGATTACTATGCTCTGTGTTTTGCGAATGACGAGGAACAACTCCTGCAAGCCAAATGTGTTTCCCTCCAAGAAAACGTCCTTGAGCTCCTCTACAAAGTGATGTAAAGAACCGAATGATAAAATCTTTGCAGTAACAAGCTGTTCATGCTGCACCCTTTTCTGACATACTATTTGAGAAGCAGACAGTGGGATACTGGGCACTTTGCTAGCCAAGCCTCTCAGAGTCTTCTGCTAAGACAGCGTAATTATTACAATCACCTTACCTCTTTTAGATTAGAATTCACAAAGCAACTTGAGATGTTACTTAAAGAGAGAGAGAGAGAGAGAGAGAGAGAGAGAGAGAGAGAGAGAGAGAGGAGAGAGAGAGAGAGAGAGAGAGAGAGAGAGAGAGAGAGAGAGAGAGAGAGAGAGAGAGAGAGAGAGAGAGAGAGAGAGAGAGAGAGAGGCTCTTATCTTGGATCTGTCAATGCTTTATTGAGTACACCCAACATGCTTTGCTCCAAAAACTGCACAAAAAAAATATATATAGAGAGAGATTTAGTGTAGAGGTCTGTCCCATTTGCCATTATTCTGTAGTATTTTAGGCAATTTTTGTAGGAGAAGGAGTGTAAGTAGTGTGTTCACAGTGAGCAATGCAATAAGACACATTATGCACTCATGCACCTTATGAAGCGGAATGGGAATTTTATCTGGAAATGATGGTGGTATGATCAAAAATTGTCAAAATGGCAGATGCAGTGACTGCTGAAACTTGGGTGATAAGGCTGGTCCTCTGAGTGTTGGTGGTCCACTGATTAATGTGAAGACAGGTCAGGTGACCACAAGAAGAAGAGATAAGACCTGTCCTGATGCCCTTGATGATGACTTGGCGAGGCTTCTCTGGAGGCCGACTCAGTCTGTGGAGAAGGCAGCATTATGCAAAGTTGAATGCGTTGACAAAATTGTTTAATATTTGTTTAACATGTACTGTATGTAAAAGGCCATTTTTGGCAATTGAATCGAATTAGGACTCAGGAAAGTTGTCAGAACAGGCATATGGACATGTTTAAAATGTAATTTCTCAAATGAAAATCTTATATGTATATAGCAGTTTTTTTTCAGCAGCCATTACTACAGTCTGCCGTGTCACACGATCCTTCAGATATCATTCCGATATGCTGATTTGGTGCACAATTCTGGTGCACAAATAATGTGGACACATTTTTTGGGTTGAAAACAGTTCTGCTTCTTAATATTTGTGTGGAAACTCAGTATACTTTGATGCATATAAAGTTCAGAAGTATCTAAACTAAGGTAAAACTAAAGTATTTTGTAACATTATACATTTATTTAGGCCTACTTAAACTTTCGATCAGTTTAATTCATCCTTGCTGAATATGATTATTAATTTCTCAAAAAAAGAGATAAAAAGTAGACTTTTAAAGGGTACCTATTATGGCATTTAAAATGTTCCTAATATTGTTCTGGGAGTCCCCAAAAACAGTTTTACGAGCATGCCATGACAAAAAACACTTTTGTTGTCTTATAATATGAATTTATTTTTACTTGATTTGCTCACCGACTCCCATATGAATCATTTAGCGAGTCATTTTTCCAAACCCCGCCCTTGCGTGACGCTAATCTGTGGTGATATGTTAGCTACCATAGCCCAAAGTTTAGTGGTAAAAGCACATTCAGTCTTTGTTTGCGTTAGCCCAACGCATAAACATATTGATAATGCAGTACTAAGAGGTAACGTTATAGCTATATTCTTTATGACAACTCCATTAACAACGACAAACACTTCACATATTTCAATACAACTGACGACCTATGCGCTGTGCGTACACAACACACACACATACTTATTGAGCATGATACATAAAACATAAAAGCAACAATTAATATTAATAATACTTACAGTTTGTGATTCGGAGAAGGAAGCTGATACAAATAAACTCGGTCCTGAACCTTCAGTATCAGCCGGCTCGCAAATCCATACTTATAGCATTTAGGTTTGTGAAGCAATCATCTTCAAAATGACGCGAACACAACAAGGTCGGGCTTAACTTCTGTGGTATAGTTGTATATATGAACTGTAGCCACTTAGTCTTCAAATGCTCCTCACTGGCCAGATGAAAAAAGTTTGCTTTTGCGTCGCACTTCAAAACAGCGTCTCAACATGATGTTAGTTTTACCTGGCGTCTCCGACAGGGTTGCCAGATCTGCACAACAAAACCAGCCGAATTGCTCATCAAAACTAACCCAATCACGGCCAAAAATAGTCAAATAGCGTTCCCTGGTGTTTCCCCAATAACAATCATGTTCCAGTGGGTAAAACAATCGCGTCAACCCGTGCACTACACAAACAACCCGCGGAAACAGTGCAGGCATACGGACCTGGCAACACTGGTCTCCGAACGCAATGAGTGGGCGTATCTTATTCAAATAACTTGTCAAGTTGACGTCAACTAGACAAAGGAAAAGCAACGATTCATATCAGCGACTCAGAGTCGACTCTTACTTTTGAGAGACAATAACTTTGTATACGGTGAACTTTCATGTTTAAAACTTTGCAGGATGTTTTCGTTCAATTAGATCTATGTTACACACTACATGAAGGGCAATTTTCAAAAATCCATAATAGGTACCCTTTAAAAATGTCACTTTAATTAACTGAAATGAAACAAATGTATGTAGTAAAAATAGCATTAGTGTTGTATTTGAGATGATACTACCCTTCAAATTAATATACTACTTGACAGTATTGTGTAGTGTAGTACACAGTGTACATAATTTGAGGCACTACTTATGTGATTTGTTTCTCAGTATAGGGACTACTTAAGTCACTATTTAATTGCATTTGTAGCTATTAGCTAAAAGCCATTGCGTCTAGCAAGTGGTGGGGTAAATCACCCCCAAAATACAGGGATTATCTAAGCAATAAATGAATCAAGGTGAAGAAAAAATCCATTGTCTAATAGCTTTTGCTGCACAGGAGGCAACTAATGTACCCTAAGCTGGCTGGGCTCAAGATCAGCCTCAGGGATCAATGTTCTTAAGCCCAATCAAAGCAATTCCATCGCATTATTTGGCTAGACTAATTGCTCGGACTAAAAAAGTGCAAAGTTTACCCCTAATGAGATTGACCTGTAGAATAAATGTGTTCCCTTGCTTTAAAGATTACACTGACTTTTCTTATCCAGGGGCGCTTGTTAAATGAACACTTCCTGAGCATCCGGCTTTAATCGCTATTGCCATAAAATCATTGCTTGTGCATATTTCACAAGAAAAATGCTGTTTTCCCAGTGTCTCTGATTTAAAGGCACATATCAGCCAGGGTGTTTCACACATTATTGCAGTTTAGCATGCACTGCACAAGTCTTTGCTAGTGCAGTCTCCAGTCTTTTTAGTGGATGATCAGTGAGCTGGTCCTCTGGGTGTTAGTTGTCTGCTGACTGAGCCTCGGTGTGATGGCTTAGATGACAAGACCTGCCCGGATGCCCTTGGACATTTTGCTGTCTTGGCGAGGCTTCTACCGATGGGGAAATGGCAGAATCTCTCTAGAGTGGCCGTAGATGCGATTGATTGGAGCGGGCAAAAGAGACAGTGATGTACTCTTTGTCACTGCCACTCCCCCCATGGCGTGAAAGTTTAAAGCAAGAATCAATCCTCTCGTTGGCCGCCTCATGGAGGCTGTCGATAGTCATAAGTGGCTGACCTTCTCATCAAAGTTTGTGCTCCTCATCAGGCTCACGGACTCTGGCAGATATTGCTTGGAAAGCTGCATCCATCAATCCTGTGCCAACACAGCCAGGGATTGTCATGGTGACAAGGCTTTGAGGGTTTTTCACAAGAGCTGAAGTGTTAATAAAGTTAATAACACCACTGTCAGTGGCGGATGTTCAACAGGAGTTAGCATTTACATGCAAAAACATTATTTTTTAAGCTCCACAATGCACATAAAATACATTGAGATCAAAGTCATAGTCATCAGCATCAACAATCCCCAGTTTGCACAATGCAGGCGTTACTGTAAGTAGCATATTGTTTTGTTCAATATCTTCACTTACAGATATTATCATCTTCATTTACAATGCACTGTACTCAGTCTGCAGTAATTGGTCAACTGATAGCTACTTCAGAGACTTTTCTACTTAAAGTATAATGCTCAGAACTAGTTCCTGCTTAGAAAATGGTTATCTCTCGCTCCCACTTTGACACTTCACCACTAAGGATCTGTCTTCCTGTTCCCCAGGCTCTTCACCACTGATGAGCTCTGTCAACATCTGTATTTTGACATGGTATCTACTACATGGAGTGAACTACATTTAAAGCTACACTGTAAAAATGTGCAGTTGTGAAAGAAATGTACAAAGCCCCATCTGTACAAATGTGCAGGACCTTTGCAAAAATAAAAAAAATACACAGACTCCCTGAAGGAAGGAAAAGAGATGTAGTCGACGTGTTGACTGTTTGGGATCACCCATAATGAGACTGTCATCTTCGAGTACTGTTAAAATGAGCCACTGCACATTGGCGTGCGAGATCTGCTTCTCACGCTCAACCCCACGGTGCGGGTATAAATACGGAAGTGGATGCATGCACCAGTTGTTGTTTTTCGCTGAGGAGCCGAGCGGAGCCCGAAGTCAGCGGTGGTCCAGCAATAGTGGCGACTGGACTGGATCTCCTTTTCCTCCAAAAACTTATCAGTGGTTCATCAAGTCGTAACAGGGTGAAAGGCACTTCTGCCATAGCCTGATGGGGACTGTATCGCTTTTACTGGCACTATGTAACTTTGGGGTTCGGGTAGGAACCCGACCACAAAAAGAACTACAAAATCCGACTGCTTTACGTCAAGCACTACAATAGTCATTATTTCGTTTTTCTTCGTTTCTGAGCAAGAAGCAGGATTCAAGTGCAGCAGTGTTTTTATTAAATAAACTAGATCTTTGACAGACTCAGACTTCAGAACAAAACAAAACAAAACAAAAAAAAAAACTAAACGAAACAAAGAACATGCAACATAGCAACATCAAGAACTCACCAAGACTGAACTAGACACAGGGCTTAAATACAAAGGCAAACAAGCTAAACAAGATAACAAGGGGGCATGGGAAGCACCTGGGAAGACTAATAAACATAACAGGGGAACGCTGAACATGAAAAGACAAGGGAACACATGACAGACAAGAACAAGACACAAAACCCACAACTGATAGTAGGATTAGGATTTGGTTGAGGGTTAGTTGCATGTAATTTACTGTTAGTACTATGGTAAGTACATGTAACATGTAACACTGTAAAATAAATTGTTACCAAATGAATCATTTAAATCTTAGTACATAGTTCAAGTAATTTATATTATAAATAAAAAGTGGGACCATTCAGGAATGCCACAACTATGTATTGTTTGGAGGCACGTACCGGTTCTGCTGTACTAACTGTGACTGAGAAAATTGCCTGACAATATTGCCTTAAGTGTTGTAGTGTACTCAATAACTTTCTTGATAATGCACTGTCCCGCAAAAGCAATATCACACTCTGAACTAGAATCCAAAAATAACACTTTTATACTACGGGTAGGCACTAACTTCAGTGGCCTGAGAACAAATTTGATTTGGATGAAATGTGACCTCTTTTTTGAAAGTAAGTTAATTAAGGGCATTGAATCAGTAGAGGTTATGGCAGAATTGGTCATAACACCACATGAGTAGGCAAAGCAATACTGTGTTCTTCAAATAAATAACTTCAAATATTTCAGCTTTATTTTTGGGTCATCCCACACCTTGATCATTTTAAAGTGTAGTACCATCATTGGGTACACTGAACACAGATTTGTGGGTAGCACTACATTAAATGATCAAATTTTTGCTCTCTTTTCCCACCAAAATGAGCCTGACTCCTTGACAACCACAGCTTTTATAATGATATACATCTACGCCCCACTCTCTTCAATCAGTCTTCTCAGGTAGTCCATTTCCTTGGCTGTGGGAGGTTGTGAAATATTCAGGAGCATGCATCAGTACTCCTATTATTGAAATCAGCAGCTACTCTTTTTAAAAGGTGTAGCCATTAATCAATCATTACCGGAACATTGGCTTTATTATTTGCTTCATTACCAAAGCTCTACCTCTGGCAACCACCATTTTGTGTGCATGAGTGGAATCTAATGCAGCGACTAGTGCCATTTTTCTATCATTATGTGAGCACTAGAGGTCTTTTGTTGGAGATTACTGATAATGTTTTCAACCCTTACAGCCCTTCGTAACAGCATTCTATTGTGTACAGCCTTACAGGATTAATTAATTGTGTCACCATGCTTGTGTCTGAAAGGCATGTGAATGGAAGGCTTAAGACTTCAGGTGAACTTAATGAAAGTTTTGCAAAGCATTTCCAGTACGTAAGCATTCATAAAGGTGCTAAGCTTCAATCATATGTCAAGTTGACTCTACATGTCTAATGACCTGCACTGAAGTGATAAGAGAAGTCATAGAGATCTAACAGGCCGATAATCAAGCCACGACTGTCCCAGCATGGTGACTTTTTATCAGCTTGCTTTAGAAAGACCCCCTAACAAGATTCATTGCTTTTCTTTCTCAGAATTAGGAAGGGTTATCTGCAAGAGCGGTCAACTTTGGAGGGAAGCTCTTTTAATTATCATATCATTGTCGGCTATCGATTTTGCCCTCGTCTTAAAGCAGAGGTATCAAAAGAACATCCAGCACCAAACAAGAAAGAATTTCTCATGTCATTCATCGTGTCGCCTTGCTCAGCTGAGAAATGGTTGGAAATTATACTCCATTTAGGGCAATTGTGCTGCTGCTCAATACAAAGCCAGTATTGTCCTCGAGAAATAGAGTAACATCTCTGTAGAGGAGCGACCGCCATCATGTGGGAGTGTAAAAACAGCTGTGATGGATGTTGTTCAAATGTAATGACTGAACTTGCAGTCAGCACAGTAGAGGAGGAGAAGGCAGAGACCATTGTGTGTGGTGGTTATTGGCTCCTGTTTTTACTTGGCATAGTCAACTGAAATCGAGCTGGGAAATAAACTGCCTCGCACACGCCAAGCCCTGAAAGAAACTTGCAAATTGAATATTGCTATGAAAAAGAAAAAAAGACTTCCTTGACTTCGCCGAATGCAGCTGTGGCCGCCAAGCAAGGTTATTTATTTTGTCGTAAATGAATGTACCACGATGCCACCGGCTCAATTTTGGTGTGGATTTGAAAAACGGCAGCTATTATTATTATTACTATTTGAGCACAATCAGCCTCATGTCTCCAAGCTGATTAGGAGTTGTCCTGAATGGCTCTGATTGTGTAATGATCAGCTAATTACAAAGACCACAGTCCCATGCTGTGGTGAATTCAGCCTAGCTGCTAATGCCAGTCTGGCAGAGTGAATAATGCCCATAAGAGTTTCACTCACAATAGCGCTACAGTAATGGCATTAGAGCACATAGCAATTGATGTTTTTTTTTTCATGTGTTCTTTTCCGTGGATGAAATGTTAGCTTTGAATATCTCTTTGTAAATATTGCATCATATATCAGTTGCCAATGTGTATTTACACACAGTTGTTAGGCGATCTGTGTGGCTGTGATGCATATTGCCAATGAATAATAGAAAACAGTGAAGCAGAGAGCCATGGCTGTAGCTCGAATCGGATCTATTATACATAACCATGAGCTACTGCAATTAACAAGAGTTTAAAAGCGCAAATCATCTGCGTAACCAGCATTTTTAGTCTTCTTGGCATATGAGGTGGACTTTGAAGAGGCATCTAAGTACTATGTTCTATCTATCTATCTATCCATCCACTCCATCCATCCATCCATCCATCCATCATCCATCCATCCATTCATCCATCCATCCATTCATCGCTGCTGTCAAAATCTAAGAAATTCTGAAATTCATATAAAATTTCCAATTTAATCGTAATATTTGAAAAGAAAAAACAATAAAAATTTTCGATAATGGTCTGTAAATTGTGGACCCCACTAATCAATAGAACATGCCTGGTTGTAGTTGCAACATGGTCGTCATAGCAGAGTTCAGTGTACTTTGGCTGTTGTGACAGTGATAAGCACTTTGTTCCAGAATTTGGAGACAAAAATAGGGAAACTCACTG
Source organism: Chrosomus eos (assembly GCA_036326025.1). Lineage (NCBI taxonomy): Eukaryota > Metazoa > Chordata > Actinopteri > Cypriniformes > Leuciscidae > Chrosomus > Chrosomus eos. The sequence continues at coordinate 16,429,421 of CM070819.1, read as the reverse complement.
ACCAAGACCGACCAGAGTGGCTCTTCTAGACTCAGGGCTTAAACCAACCAAATGTAACAGAGCAGAACAGGGCTAGAATAGGTGGACACCACATCAGGCAATTCCATTAGCTGCATTGCACACGAATCAGAGCCTTGAATCTAATTCCATCTGCCACAGAAAAACAGTGAGCTTCAAGAGACCATGTGACCCTGCAGAACGCCGATAACTGTCCTTCTGTAACATGTTGTAATGTGAACTTCAGGGCAACTAGTGAGTGTAAGACTGAGGTAGTGTGAGCCATGGTGCATAGCAGTTTGAAGCAGACAGGCTGGACTAGAGCGCCGTTTGCCCCGGCACTGAGACTGATGAACGTGCCGTTCTGCCGAGATGGGCCCATTTATTACAGTCTGACATGACAAATCATTGCACAAGGATACAGGGCCAGTTTGTGCACTCTGCCACCCCACCACAACAAAGCCATTGGTAATTCTAATGGCCAGTATGTGCAAATGTGACATTTATTTTATGGTCATGCAAGTATCTCCTTTTTGCAGCCGATTCTGCACCATTAAGTTTAAAAGGAAGGTTTTGTTTAAGCATAATATTCAGGAAGAGACCCTGCAGTTCCTCAATGACTAAAGGAGCATTTGATCCACTTTACTCAGACTGCATAATATAGGGGAAAAAAGAAACGTGGAGAACCACAACTGAATACAAAAAGACACACTTTGTACTTTAATTAGATCCTTACATGTCACACACATATACATTTTAAAAAAGCCTGATTTCTATGAATAGGAACAAACCTACGGTACAAGACAGTTGGGTTATTCATTCTCTAATACTAATGCGCACCTCTCAAATATCCTCTCCACGTACCGGCATTTGATCTGATGGTTTTTTTCATACTTGTTCCCTGCCGCTCTGAGCTTTGATGTCCGTTTTCATTAAACAGATTGTGTTTCTTTTCTCATAGAGCGGGGTCATGCTTAACAGGGCGTACTCCACGTGCAAAGAGGTGGGTCACTGGTGAAGCATGTCTGTACAAATTTTAGAGAGATTTAAAATGGGTTTTGTCGTTGAGAAATGGCTGTGTACCTACAAGTACAGCTAATTGTATTTTCAATTAATTCCTTTGGCAAATGATGGTAATGATAAAAGCAGAGGTGACTTTTAGCACTATTCGACTGTGACTTTGTTAATTAGATTAGAGTCATGAGCAAAGCCCAGTAAATCCTCTTGTTTTTAAAGATGCTGTGTAATGAATGTACATTTCAGTTGTTTTCTGTCTCTCGTCAGTTCTCTTTATTCGCTACATGGTCGAAAGTATGTGGACATCCATTTTTAATTAACTGGCTGTACTATTTCAGACACTCCCACTGTCAGCAGAGATATAAAATCAAGCAATATAGCCATGCAATCTGCTTAGACAAACAATTTGCATGTAGTGGGTTGTATATTTTCTGTTCCAGCATTAAAATGCGTTTGCATCACAAAGCGTGATTCATAAAAAAAAAAAAAAAAAGTTTTACTGAGTTTGGCATACAAGAAGTTCACTGTGGTTTTGTACCATGAAATAATGGCAAGAAAATATTGGGTTTTTCTCAGAGCTGCACACAATAACACAGTGATAACAGTGTAGTCTGATTCTAACACTAATGGCCCTTTTACAGCACAGCAGTATTGTTGTTATGATTCCTGTCTTGTGTTCCCCTTGTCTTGTGTGGACTTTTATGTTATTTCCTGTTCTGTGCCATGTTTTGTAGTCCTTTGTAGTTTTTCTTGTTGATTAGTACATGATTGTTCCCAGGTGTGTCTTGTTCGCCAATCTCCCCTTGAGTGTATATATATAGCCAAGTGTTTCTCATGTTCTTTGGTAAATGGTAAATGGACTGCATTTATATAGCGCCTTCATAGACCCAATGGCCACCAAAGCGCTTTACAATTTTTGCCTCTCATTCACCCATTCACTCACACATTCATACGCCGACGGCGGTGTCAGCCGTACAAGGCGCCAGCCAGCTCGTCGGGAGCAGCCGGGGTTAGGTGTCTTGCTCATGGACACCTCGACACTTGGTCAAGTGGAACCGGGGATTGAACCACCAACCTTCCGGTTTGTAGACAATCTACATGAACCACTTAGCCACTGTCGCTTTGTCTGGTGTTGTCCTTCTATGGATGTAATGTGTGGGCGCTTGTTGTCAGTTTTGTTTGCCTTCCTTGCCCGTGTCTGCATTTATCAGTTTTGCCTGGATTTACTTTTATTATGTTTGTTTGAATAAATCTTTGCTGCATCTGGATCCCACTCTCATTCCTCTGAAACAGACACCGTTACATTAGTCTTATTGGTTAAATTTTCCAATAACAATCCATTTGTTAACATTTGTTTTCTACGGTAGTTAACATGAACGAACAATGATACATCTAAAGCATTTGATGTTTTTAGTTCATATTAATTTCTATATGTACTACTACATTATTAAAACAAAAAAAAAGTTAATATTATTTTATGGACCTGAGCTATCATGAACTAACAATGAACAGTTTTATTGTATTTTTTATTATTATTAGGCCTATATCTATTTTATACATAGCATTTGAACTCCATAAATATACATTTTTAATTATGAGATGGTATGCTTAGCATTAACGAATTTGAGCATAGGCTCAAATGAATCATAATGGAATCTAATTGCAACCGGATACTGCCATATAGTGTATCTTTAGCCTTTACATTGTCGCTAGCTAAGAGTGGAGATGTAGAGAGGAGAAAAACAGTCTTGCGAGTGAGGAGGATAAAATCTACTCTGTGTGGCTCAAACAGACAGGAGGAGTCGGCCCATGAGAATCTCCCTCTCTGTGCAAACATGCTGAAGCTCAGCACAAAGAAGAGTGTTTTCTGCCTACTAGCCCTGATGGGAGGAAGTCAATCTCTGGACCCTCTCGAGCAGGGCACGGTGGTCCACTCCTGCTTAGCTGAACATTTGTCTGGCGGGCCGATGTATTATTCATCTGGACAGGTTTGCAGCTGGATTTGTCCCTGCCATGGCCTGTTTTCTCTCTGTCCGCAGTGATGTGCTGATGGCTTAATGATGCGACAGGTCTCTGGGAGGTGGTTAATGCATCTGGCGGCCGGTGACACCTGCCAAAAAGAGAATCTCCTGATGGGAAGAGAGCAGCTGCACAGCAGATGCAGGCTAATAAAACACTGCTCTTTACTGGCCTCTGATTGGCCGACTCACGACAGAGGTGACGGGGAAACAGCTCTTTGTTTAAGCTTAATCACCAGACAGGATGCTGAGGTGAACAAACTGATGTGTCTTCCTGTCACACACCTACATTTCCCTGATAATGCTAATTAATGTGGATGTTTTATCAGTGACAAGCCTTTATTTGCATCATGCATTTTTAATTCAGATTATACTTAAGGGAAAAGTGCATTGCATTTCAGCCTTCAGTTAGTGAAAACTCTAAGGGTTTGTCTACATATTTAAAGACGAAAATATTTGTGCTTATAAGCACTGAGAGTCTCCACGGTCATGTCTGCCAAATAATAGTTCATTGAGTCAGTGAACTGCAAAAGCAGCAAATATGCCCACCTGGAGTAGTAAAATATTCATGTCATACCTGGTGTAATGTGGCATCACTAATGCAGCGTGATGGCAGATGGAATTTTGCTGGGTTGGGTGGCAGCACTACAGAGGGGCCTGTCATATTTAATGGCAGACAGTCCTTATGACAGTTCACATTAGCCGCTGCGGATGCTGAAAATTTTATATGTTTTATATTCCCTTAAGTCAGACTTTACATGAAATATCATCAGGAAATTATACTGGAAAATGAGGTCAAGGCTACAAAAAAAAAAAAAGAGAGAGAGAGAGAGCTCTACGTTTTAGTTAAATTGTAGCCGATGCTTTTAACATACAAATAGAGTGTAAATGGTATATACACAGAAACCATAGAGGAGGCAAAATCAAAAGAGACCATAATTACCATTTGCTGGAGAATGTGTGTGTTCAGAATTCTACAGGCAATTGCCTTTGTTCATAATTTAAGACCATTTTAAGCTCTTTGGAGTCATGATTTTATGCAGCCGAGTTCATAATCTGTTTTTCGAGGTGGAGAATTTGGAAATCATTTTGAACTCTACTGCCATCCTTTCTATATTGGTGGATCTCAACTTGTTTGATTCAAAGGCCCCCAATATTGGCTAAATATCTCATTCGGTATTCATGCTGTAAATATGACAACATTGCTTATTTTCAACTTTATTTATTAACAGAAATTGGGAATGTTGATTATACTAAAATCAACAATTTACGGAAATAAATTATTTGAAAATAATATAATTAAGTGCAGACTAAATTAATGTTTTTGGACACTTAATTATATATTAATTGCAATAAAATTTAAATCCATTATAGTTTAAATTTAAGGCTTTTTTATAAGTTTTTGGGACCTCTTATTTCATAATTACTTCTAGCTTTGAAATATGGTTAAAGTGCACTGCCAAATGTACTGACATGTATATTGAATAACACACTACACTTCAAATGAAACAAATTATATGTGCTTTTGTATGTTAGTCAGTATAAGTCATATGTGTACTTCTTTAAAGCACAACAAAAGATTACTAAAACACATTTTATTGCAAACTTGTAATTGTAACTTTTAATGTGAATTGATTCATACAATTAGAAAGGAACTTGACATTATTACAAAGTGGACTTTTTAGAAGTGTACTCGTTTGTCACGAAAGTGACATATATTCTCTTTAAGTTCACTTAAGTGGATGGATGGATGGATGGATGGATGGATGGATGGATGGATGATTCAGGTGCGGGCACCATCTTCTGGTAAGATGGGGGAATTCATTCGGCGCGACTGTCACAGTGCATTATGGGTATTCTCTAGCCATTGAGCAAACATCAGTTGAACACTTGTTATTCCGGTGCATTGTGGGATTGAATAAGTCCACTCGATAACATCCACTATGATTTTGGACACCAATGCAAATGGCTGATCCCTCAAATAGTGCCATATTTAGGGGTATAGGGGGCGATTTTGCACACAGCCTGAGTGTATGCTATACGGACTCACCTCCTGTTTGCTGATTGTTCTTTCTCGTGTTGATGCTCACCAGTCATGTAAAAGAAAGTAATGTGTTTTGGAGATCTGTGTATCTGTTGTTTAGATATTCACCCGATGTTATCCTATGTCCAGTCGACAAGATTCTTATCTGTGATCCAGTGTTATCAACTGTATACTTACCTGCATATTTACCTGTCTGGTAAATGGTAAATGGACTGCATTTATATAGCGCTTTCATAGACCCAATGGCCACCAAAGTGCTTTACATTTTGCCTCTCATTCACCCATTCACTCACACATTCATACACCGACGGCGGTGTCAGCCATGCAAGGTGCCACTCAGCTCGTCGGGAGCAGCTGAGGTTAGGTGTCTTGCTCATGGACACCTCGACACTTGGTCAGGTGGAACCGGGGATTGAACCACCAACCTTTCGATTTGTAGACAATCTACATGAACCACTGAGCCACTGCCGCCCCATACCACTACTAACTACCACTACCACACTAATGCCGTTTGGTGTGTTTGTAACCATTTCATTATTCTTTTTTTTTTTATCTGCAAGCACAGTTTATATGCTATATTTTATGTACAGTTTATATACTGTTAAGGTTTGACATACACTACAAGTGCACATCAAAACGAATAAGCACACTTCTTTTCACAATTTTCCCCACCAGCATTTTTTTTTTTAAGTTGTCAGCAAGCGCCAGCATTGATCATTTTCACAAAACTTTCATGGCCCCCAGAATATTTTGCTGTATGAGTATCTGACCATAAAATATATCAAAAGAAAGAACAGAGCCTCTGGAGATTTTTTTTTTTTAATCAACTCTTGAATGTGGGTTTCATGTTGTTTCATGTTGAATCAATGTTTTTTTTCTTTTTTTCTTTTTTTTTTTAAGATTACGTCCGGATTTGATTCAGAATGATGCTTTAAAAAACAAAGATGGAGTAGATTGAGATTGAATTCAGTAGATTGAGATTGAATTCAATTATTTTAAGTCATACTGTTGCCCATTTGGAAGTTTGCAAAGACCCATCAATGGGCCCCAGCCCACTAGTTGAGAATCACTGCTCTATATTTTAATTTATACCACACACAGCTTTATTGCAAATCAGCAAACCAGTGACTCATTGTGATTGAAACTCAAATGCTCTGAGAACTCCTGTTCCCTAATTCTCTCTCTCCTCATTCAGAGAGCTTTCACGGCATGTTCAGCTCAGTAGAAGCAGGACTGAACGGTCCCTGTAATTTTCATCAAGCAAACAAAGGAAAGCAATGGTATATAAATCAGGAGCAGAGTCCCTCTCTGTCTCTCTGAGTAAAATCTGCAAGACGTTCTCTCCATAATGTTTTGTTTTACTCAAGCTCGCAATGACCCCCTATTAAATCCTGGAAAATCTGTCTTTGTCTGTCATCCGTTTTAAAGTCCCTCTGTGTGGAGATACCTGATATTTTGTCTGCGCTTTCCTTCCCAACTGATTCGTCAGCTCAAAGCTTTCCGACTGCTTTCTGAACAACTTTCCTTAAATATGCAAAAGAAACTCACTGTTACCATAGTAGCATATATTCAGAAAGAACAACCAACCATTTGGGATGCTAAAATTAGGCCAAAGTGTGTGCATGCAGGCGTGTTTTTTTTTCATAGTGTTTTTTTTTTATTATTGACTTCAGAATGATAATAAGATTCATCGTCTCTAACTAGACAGAGCAATTAAATTAACTGGAGAAGAAAGCTTCTCTACACCCTTATGCTCTGCACAATTGTTTCCCCTCTAATTAGAAGGAAAACTTTCTAGACTAGTGAAAATAAATTTGGGGTAATTTTCTCTGGTGTTATTTAAGTCCATCTATTTTTTCTAAACACATATAAAATATAGATGTAACTAGTGGCATATAGTATAACATTGCACAATAAAATAAAAACTATTTATTTTTACATGTTTATTTTGACTGAAAAAATATAGGCACTTTAGTAGTAAGTAAAAGGACTTTTAAGTCCTCCTTAAAATCACCCACAAATCAAAATTGTGTTATTATTTACTTGTGTTTTTACCCATACAATTAAGGGGTTAGTTCACGCAAAAATGAAAATTCTGTCATTAATTACTCACCCTCATTTAGTTCTAAACCCCTAAGACCTTTACGAGTTCATGTATGTTATGTTATGTTATGTTATGTTATGTTATGTTATGTTATGTTATGTTATGTTACAAGCTATGTATGTTTTTCCTTTATACATAGGCTAATATTTCCAGATTAACTTTAATCCTGTAAAGTAATGAAAAATGTTCTATTAAATAAAAAAAAGAGTATAAATAGAAGTATTTTCACAAGTGATCTCAGAATTATTACCCAGAATTATAGTTGACCTTCCTTTTCACGATGTAAAATGGTTAAAATTTGATTTTGTACAATGCATAGTTTAGATAGCACTGGTATTAAGATTGGTGCTAATTACAATAATTGACTTTCTGCATTATAACACCTGGGTGTACAAAGTATAAAAGGTAGATATGCCTTAATTCCTTTGTCCTTGATCAGTCTTAAGAACCCTTGATTACAATTACTTTATCATGATAATTTAGCCATTTCATCTCACATAGGCTCAGTCACAAAAGACATGCAAACAAGGCTGAAAATATCAGTTATGCATAACACTTCTTTTCATTCATTTTCCTGATGCTCCCTGCTGTCTAGATGTCTTGCACTTCAACATGCTCCATTTCCCTGTATTAAAGAGGGCCGGGTTATCACTGTGTCTGTGAGTCTGTTAGCATTGCATATCTTACATGCAAAGTGATTACAGCAGTGGCAGCACCCAGTCATCCATGAAGACAGCAGCGGTTCACAGATTTGGCTGCACAGCTCTGGGGCAATGGCATTACATGACATGTTGGCAGGAAAAGCTTTATACACATGAGAGACAGAAAACATGGAAGATGTGCATAAGAAGCTACACAAACCCTTAGGGCCACTTCAGATAACCTTCTCACTACCATGGAATTATAGGTTGGCGTTGTAAAGTAGTCCTCCCTCTCATACACCCCAACTGAAATTTTGTCTAAGTTGCCGGACCTGAAGGAACGGTATCATAGATAATAATGACATGTACTGTACAACAAAGTTGCCATTCTATTAAGTAGCCAACAGGGTTTCTAGTGCTGCATGGGTGCATGCAGGATTTCACGATACGCACAGAGGGGCGGCAACACTAAAAAGTTCAATAATCAACTCTGAGAGAATTTGTATTTTCCCTGAAAATACGAGCATAAAAACGGTTGGGTTGAAAATAACCCAATTTGGATTGTTTTGCAACCCACTGCTGGGTCAAATATGGACAAACCCAAACATGGGTTATTTAAACAACATGCTGGGTTGTTAATTTAGCTTCGTATAATGGGTTGATTTATGGGACTGTATTTTTCCTTCATACAGGCTAATATTTCCAGATTAACTTTAATCCTGTAAAAAAAATTGTAAAATACACTGCACAACCAGTTCTAAATACAATATATTTCATGCCATTTTTATTCATGCATACAATATTACCAACATTTAAAGTTGTTTAACAAACATTTTAGACATAAACATTTTACATTTAAAAGTAGCATTTAAAATTAATATTTGATGAACCATTATTTTCCTCCGGAATGGTGCTGGCTCTCATGCTTGCGTGTTGCTGAAATCTGTGCCATTGATGGGCTGCTGTTCCGTGAGGGAACTGCAAACCTCAGACCGCCGCTCTTAGTGTCTCCTGAAAGTTATCTTGACAGGTTATTACCTGCACATAAACAAACAGGGCAGATTTCTGAGGACATTTTAGCATTCAAAGTAATTAGATTCAGTATTATAATGAATAAAATCAGTGTATGCAAGGAAAATGGTGTTCCATCCAAACGCCAGATGCTGACTGATGGGTTAAGCTGACTGAAATCTCATCCCTGTATATATGTATCCCTGTAAATGCAATGATTTACAGCTGTAAGGACTATTTGAATACTCAACTCTTTGGACCAAACATGATATCAGTGAGAGCAATGGTACACCTGAGCAGAACAACGTTGACACTAGACTCTTTTGAAACTTTTTAAACCTGAAAAGAGCCCAAAGCAATGAAATGGACAAAGACGTCCATCTAGCACATGTTCTCATGAGGAAAGAAAATGACAAATTATAATTGTTTCAGACCGTTTTGCAATTGCATTTGGCCAATTCAATGAAAAGAAACAATTGACTAAAATAGAATGATTAATTGTCATTGGTGGTTGAGACATAATGTGAAATATTCTGAAATATTTGCACGGAATACATTTTTCACGTCAGTCTGAGAACTCATGCATAAACACTGCGTACTTTACTGCAGCAGACACCACTGTAGTGCTGAAATATTTCCAGTTCGGTTCCTCTATTGTTTTTTCCTCACACAGCTCAGACCCTTCACACGCTCATTCATTACAGGGATGCTGCAGTCCTGCAGTTTCACAGGTTTGATTGGACCATGACTAGAAGAAAAGGGAACCGATCTGCACTCCATCCAACCACTACCTCTCGAACATGTCTTTTTCTGATCTGAGCTTATTTCTCTTCACACACAGTGGAGTTAGAGGTCCAGCACCTTGCTATCTCTGATGATGTCCCATATTAAAGAAGTGACAGGTCGAGTGAAATAGTCTGCAAGGAACTTTCCTTCCACATGCACACTTTCTGACTTCATGGAGTTGTGATGAGATAATTGACCTCCATTAAGACCAAGATAAGGCAGAACTTAAAGTGGTTCAAAGTGTGTAATTGACCCTTTTGCCTGGACCTTGTCTGTCATTATTCAGACTAGCAGGAAGTCCCTCCTCTTACTTGAATGATAATTGGGTATTTTTTTTTCTGTTCTGTATATTAATTTATTTAAAACTTCAGTTCTTAAATAGAAAGACTTTAATAAGTCCTATTTTATAATGAGTTTTTTATGTTGGTATTACAATTCATTTTTATATTCTGGAAGGTATAAAGTTAGGAAATAATTATGGAAAATACATAATTAAAATAATAAAATCATCACAGTAAAGCTTTAAAGGGATAGCCATCCATCATCATTTACTCACCACCATGCCATTCCAAAGCACAACGATATTTTGAGAAATGTGACCCTGGATCACAAAACCGGTCACAAGTAGCACTGGTATATTTGTGGCAATAAATTTTTCTTTTATGCCAAAAAATATATTTTTGTGAGTGGATGCAGCAAAAGTGCGGACATAAATAGACAAATTTAAAGGCGATTTTCTCAATGTTTTGATTGTTTTGCAACTTCAGATTCCAGATTTTCAAATAGTTGTATATTTAAATATGTTGTGGTCCAGGGTCACAAATATCTTCTTTTGTGTTCTGCTAATAAAAGACAGACATACAGGTTTCAATGACATGAGGGTGAATATGATGACAGTTTTCATTTTTGGGTGAACTATCCCTTTAAGTTGTTTGGCATTATCTTTTATAATTTTTTTTTAGGAAATAAAATGTTATTAAAACTGCCCACCATACATCACTGCTAAGTCATGTGGTGCAACCAATATGTTGAAAAAACGTTTATGACTCCCCAATTTCCATAAAACCTAATGTCCCTAAACCTACACTGTAAAAAAAAAAAAAAAAAAAAAAAAAAGATGGGTCAACTTAAAATAATATGGCAACTCATCGCAAGCTCTTTTTTGAGTAAACTCCACGAACAGGAACTGAATTCCACCCAAGTCTGAGAGTTTACGTTAAAAAGATTACGTTAAAATCAGAAGGTGCCCCAGCATAAACAGACATGTTTACCTAATGAATTACAGAACAAAGTATTTTTATTTGGCTGAACACAAATGGGCCTAATATCTATAGGCCTATATTGATTCATTATATATTATTTAAATAATTAAATTAAATAAAAGACAGACCATAACATAAGCAAATCCTCTATGGTATGGTGTTGCCTCCAGGCTGTCACATTCACCTCCTTCCTCTGTGTCTTCACCTCCTTCATCTGTGTCTTCACTACACTTCCCAGCATTCCCGGTCATCATCACCTGCACCTGCACCTCATCATGATCACTGTCACCTGTGTCCCATCACCAGCATGGATTATAAAACACTCACTCTCCCTGCAGTAACTGTCTGATCTCGTCATTCCATGACTCACAGACTCACCTTCTACCCACCTGCTACCTACCTGTTCCATGTCCTTCTGGATCCGTCGAATCCTCAGAGTGACTGCACACCTTCTACCTGCAAGAAAGAAAAGGACATTACTCATTCAGCTAAGCTTGTTACATGTTTCCATATGTGACCCTGGATCACAAAACCAGTCTTAAGTAGCACGGGTATATTTCTGGCAATAGCCAACAAAACACTGTATGGGTCAAAATTATCGATTTTTCTTTTATGCCAAAAATCATTAGAATATTAAGTAAAGATCATGATCCATGAAGATATTTAGTAAATTTCCTACCTTAAATATATCTAAATTGTATTTTTGTAAGTGGATGCAGCACAATAACCAACAGAAATGGAAACCTTTAAAGGCGATTTTCTCAATATTTAGATTTTTTTGCACCCTCAGATTCTCAATTTCAAATAGTTGTATCTCGGCCAAATATTGTCCTATCCTAACAAACCATACACCAATGGAAAGCTTATTTATTCAGCTTTCAGGCGATGTATACATCTCAATTTTAGAAAATGGACACATAAGACTGCTTTTGTGGTCCAGGGTCACATATCATCTAATTCTTACCTGTTATCTCGGGCTGTGATTCCATCCTGCAATAAACTTTATATTAACTTACCATCTCGTCTGTACCTTCTGTGAGCCCTGACAGAAGATCAGACCGCCCTAAGATGGACGATGGGGTAAAAATTATCGTCCTGGCTCAGGAGAGCCAAAGTTTGTCTTCATTTGTTGCAGGCTTTATCCGCATAGCACTCGTCAGTAATGAGGATGACGAGCGGTTGAGTACCTTATTCCGGCTCGGGGCCACCTTTCACCACCGGATCGACCTTCCAGACACCACCGGACTCAGCTGGAGGGAGACCGTGATCCGGTGTCTGGAGAGTGTCGGTTCCCGACCCGGGACACAACCTACCAGCACCAAGCCCACTTCGCCGCTGGTCCCATCCAGCACCAAGCCTTCGCCGCTGGTCCCATCCAGCACCAAGCCTTCGCCGCTGGTCCCGTCCAGCCCAGTTGAGCCTTCGCCGCTGGTCCCATCCAGCACAGAGCCCCCACCGCTGGCCTCTGCCAGCACTGATCAAATAGACTTTTTCACAGAGCCAGAGCCCGTTAACCCAGCGCCAGAGCCCGTTAACCCAGCGCCAGAGCCAGAGCCAGTTGACCCAGCGCCAGAGCCAGAGCCCGTTGACCCAGCGCCAGAGCCAGAGCCCGTTGACCCAGCGCCAGAGCCAGAGCCTGTTGACCCAGCGCCAGAGCCAGAGCCCGTTGACCCAGCGCCAGAGCCCGTTGACCCAGCGCCAGAGCCCGTTGACCCAGCGCCAGAGCCCGTTGACCCAGCGCCAGAGCCCGTTGACCCAGCGCCAGAGCCCGTTGACCCAGCGCCAGAGCCCGTTGACCCAGCGCCAGAGCCCGTTGACCCAGCGCCAGAGCCCGTTGACCCAGCGCCAGAGCCCGTTGACCCAGCGCCAGAGCCCGTTGACCCAGCGCCAGAGCCCGTTGACCCAGCGCCAGAGCCCGTTGACCCAGCGCCAGAGCCCGTCCAGCCAGAGCCCGTCCAGCCAGAGACCGTCCAGCCAGAGACCGTGAGTTCAAAGCCTGTGCTTCACGTCAGCCGCATCCAGCCAGAGACTGTTCCTAAGCCGGAGGGGGTTCTCCCCAAGAAAATTTTGGGGGGGGGCTATACTTCTCCGCCATGGCCACCCGAAGGGGTCTCTCCGCCATGGCCACCCGAAGGGGTCTCTCCGCCATGGCCACCCGAAGGGGTCTCTCCGCCATGGCCACCCGAAGGGGTCTCTCCGCCGTGGCCACCCGAAGGGGTCTCTCCGCCGTGGCCACCCGAAGGGGTCTCTCCGCCGTGGCCACCCGAAGGGGTCTCTCCGCCGTGGCCACCCGAAGGGGTCTCTCCGCCGTGGCCGCCTGAAGGGTCCTCACTGCCGTGGTTGCCCGAGGGTCCAACAGCTCCGCCCTGGACACCCGAGGGTCCAACAGCTCCGCCCTGGACACCCGAGGGGTCGTCTGCTCCGCCCTGGCCACGCCCACGTTCTGCTCCGCCCTGGCCACGCCCTCATCCTGCTCCGCCCTGGTCATGCCCTCATCCTGCTCCGCCTGGACCATCCTGGAGTCCGTCCAGTTGCACCTGGTCCACCTTCCCGTCACGGACTCCAGGATGCCCACCCCCCTCTCCCGTGTTCTGCCTTGTACGGCGCGGGTCGCACCTAGCGGGAGGGGGGAGTTATGTCACATTCACCTCCTTCCTCTGTGTCTTCACCTCCTTCATCTGTGTCTTCACTACACTTCCCAGCATTCCCGGTCATCATCACCTGCACCTGCACCTCATCATGATCACTGTCACCTGTGTCCCATCACCAGCATGGATTATAAAACACTCACTCTCCCTGCAGTAACTGTCTGATCTCGTCATTCCATGACTCACAGACTCACCTTCTACCCACCTGCTACCTACCTGTTCCATGTCCTTCTGGATCCGTCGAATCCTCAGAGTGACTGCACACCTTCTACCTGCAAGAAAGAAAAGGACATTACTCATTCAGCTAAGCTTGTTACATGTTTCCATATCATCTAATTCTTACCTGTTATCTCGGGCTGTGATTCCATCCTGCAATAAACTTTATATTAACTTACCATCTCGTCTGTACCTTCTGTGAGCCCTGACACAGGCAACATAGTCTATTTTAGCTTTTTTTTTTTATAAAAACGTAATCAAATTTAATTGGACAATGCTCTCTAAGGGGAGCGGAACTCAAATACTAACCAATGGAAATACAAAAGAGTGGTCAGATGACCCACAGGGGTCCATTTTGTTCTCTCTTTGAGCACACGTACACATGTCACATGGGTCCATATTTTCTCCACTGAAAAGGGCATTTCTCACAAATTTCTGTCTAGATAATCAGCTTGTATGGGAGATGGTGGGAACAGAGATGTTAAGCTCCCCCTGCCACAACCCTGAACCACCGCTGAATGTCCGGGGCCTTCGTTTCTGCTCCTCAGCATAAACCTGAATGAGTGGATGTGTGTCACCATCTTATAAACCCGTGTGTACGGGGTAGTGGCTCTGCATGAAAATTTAAATTCCATTGGCCGTTTTCCTGAAACTCAGAGGTGATTGGGGCTCCCAAGTGAGATCACATTAGTCAGTCGACATAACGTCTCTGTTCCCGCAATCAGGGAATGAGGATTTTTCTTAGTTACGCCACATAATATTTATAGTCATTAAGTTGATTTTTTTTAAGATATTGGCACATATATGTTTCTAAGATATTGGCACATATATTTAACGTATATTTTTAATAGATTTTTTTATTATTAATATTTTATTTTTGTTAGACACCCTTGCAGTATATATCCACGACCCAGATATACAGCAAACTAGACTGGCTATTCCGTTAATTCTTTTATTTTTCACTCTAGACCAGATTGTGGGTGGGGCCAGACAGCTACATATAGATGAGTTTACTGTCAGCGAGACACCCTCTCACCCTTGATTTTGTGCATGCATTCACACCCTTGACATTAGCTGACAGATGTTCATGCACAACTGGTGGTGCTGAAATAGAGCTGGTTCTTTGGCAAACTGCTACATGTTAGCAGTGCAGTGTTGAGAAGTACAAAACCATGACTCATTCTTCACAGAAAGGAAACAACTGGCTATTTTATAGCTACTGAAAAAGAAGAAATATGTGTTGAGATAAAAAATATTGTTCATGTTGCTATTCTCAAGAAAGCTGAAACGTATACCATATGATTGAATTTGTTTTATTATTATTGTACTTTTGAAGCATGTTTTGAAGGTCTCTTTTCTTCCAATTTTTGTTGTTTTTGTTGTAAATCTACCACAGAAAAAGGCCACAAAGAAAATTTCAATAATCTTACTCTTAACCTATGATTACCAGAACAGCTCATATGAAGACATTATGAAGTGCTCAGCGGAGGGCTGTTCTCATGACGGCCGGGGCCCATGCAAAGGTTAAGCCTTAATGGGTTTGATTTACTCCATTAAAACACCTTAAGGATGACAAATAGGACCGTATAACACTTCAATGTCATTGTTATCAAGGAAACTTCTGATTTATGCCAGCTCTGTGATGGCTGCCCTAACCCTGACATGTTCCGGAGGTCCAGGAAAATAAATGACTTAGCTAAGAAACCAGAGGCAAATGACCGCAGTAAACGCCTCTCCCAAGTCCCAGCCGCCCACTGAGGTGATCCATTTGTTAAAGATGGAAGTGAGGTCAGGCCTGGACGGTCCCAAAGTGCCTGTTGTGGCTTGGCAGATGGTGGCCCAAGTGCAGACCAATTAAAAAAGACCTGTATGTGTGCTGGGAGCAAAAACATCCATGCTCTGTGTGTGGATATAAGCTCTGGAGGGGAGAGCGACTCTGGAGTGTGGCATTGGAGCCAGATGAGGCCCACATGAGAGAATATCTCCCACCCCGGTCCAGTTTGCTCACAATTATTAGTATTTTCAGTCAACCCTTTTCTTCTGAAAAGTCTTATTTCAGCTCCATGAAGTACAGTAAAAGCAGCACAATTTGTTTTAGGATTTCTTGTTGTTTCGAATAATTATGAATGGGTTAGTCTGTAATGTGGGAGTTGAAATGGTACCTTTAGGTCTTCATTAGCCAGAAAGGAATACGATTGACTGCAGACTTAGGTTATTTCCTATACACTAAGGTCTTATGCTAAGAGATATCCCATCCTAAGGGTCTGAACTAAACCGTGTTCTATCACAAAAGCCTTGAGGGAAATGGCTGAAGCTCCACATTCTAAGGACTAGTAAAATGCAAAGCATTGCCCTCATGGGAGTGTTGCTGCCAAACAACAAGGCACAAACTAGATTTACTCACATAATTAAATGAAAAAATAGGAGCTAAATGCATGTGTCTGATATAGATCTCACAAACTGCTTTGGCCTAAAAACTATTTCAGGATTTTTCAGGGAGGTGGAGGCTGTAAGTGTGATAATTTGCTTTAACAAATACATTTGTTGAAGGGCATTGAAAGAATTAAACCCTATTCTAGTTCCTTCCAGTGGTGGTAAGTAACGAAGTAAAAATACTTCGTTACTTTACTTAAGTATTTATTTCGGGGATCTGTACTTTACTTGAGTATGTTTTATTTGCAGCTACTTTTACTCTTACTCCACTACAATATTAAAGACAAAGTTTACTTTTTACTCCGTTACATTTCCCCATGCCCGCTCCAAGTATTTATTACACTGGCTTTCCAAACCAATGAAAAACTTGGTTTTATTTTGAAAAAAAGAATGCGCGAGCTCTTGCCAGCATGTACGCTCACATAGCAGTCAGTTCGGCATTGTGGAAGATGACCGCAGAAACAGGTGAAGGTGCAGCTCTGCCCAGCAATGATCCCGAGATTCCCGCTTACATCTTGCACATCTTCTGTTTGATGCTGCTAATGTTATGGAACATGTCTATTGCAGAGCTGCCAACTCTCACTCATTCAGTGTGAGACTCACGCAATTGACACTTTCCACACGCTCTCACAACACACATCCATTTTTTCACGCAGAGAAAAATCGCGAAGCAAAGAGGACATTGACACCGACAGACAAGACAGAGCAGGTTACTTTTGATATGAAAAAAGTCTCAGCTCTCAGATTCTGTCAATTTTATTACGAAATTCAAACAATAAATACCGTTTTGGCGCTTTTAAATGTGACTTGACAGATAGCTAGCGCCTGCTATGGGGTGCCATTAATCTCTTTACTACTAGTTAATTGTAAATAAACACAAATGAACAATAATAGGTAGCCTAGGTTGAAAGATACAGTAGCCTACAACTTACCGAAATGTATATACCTCATACATAATATCAATATATCTGTTTTTCTAACGCGGAAAGAGGTCAATAAAACAGCTGGAGAACAATATGTCACATAACGTTACATTTACCTCAGGAAAAAAAAAAACATTTTATGACCATAGCATGTTAGTTAGCTAGAAAAAAATAGTATTTTATAATATATTTAAAATTAGTATAAATGAGTATTTTACTAAATATGTGCACTATATATTTATTATATTTTTACTTAGGCTATATCGTTAAAATATTAAGTTGTTATTATAATAAAAACCGCATGTATTTTTAACATTTAATAATACCAGCTGACAGGGCTCTCTGTAGCCTATGTTTACAGCATTAGGTGAGATTTTCTTAATTTAAAAATTAACATGTATCTACTGTACCAAATATTTATCAAAATAAATCTATTGAAGATCGGAATCAAACCACACTAATTGAATTGAAATTGTAAAATTTGTATCAAAAAATAATAAAAGCAATAGTCTACTAGTCATTGCACCATAATATGCTGTCACTAAACTTAATGAAATTGTTTAGAATTGATGCAAGGTGCATCATTGTCTCTTATGATTGCAAATCTAACAAATTCTTAATTGCAGTATCTAATAATTTGTTCAATTAAAACATTGCATATCACTCCCAAAACAATTGACCTGTTTAATTATTGATAATTACAGTTTTAATATTTACTTTTTACTTTCGATACTTAAGTACGTTTTAAATCAGATACTTTTGTACTTTTACTCAAGTGATGTTTGAATGGAGGACTTTCTACTTTTACTGGAGTCATTTTTTATTTAGGTATATATACTTTTACTCGAGTATAAATTTTGAGTACTTTTACCACCCCTGGTTCCTTCCATCGCTGTTCTACTTAAACCCAGTGGGAAATTCTCTTCCCATCTTAAGTAGACAGTAGAGCCAGCAGTTATTATATTACCCAGTTTCTGCACTGATAGTGATATTAAATGTCTTCCCACTATAGGTTCTTTTTCACAAGCTCCATTTTGCCTGCAAAAGATTTGCATTTGGAGCTCTGAGAAGTTGGGGGTTTTATTTCTCTTTTTGTAAAAGCTCAGGCACAATTGAAAGCAAGCAGAGAAATGAAGCAAAGGACAAGGGGCATTAATCTCTCTATGTAATGTTCATATTGAAAAATTTCAGCACTCGTAATGCCATGTCCATGGATAAAAGTTCCATAATAACACCCTCCCAATCTCTCTCTCACACACTCACACACACAGTAACTTATAAGTCATATATCATCATTTCTGAGCACTTTGCTCCTTGTTGGTAATGGCGTTTTCTCTCCCTCTATCTTTAAACGTATTATGTCCAAAATAAAAGGGTCAAAACCTCTCTGCTTGGTTGATGGTACATGCTTTTTTTCTCTCTTTTTTTCTTGCAGCAACCCTAGTCTGATATCAGGACGTATAGTGCGCCCTGTCTCAAATACATTTCAAACTCCATGCAAGGCAGTTGTTGGGGTAAATACTCTGATTTGATAGATGGCACTCATTTATAGAAGGTGCCTGCAGCCTTTGAGTAATAGCCCTTTGGTTTATTTTCCCCGTGTTGGTTAATCTGCAAAGAACAAAGAGGTATTTGTGTCCCATGCTAGTAGAAGCCAAAATTATATTTTAACATGGCGTTCAAGCATCTGGGACTTTGCTTGTGAGTTTTGCCCCTCCGGCTTTATTGGAAGAGGAAAGATCAAAGGAGGAATGTGTACGCTATTTAATTCATTGACTCAGATTACACAGGTCCAGGCCATGTAGTTTCCTCCTCAGCGGTTTCTGGTTCACAGCATTTCTGTTGAGGGACATGGGGATTGAACTGTTGTAATAAAGCATGGCTCCCCCGTTCATGTCCCATTCAGTCCCATATCTCAGGAGATGTTTGCTTTAATTACGTGGTGTTCTGCTTATCGCTCGAGACGACTGCACCATACAGCTCCACTTAGAGCCAGGGAAGTATGTAATGCCTTATGGAAAAATCTGGGTAACACTTTATTTGAAGGGGTGTGCATAAGACTGACATGACACTGTCATAAACATGACATAACACCTGTCATAAACATGAAGGAGTCTTTATGAATGTTTATGACTGTTGTCATTAAGTGTCATTCGGTAAATTATGACACTTTCAATGCAAAGTTGACATTGTTTAAAATGTCTTTGTTATGACAACTTGACATTACCCAAGACAAAAATGTCTTGATTATGACAACTTGACATTAACAAAGATGGAAATGTCTTTGTTATGACAACTTGACATTAACCGAGAAATCATAACCTGTCAACCTGTGACAACTTTGCCCGTCATGACACCATTATAACTGTGTCATGAATATTTTACTTGTCCTCAAGTAAAGTGGAACACATTGTACTAGTTATAAAAATGTCATTAAGGGTTATTACACTGCAAAATGCTTGAAGTTTGATAATTAGACCTGTTATGACATATTTGTGACAGGTTGACAGGTTATGATTTCTTGGTTAATATTAAGTTGTCATAACAAAGACATTTCCGTCTTTGTTAATGTCAAGTTTTCATAATCAAGACATTTTTGTCTTGGGTAATGTCAAGATGTCATAACAAAGACATTTTTTGTCTTTGTTAATGTCAAGTTGTCATAACAAAGACATTTTAAACAATGTCAACTTTGCATTAAAAGTGTCATAATTTACCGAATGACACTTAATGACAACAATCATAAACATTCATAAAGACTCCTTCTTGTTCATGACAGGTGTTATGTCATGTTTATGACAGTGTCATGTCAGTCTTATGCACACCCCTTAAAATATAGTGTTACCAAAATCTGCATCTCTTGCTGTTTTATACATTAACTAAACTTGATTTAATTCTCCCACAGCAGCTTAAAATGATTACAGTCTTTGTCACTGTATTACTAAGGACTTGTTGATGAAGTTTTGTGAAATTAAAATCGACTTTGTGAATACACTTTCCCGGTGTTAATGATTCAGTGGTGCATGCTATTCGAGGGAAAAAACAAATTTGTCTTTGTAATCTTATCTAACATTAACTAGTAGCTAATTGACTATTTATACACTGTTTTAGTAAACTTGATTTCATTCTGGCTCTATTTTTCTATGAAACTGTCACAGTCACCACCTCCTTCACTACATTTCCCATTATCCTCCCTGGCCCTCACCTGCATGCACTTCCCAATCACAGATCGTTGTCACCTGCCCCTGCATATCATCTCCTCATCACAGGCAGCAGACGGTCCTCTGGTCCGTAACAGAAGACTAGACCACAACCGAAAGAAGGATCTCAAGGTACTGCCAATTTCAGTGGTCACAGGATCTCCTACAACAGCACCATTCAAAATGGATGAAGTGTATAATATCTTGTGTTCCCTTTATCAAGATGGCCGTAAGATTGAATCCTACCTAGAGGAGTTCCTAGAGTACAGCCATCTAACTGCATTAACGGATCAGCAGCTGATGAACTTATTTTGGAGTGGATTAGACCCACACTTCACCTTGTGGATGCCACCGGGAAATCCCAACATGACCCTTAAATGGTATCTGGACTCTGTGTTGCGATGGTGTTGCTCACTGTACATGGTCAGCACCTTTATGTCACCCCAGTTCATGGCACTACATGATCCTCTACTAGAGCCTCATCCTGGCATGGCTGTCATTCAAGAGTCTCGTCCTTGAGACCACCATCCAGAGTCTCGTCCCTTTGAGACCACCCGTCCAGAGTCTCGTCCCGCCGAGAATACCCTTCCAGAGTCCCCTGCTCTTGGCCTCGTCCAGATTCCTGTGGAAGTAGATTTAATAAACTTCGACACCAATATAGCCTGTCTTCCTCCTGTTTTATCTTTTTGCCCAGAACTATCCGTCAGTCCAGCCGAGCCGGAGTTTCTTCACGCCAGTCCTGCCGAGCCTGAGTTTCTTGACATCAGTCCTGCCTAGCCTGACTTTCTTCACGTCAGTCCTGCCGCGCCTGACTTTCTTCACGTCAGTCCTGCCGAGCCTGACTTTCTTCACGTCAGTCCTGCCGAGCCTGAGTTTCTTCATGTCAGTCCTGCCGAGCCTGGGTTTCTTCACGTCAGTCCTGCCGAGCCTGACTTTCTTCTCGTCAGTCCTGCCGAGTCTGAGCTTCACATCATGCCTGCCGCACAAGAGACTGTTCACGTCCTGCCTGCCGCGCCAGAGACTGTTCGCATCATGTCTGCCGAGCCAAAGACTATTCACGTCATGCCTGCCGAACAGGAGACTGTTCTGACCGGGGAAGCCGCGCCTGAACCCTCGTCAAAGATGGCCGCCGCCATACTGCCTGAGTCCTCAAAGCCTTTCCCTGAGCCTAAACCTATAGCTCCGCCCAAGAACATTTTTTTGGGGGGATATAGGTCCCCTGCCATAGTAGCCAGGTCGGACTCCCATGGAAAGGCCATGAAGGCCGAGCCGCCTGAAGGGTCATCTCCACCATGGCCGCCCGAAGGGCCGGCTCTGCCTGGGCCGCCTGCTCCGCCCTGGCCGTTTGTTCCGCCCTGGCCGCCTGCTTTACTCTGATTGCCTGCTCCGCCTGCCCCGCCCTGGTCTCCTGAGCTGCCGGCACCGCCCTGGAGTCTGCATACCCTGCTCATCCTCCGGATTTACCATCTAAGGCTGCGTTTACACTTGGCATTAACATGCGATCATCGTGATCCGATCAAGCATATCGGATCATTAGCCAATCAGGACACGCAGCGTTTACATTTGTTCATATTAAGTAGCCTCTGTATCTGGATAACCGATCGGATTTCTGTTTTTGCATAATATTTAAATTAGGTCGGTAGCCAAATTAAGAGTAAAGATGATACAAATTAAGCAATGTCTCAATGTACACTACTTTCCTATGCGAGCTCCAGTCTTATATCAAATTACGTTTTTTGAATGAAGGAATATTTCCTGCTGAATTATTGATCATACAAAAATAACTGGTTGATCATGTTAATCAAGTCACATCATCGACCATCGGGTAAGGTTATAGCATGCAATGGCTATATAAACATGCTGAAACAACAAAAACATTCAACATTTAAAACATTAAAAAATAAAAAGTGTATTCCCATTATTCCAATGGCAAAGCGCACGCTCTTCATTAAGATCTCATGACTCACAGCTGTGATTATATAGGCGATCGCCTCGTTCAGATAGTTGCACAATTAAAATAAAATAAAATGACACACACAGTGTTTTAAATATTGACATTTATTTGTAAGGTTCAAATGTGTTTAATTGATTGTCTAAACTGCGTCTGGACATTATTTTCTATCAGCACGTGGGGAGACTGGGTGGGGATTTAAATGACGTGCACCTGTGAATGCAGACACGATGGCTGGATTGCGTTTACAATACACAGAGATCCGATCACAATGCGTCCTCGACTACCTCCGAACTGGGACACGCTGATCGGATAACATTCCGATCAGATGTGCGTTTACACTTGTCTTTTCAATGTGTATGTGGACAACATCCAGATACAGGTCGCATGTTAATGCCAAGTGTAAACGCAGCCTAAGACGCGAGGAGGAACCTACCGGGAGGGGGGAGTACTGTCATGGTCACCATCTCCTTCACTACATTTCCCATCATCCTCCCTGGCTCTCACCTGCATGCACTTCCCGATCACAGATCGTTGTCACCTGCACATCATCTACTCATCACAGGCAGCATAAAACCACTCACCTTGTGTTCCCTCATGGTCTAGTCTCGTTTTACACATGTGTTGTGAAACCAGTAGGACCTTCTTCTCCAGCGATCATCTCCTACGTTCTTATCCAGCGATCCTCTTCAGCGTCTGTATCCTGTGCTCTCCTCTCCCTTGTGGTTGCCCATTGCTGCAAAAACAATTCACTTGTTCTTCTGTCTCCGAGTCCTCTGGTCCGTAAAAGAAACAGCCACTTTTGACCATCCAATCATTTGACAATTCCTGTCTAAATTTTTTTTTGACCAATCCTACCTTAGAAACTGTTGCCATAGGCTATTTTCTCAGACAAGCTTTTGATCTTTTTTTTATGTCTCTGTGTGTTTGGATATTTTTAACTGTAGTGTTACAGAAATAATCCAAAAATATATTAATACATTGTTGCCTCAAGGTTACTATAAAGGATACAAGCATTTGTTTTTATTGTAATTATTTTAAGTCACTGAGACGATAATGCTGTGGATTAAACTATGTGCCCAGCTCTTATACCCTAATGAAATTGTAAAACACCAGTAAGAACTCCTTCATTGTAAATTAATATTTAATAAATTTTTAAATGAAGTCAGTGTCAAATTTAACAAAATAGTTCACAGTATATGAGTGAATGTATTTTAGAACTGTTAGAAACAATTGTGTTGTCTTTCTCCGATGTTATGATTTGCAATTTCTTTCGAATATAGCTTTTCTTTTTTCAGTTGACTGATGAGTGTTTGCCTCATTCTAATTCACAATCTTTGCAGTGTTTAATCATGTTACTGCATAAATTAACAATTTCTTTATAAATGTCTTTGTATTGTCACAATTCATTCCCACGTTATAATATCCAATCAAGTTTTACTACTTTATGAGCATTTGACTGAAAACCACTGTAAAGACTTTAGGCGGGTCTAATCCATGGGGAATTTGCATATCATAATTAATAATTGGTAATTAATAATTATTCATACATGTTTGGATTAGATCAGTCTTACATGTTAATAAATCTCCCTCTAAAGGAGAATGTCATTTTACCTGGATGTATACCTGCAATCCTTTCATTTTAACAAGTTGATTGCAGTCAATTACACAGATCACGTTTTACAAATCAGGCAAAATTAATTTAGCTCAATTGTCAGAAGAATATTGGGGGGGGTTTTCCCCAATATCATCTTACTTTATAGGATTGCAGGAAACGCAATTCTCTGGCCAGAAGAATTGGGTTTTCTGCCCTATAAGCAAATATGTAAAGCTATCTTTAAGTTATAAAGTTCGTAGCAAGATCTTTGGCACTTAAGAGCCTCGAAATTGAGCAAAGAGGAAGTCCATCAGTCAAGTGAATATAATGATTTAATAAAGGCATGTCTACTTAGATATATTTACTACTTTACAGGAATACATGTATTTACAAACATTAACACGAACGAAACATAATATGACATCAATGAATGAGAAATGCGTAAAGTTTGGGCAATGGATAACTTACACGCGATAGCGAGTAAGAGAGAGAGAGAGAGGGAGAGGGAGAGTGAGAGAGAGAGAACATTGGCATACTTTCTCCTAAGACATTCACCTTTCTGATTACAACACGAAACATCATCTTAATGCTCCTTAGAAGCGTTATAAAGAGATACTTGCACAAGTTATGGGTCTCGCTGTGTTGTCGCATTCCTGAAGGCCTGTCCCGGCCGCGTGCGTGAGCGGAGTTCTTTGTGTGTGTAAGCGTCACGTGTTGTTTCTGGGCGCTCGTGTTGCGCGGGGGTTTAAAGTCTTTGAGTAGCATTACCAATGAAAGTAGCTCGGCTACGTTTGTTTCACTCCGTGGAAGTAAACAGATTCGACTATGGAAAACAAAACTTTGCCTTACAAAGGAAAGATATAAAGATCGGATCGGGTCTCCGAAGGAGCCCACGGGATCGGGTTACATGATGCAGCAGTAACGACGGGCGAAGCAAGAGCGTGGGCATCTCTCAGTACGACGCGTCACGTGGTTACGTGCGCGTGCTTCTTCTTCAGAGAGAGAGAGTTTGTTGCAGTTTCCCTTGTAGTTGGATTTGCTGAAGAGGTATGTCACGCGGGGTTCTTTTCACTCGTCGATCGGAATTAAACCCGGGGACTTATCTTAAGACTTAAAACACAAACTAAACTAGAAACAAAATAAAAGAACGGCGATGAGCTCGCCGGAGGCGAGACGTTACATGATGATGACTAGGATCAGGAAGAAAAAAGGAGGAGCTCCGCGCCTCTTTAAAAACATTTCGGTTCACGCCTTCTTTTGGAAGACTGCGCCAATCAGCTGGGAGGAAAGTTCCCGCGGAAGATTTCTCTTTGTCTTGTCAGATCGACTTTGCATGTTTTATGACGGTGACGTAAAATGCGTTCAATTTTACTCCAGAGATGATAAAACATCGTAACACACATCCTATGGTTTGTACACATACAGATATGGTTTGGTCAGATCAAGAGGATTCTAAAGATATGAAGAACAACATAAGTTGGATAATACTGTAAAGTTATACATAAAAAGGCATACTTTCCAAGCATTTGTAGTTATTTTAGGACTACAGTACGGTCGCAGATAACCAGGGAATCTGGGTAACAGACACACATATAAGCATATCAAAATATATCTCAATAAAGTCCTTATATGATGACGTTAGAGGTTTGTGTATGTGTGTGCGTGTCCATGAGATGAACATGTATCACAAAGTTATGCATAGGATATATATATATATATATACATATATATATTAGAGTTAAAAAGGTTTCATTTTTCCTTCTCCAGGAATCAAGGGAATACGCAGTTACATGAAAAAAAAAAAATACATAATGGTAAACTCAGTTATTTCAATGTAACATGAACAAACAAACACATAAAACACATTGAATATTTCTGTTTAAAATGTCTTTTAAAAAGAGAAGTTTCTTTTCTCTGTAGCATTCACTTCCTGTCGCACATTCCTGGGGGATGTGCTTGGTGGAATGTCTGTGTGTGTGTGTGTGTTAATTTTGAGTCCTGGGGGAGGGACGCTGGTGGAAGCTTCCCGGCCTTTGAAGGCTCTTAGGATTTTAGTTATCCAGAATATGATTCATCCACATACTCTACATATATCCCCCTTTTCGTCGGATGATGTCCCCGTGTGTTTGGACATCATATGACGACAAATCATCACCATTGGCGGATGGCAGGTGAATCATGATGATTGGGTAGGAGGTGCTGTTAGGCTGAGGCTGAGGGCTCAGCTTGATAAAGTTCGACGCAGCCTCCAGCGTGGTACCCTCTTCCTGAGGGTCCCGTGGGCTTGGCTGTAGATGTTCGCATCTCGCTGAGCCTCCTGTGCAGGATGACTGTCGAGTGTCAGGGTGTAGTTGATAGATGTAATGTCAATTAGCTGGGATCTCCTTTTGCAAACCACAATTCCCTTTCTGGAGTTAGGGTGAGAGTGTGGTTCTTGAAGAAGGATGGGGCCTTTTGGTACTTGGATGCGCTGCTCTGGCTGAGCAAGGTGACAGATCACTTACAATCTCTGCTTGGGTCTCGGTGACTTGAGTGCGAGGCTTGGCTTTAGCAGGGCAGCTTGTGCCACTGATCTGCAGCCCGCAGGTTCCGTCAGGGTTGTCTCTGAGGAAAGATTTGTTAGGGCAGGGATAGTAAATGTCTTTTTGGTCAATGTGCACATGTGTGGATTCGGAGCTGGGGACAGCTTGGTGTCGCTGTCATGCAAGGCAATCACGTACGGCATGCGGATCTTGATGTGAGTGCTGCCTTTCAAAATCTGACATGGACAATGTTCTTGAGCCGGTGGATTCGGCTTGACTATGATGGGTAAGTTCAGGGGAACGTCCCATTTTCTCTGCTTGTGGTGATGCCGAGTGGGATGGCACTACCCATGAGAGTAGGCAAGGTGTATTTTTAAAGAGTCAGTTGGCGTGGTGATGGCGGACGCCAGCACGGTTTGCATGAGGCCTAAGGGTATCAGGTGCGGTGGGATTCTACCCATGGCGAGGCTGTCGATGGAGGAGTTCACCCCCCTTTTGCAGGTTTGTCATCAGAGCTGTTACCAGCTGAGTTTGAGCAAAGTCATTCTGGAAGACGGTAAACAGCTGTTTCATGGAGTTCACTGTCGGGGTCAGCAGAACACTGTGAGTGTTGAAAGTTACCACAGTTCCCTATTGTCTTGTCGATGGGCTGCAGGGATGCACTCTGTTGTGAGTGGCTCTGTTCTCTGTGGAATCTCAGTCTGAATTTTGGCTGCATGCCGTCCGACGTTGGCGAGGTTTACTGCATTCATGCCGGACATACAAGTGTTAAACAGAGTTCTGACGGCAGTGCGGCGGCGGTTGTGGCCACCTGGCTCCGCTAGCGTGACAGTCATTTTCTCAAGTTGGTCGAGCATGTGTTCGACATCGGCCTCAGTGTGCGTGAGGGCCTCCTCTGTCCGGTGGCACCTACCCAGCTGTATTGTGTCGTTACGCCGGGGTAGTGCGTTCTGTAGGCGTTGCGAGGATCAGGTGGCACAGACCTGAGTGTGGGTCCGGCAGAAAAGGGAGTCCTGGTTGTTCCCTTAGGACGATGCTTGGTGCCGGACCTGGTGAGATGTCCGATTGCGGCTGTCCTCTGGTTGGCTGGAGGCACAGCAGCATCCTGGTAAAAGTGAAAGGGAGAGAGGAGAGAGAAAGGGAGGAAAAATTTCAGCGAACATCGTCCTTGGTTGGCTAGGACAGTCTTTTCGCTTTGAGGGCGCCAGTATGCCACTTGCTTCGGTGTCTTGCAAGTGTCTCTGGTGCTGCGGGTTGCAGCACATGGTGCGTCATGGGCATAGGGCATACATTGTGGCATTACCCCCCTTTTGCACTGTGGCAGAACAAGCTGTGGCGCGGTGATGGCATCAGGTGCAGAACGCTGAATGTTGTCCAGTGCACGCAGCATGTGCTTGTTGACGTAGGTTGTGTGGGGCACCGGTTGTGTCGGTGGGTGCACACGACTTTCGTGGGTGGTTGGAGGGGTATGAGAGGTGGTTTCTCATAGTGTCCATAGTTTTGTGATAGTCTTTGGTAAGCTGGAAGGTTAAGGTCAGGTGAAGCAGGGGCTCTGTGACATGTTGTCATACTTGTAGTGAGAGCCTAATGCATGACCCTAAAAGTTCAGAACCATGGTTTAACTGGTTCGCTAGGTATGTAGCTTAAAGCTAGGTGTTTCACATGTAGCTAGCTAGTGAAGTGTGTCTTGTATCTTATCTTAGCTGTGGATGTTAGGAGGCTAAGAGGTGTGGTTCCGAGATTATTCCATGGAAAGGGCATAGCCGAGATGAAATAAATGCCTTAAGATGGTTCTTATGACTAAATTATTTCTCTGGACTTAACTAGTGGTTCACTACGGCTTGACGAAGTGAATGATGGGGAAAAAGGACAGCTTTCCTATTCAAATTATGCTTATTATCAATCCTCTGGACTATAGTTGTGCCCTAGTAAATTGTTGAAGTTACTTGTGTTGCAGGGTCACAAAAATGAGTACACTTGTTGAAAATAAAACAAAATCACAAATAAAGGTGTCTCTGTTTCCTTTCTGGGCCCTATGGAAAATGGAACCACATTTGAACAAGGGAGGAAATAAAATAAATTTTAAATCATATAGATGACCGAAAAGTAAAGGGGATAGCTGAGTGCTATTAATATCCAGGTCAAAGAATAAAATAAATTTTAAATCATAGAGATGACCGAAAAGTAGGGGGAATAGCTGAGTGCTATTAATATCAAGGTCAAATAAAATAAAATGGGGAAAAAAAATTAAAGAAGAGCCAAAAGAAAACAAAAATGAAAATTAAAAGCAAAAAGAAACAAAGTGATCAAAACAACGGGAATGATCTGAAGGCGAGAATAATCAGTGGCATTAGTGACTAAACTTTTGATTTGCCTGGGCCAACACTTCATAGTGGGTTACAACGGTTGCGTGTTCGAGGCCACATCGTGTGTGTCCCATCAAAGGATTAGTCACCTGCCGATGAAGATGGCTATTGCTATATGAATTCTTCTCTAGCTACACAGTTTACATGTAGTTAACTTAAGTTTAATTAACAGGGTATCTTCAAAGTTAGCCTTCGACGGTTAGCAAGGGCTATGCCTCAACTAGTAAAGGTGAACTTTAGCTAAGAAGAATTGCAAACACGGAATGTGAATAATTAGGAACCCTAACTGGTGTTAAGGAAAGTATTTTAGAATACTGTGCACTGTGTAAACACAAGCGGTGATTAAGGGTTCAAGTAAATTATGCTAACTGCTAATTGTAGAAGTTATTATTTAGCTTAGCCTAAGCTGGATGGATGTTAGGTTAGGTTAGCGTAGCGTAAGCTGGAAGGATGCTAGGTTAGCTTAGCGTAGCGTAAGCTAGCTGGATGCCATGTTAGTTTAGCTTAGCGTGAGCTGGAAGGATGCTAGGTTAGCTTAGTGTAGCGTAAGCTAGCTGGATGCTATGTTAGTTTAGCTTAGCGTGAGCTGGAAGGATGCTAGGTTAGCGTAGCCACCTAGGCTGGTTTGTTTACAAGGTGACATCACAAGTTAGCACTTCCTGTGACAAGTCGTTGTCATGGAAACTAGAGCATGTCAGACAATTCAAACAGTCCCTAAAGGCTGTCTGTACATTTTACATGAATTATGCATGTTTAAACGGGTTAACCGGGGTGCAACTTTATTTTAAGTCTTTCTAGGACTCGGTGTTACATGAAGTAAAATGCAGATGTGTTTTGGCATTAGCTAATTTTACTCATGGAACTCTTCTCTTTATTTTAAGCAACTTATTCTATTTGTTTACAGAGTAAGGAAATAGATTTGCTGGGAGTCAAAGCTCGTCTAAGCATATATAGTTACGTCCCTCTTGTGCACTACTGCTGACTTTTCAGCGATTACAGCAGTTTTGATCACTAGGTAGCTCTCGGTTTGCAGATGCAGCTAAAGTTTAGGTGAATTACATCAATCAAACAATAATTTGTAAGGCCTTTACATTTGTAGAAAGGGGAGCGTCGCCCAGGTCTACCTAGATATAACTTTGTCCTGAGCTTTCTTTGTTAAGACACAGGTTTAGTCATACTGCAATTTGGATTTCTTTTAAGCAAAGCAGAATAAACATCGGTACAGTGTACAGGCTGCTGAGATGAGGTTTCTTCATCAAACAGACTTACGCTTTACTGCTTAACATGCTAATTTTAGTTGGAAATCTAAGGCTATTTTACTTAAAGTAGAGATGTCAATTTCAGCAATCGTTTATCTGCATTTAGACAAGCCAGCGATCAAAAATGCGTGCTGCACATTGTGTTTTAGTTGGATCGTAACGATTAAATGCACGCCCATAGGTTAACTGTAGTTTAAAGCTCAGGTGGTTTCACTCAACTCTGACGTCGCAGTGACGTATGCCCTATTTGGAGCTAGCGTTTCCTGTAACCCTTCATTGTCATAGAAACTAATGTTTAGCAGTGTCATTTCAACCAGCATGTTGCAAATGCTTGGTTCGAAAGAGTCGTGCATAGTCTGTTGGCAGGTGAGGCTTACACGTCCGTTCAAGATTTTCTTTAAGTCAGTAAAATTCTCATTTTACGAATGCAGAGTCTTGCAACTCTTTGAGCAGACATTTTCATCTACTTTTAAAAGTTCTATGTTCTATGCTGATCAGGGACCCTTTTAGCAGAGTCTTGCACTGTGTTCGTGCAGTGTCTTCTGGTTTTGCAGTTCAAAGTCAGTGGGGTTTTAGGAATTCTTTCTGAGGAGGCCTTCTGTGTTAGAGGCCTTCTGCATTAGGTCACGCATCGTTGAGTGGGCATTGCGTGGTCTTTGGCGAGCTGGAAGGTGCAGGGTAGCGAACTGGAACTTTGACTTGGTGCTGAGGCTGTGTACCCCTAGATGGCTGCTGGAGTTCTTGGGAACTCTGACCTTGGAGTCTGGCTCTGGTGACCAGTGTGACTGGAGGGCCCAGACGGTCATTTGTGAGATGTACCCTGGGTGGGTAGGCCTCAAAAGGACCAATTGTCAGGTAAATGGGAGCTCTCTGTTCTAGCCGGTTGTACGTTCTGGTTGAACGACTGCACGTTCAGCTCACACATGTGGGGTATAAGAGTTCGATCTTCGCTCTTAGCTATAGCACTGAGTCTTTCAAAGAGTTGAGCTGACATTAAAGTGAGGTCTGAGCCGGTGACTTTCCCGTGTTTCAAGGCTCACCTCATTGTCTAGAGTGATGGGTAGGTAGAGTTTCCGGGCCCACCCCCTTTTGATCAGTTCTTTTGGGGTTTCGGTCCCAGCTGTGGGAAACTGTGAGGTCTCACTCAGGCTGTGCAGCTGTCAGCTGTGGTGGCTGTGTGCTGCTGTCACTTTGTGATGTGACAGTTTGCTCTGTGTCTGTGGCTGACGAGCAGTGTTCTGTGTGCCTGTAGGTCTTACGCTCAGGTATAGGATGTAAAGCTCGTACCTCTTGAATTTTTGGAAAGTCTTTTGTGAAGAAGCTTTTCAGCGATTTCAGGGTCTCGGCTTTCTCAGACGTGGCGGCACTGTGTTTGTCTGATGCGTGCTCAGACTTGGGCTTACCAGTGGCCTGGAACGGACTCGACTCTCTGTGGACAGGGCTATGGTGTTATGGGGCGCCCTCTGGAGGCATCTCTGAGTAGTGTTCAGAGACAGTAGATCGTGGGGTTTTTCAAAGTCTTTTCGGATTCTGGATCAGAGAATTCTTTAATGAAGGCCTGCCGCAGCGGCTGGTAGTCTATAAGAGTGTTTCAACTCTGTGGAAAAATGTCAAGTTCGGCTTTGAGATCGTGTCTCTGTTGAGTAAGTTCATGGATTTCAGCTCGGCCCGTGTGTAAGTGGTTTCAAAGGCCTTGGCTTTAGTGTCTCTTTCTTTGAGTTCAGTCTCTGCTGAACGAGCTTGTGGCTGGTAGCACGGGCCTCTTGCGAGTTTTTCTTTTTCAGGCCGTGGCTTTCGAGTCTCTTTAAGTTCGGCCTCTGCTCTTTGCAAAGGGGCTTCACTTTTGTCGGAGTTTCTCGTTGGGTTCCTCTCTGGTTCTTTTCTCTGACTGGTCTCTTCGGTCTGTGTGCCGATGAAGATCGGACAGGGCAGTTTGAAGTCTTTCCACTTCCTTCTGTAGCTCGGGGTCGTTGTCGTCCTTGGCTTGCATCCTTAGCGTTGCAACTTCGTGCTCCAGGGCTATGCGGGAGACGTGCTGGTGCGATGAGCTGGCAAGTGAGGTTTTGGACGTGTCTGGCCGGTCTTTGTCGTGGGAGCTTTGGCTTGGTTTGTGCGCCATCAGCTTGTCCACGTCGCTCTTGGCTTTGGAGCTCTGAGTCACTGGCGACCTTGGGCAGGAATGGAGGTGTCATGAACCTCAGCCATGTGTCCAGGTTGTCCCAGCGGTTGTGGGACTGTAGGACCGGAACATACTGGTTTCGACTGTGGGCGAGAGGAACACAACACACACAGAGAGACCAAGCAAGTTGTTCTACGTTTAACGAGCTATAATACGGGCTATGCCGCGTATGCAAATTGTGGTTAACTGATGCAGACAGTTAAATCATTCTGTGGGACAATTTGGTTAGGTCATCATGGGCCTGAATGAAATTTTAACAGGGCGATAGCTTAGGGGTCACCTGTTGATGCTAGCGGCTTGTTGTCTAATTATTATTCAGCGTTCCTTGTTGTCTCAGATAGGTTCTGTCTTCTAGGTGAACTGAAAAGAACAGAGCACGACAGAAAAGAGCAGTGGCAAGATAGCAGAGTTTGAAGTAACATGCAACCATCCAAGATGGGAAGGTCTGTAATGAAATGGCGTTAAGAGTACACAGGAAGTGTTACAGGGGAAGAGGAGGCCTAAGCCTGCGGTTTGTGGCTCGGAGAGGAGGAGGGAGCCAAACACTTCAATAACCGGGGGAATCTCTAGATTCTGTAGCAAATATTAAGTGGATGGGTTTAATACCTTTGTTTAGTTTGCCTGGGGTGGAATGAGGTCATGTGGGTTGGAGTCAGCATCGTGGTTGGTCTTTCTGTCGTCCCCAAACGCTTGACAGCAGTGTCCCGGGCCTTTCGTGTATCTGTACCGATGTGCTCCCTCTCACGCAACCTGACTTTGAATCACAACCGGCAGTGCCAAATTGGTGATGTCGTGTTGCGGGCCGCACTAACGGAGAGATACAGGAAAGTCCGAGACTCGCGCTCAGTCAGTGCTGGTGACGCAGGTCAGATGAACCAGCGTGCTGGACTCCAAGCAGGGATGACTGTCAAATCACCGCAGCTCTTTAGTGGTTTCTACATGTAAATACAGAACAGTGTGAAGCTTAACAGTGAATGAAAGCTTTCTTGTTTAAACTGAATTGAGTAATTATGTATGTAGAAAATAGAAGCAAAGGTTTTCCTAAATAATGGTAAAAAGGAAATTATGAAAATGATGTTAATTATCAAAATAACTTAACCCAAAAAAAAAAAAAATTCCTAAAAAAAAAAAAAAATTTTTTTTTTTATTAAATTCCTTTTACTATTATTACTTTTACTATTAATAAAAATTAATAATTAAAAGTAATAAAGTAGGATGGACCCCGGGAGAAGACAGGCAGTAGTGGCGCGTTTGGGCCACAAAGGGATTTGGGTCACTTCCTCCTAGTGGTCAACCTGGCTGACCAAGAACTTGATTTGAATTGCATGCAAACTGGGTTACATACACTTCAAATCGAGCGTATGCATAGATGTTAAGTAACTTCTAGAATTGTTGTCATAACATATCAAATCAAAATTATTAAAAATAATTTGAGACCGGAAATATAGACATAAAGCCATAAAACTCTTCCCCACAGGGAAGGAGACTTAATTCACGTTAATCTTGAAATTTGTTTGTTTCAAATCAAATTTGAATAAGTGTAGGAAATTTAAGGTTGGCATTATGTATGATGAGGATAATATCCAACAGAAAATCAACTGAGAGAACGCCACTTCAAAGCAGGGAGAGTAGAAATAAAAGATGAGCTGACTTAGCAGGGGAGGGCCACAAGGGGGCCGCACTAAGTGGTCATCAGGGACTGTTAATACTTACTTTTGAATTTTTTTTTTTTTTAAATTCAAATGTGGTTTGAACTAAATTCAAAATAAGTGTACACAGTCAGGAGTGACAAATCATGTTAGTAACACTGGAACTTGCACATGCATTGACACAATTTCAGGAATTCACTGGAAAAATCTGAAATTGTTATGAGGGAAAATGTTTAGGAAAGGATGACCTTGTTACTAGTGTCCACACGATGGCGACATTTCGCTCATGCAGGATGAAGTCGGGGGGCGGTGCGTATTCGAGAAACTGTCAAGCACTTAGGCCTAGGGTTGCCCACTAGTGTTTGTCAGCGGAATAAAAACCGGCCTGCTTCCATGTGTGATTCAAATTTGAGCGTGCAGACGCTTTGCTTTCTGTAGCGATCACACTTATCAAAACTAAATCTCAGCGGATTTTTTTGATGCTATGTTTTAACAAACACGACTTGGAGAATTTTTTTTCTGCGCTATGTAGGAGAAAACAGGAATTATACGTCTGTCGGTTGGATCCAAATACATTTATCAAATAGCATTTAATGATTAAAATGTTTCGGAGGTTTTGGTGTTATATTTCACTAAACAGCGTGGCAAGATTTTTTCCTACACACACACATAGGGTTCACAGGAATTAGGCATCTGTTTTTCGCTACCCACAAATAATTAGCACTATGATTCATACGTGTTCGCTTATAAATTTCAAACCTCGGCGGGTTTTTCCTTTTTCGACACGTGTGCACGGAAGGATTTCTTCGCTTCCCCACATTAATATAGATAACAGGAATTATACGTCTGTCATTCGAATCCAAATAACATTTATCAAATAGCATTTACTGATTAAAATGTTTTAAGGTTTTGGATTTTTCTGTGCTATATTCTAACAAACACGTCTGGCAGGGCTTCTGCGCTGCGCATAAATAACAGGAATTATTCGTCTGTTTTTTCGACTCCCATAACATATTATCAAATAGCACTTATGATTAGATATGCTTTAGGTTTTACAATTGAGTAGCTACGTCAATTTTTAACCAGGAGTTTACCGTTAATCTAACGATTTAATATAAGGCCTTTTTAAGAATAGTGAAAGAGCATCGTTTCACTAAATCTTGTCTTCACCCTGACAGAAGAACATCGTTCGGACAGGGGAGTTTAATATTAAAAATGTCGTCGTTCAAAAGAGGTTTCTTCGTCTTTTATAGGACAAATTTAATACTGTGAAACTATGAAAACTGCAGTTTACTTCTTAGTTTCGCTGGACTGAAATGGCTTTTTGCCTTTAATCAGTCACGGTGAGTTCGCAGTGCGTTCGCTCAACCGAGGTGCACGTACACTATTAAATCACAATATAGACAAGATTGAACTGATCTCTTTTGCTCAAAAACAAGTTTAAAGTGTGCCCAGCATATTCTCCACCAAACTGTAAAGACTTTAGGCGGGTCTAATCCATGGGGAATTTGCATATCATAATTAATAATTGGTAATTAATAATTATTCATACATGTTTGGATTAGATCAGTCTTACATGTTAATAAATCTCCCTCTAAAGGAGAATGTCATTTTACCTGGATGTATACCTGCAATCCTTTCATTTTAACAAGTTGATTGCAGTCAATTACACAGATCACGTTTTACAAATCAGGCAAAATTAATTTAGCTCAATTGTCAGAAGAATATTGGGGGGGGTTTTCCCCAATATCATCTTACTTTATAGGATTGCAGGAAACGCAATTCTCTGGCCAGAAGAATTGGGTTTTCTGCCCTATAAGCAAATATGTAAAGCTATCTTTAAGTTATAAAGTTCGTAGCAAGATCTTTGGCACTTAAGAGCCTCGAAATTGAGCAAAGAGGAAGTCCATCAGTCAAGTGAATATAATGATTTAATAAAGGCATGTCTACTTAGATATATTTACTACTTTACAGGAATACATGTATTTACAAACATTAACACGAACGAAACATAATATGACATCAATGAATGAGAAATGCGTAAAGTTTGGGCAATGGATAACTTACACGCGATAGCGAGTAAGAGAGAGAGAGAGAGGGAGAGGGAGAGTGAGAGAGAGAGAACATTGGCATACTTTCTCCTAAGACATTCACCTTTCTGATTACAACACGAAACATCATCTTAATGCTCCTTAGAAGCGTTATAAAGAGATACTTGCACAAGTTATGGGTCTCGCTGTGTTGTCGCATTCCTGAAGGCCTGTCCCGGCCGCGTGCGTGAGCGGAGTTCTTTGTGTGTGTAAGCGTCACGTGTTGTTTCTGGGCGCTCGTGTTGCGCGGGGGTTTAAAGTCTTTGAGTAGCATTACCAATGAAAGTAGCTCGGCTACGTTTGTTTCACTCCGTGGAAGTAAACAGATTCGACTATGGAAAACAAAACTTTGCCTTACAAAGGAAAGATATAAAGATCGGATCGGGTCTCCGAAGGAGCCCACGGGATCGGGTTACATGATGCAGCAGTAACGACGGGCGAAGCAAGAGCGTGGGCATCTCTCAGTACGACGCGTCACGTGGTTACGTGCGCGTGCTTCTTCTTCAGAGAGAGAGAGTTTGTTGCAGTTTCCCTTGTAGTTGGATTTGCTGAAGAGGTATGTCACGCGGGGTTCTTTTCACTCGTCGATCGGAATTAAACCCGGGGACTTATCTTAAGACTTAAAACACAAACTAAACTAGAAACAAAATAAAAGAACGGCGATGAGCTCGCCGGAGGCGAGACGTTACATGATGATGACTAGGATCAGGAAGAAAAAAGGAGGAGCTCCGCGCCTCTTTAAAAACATTTCGGTTCACGCCTTCTTTTGGAAGACTGCGCCAATCAGCTGGGAGGAAAGTTCCCGCGGAAGATTTCTCTTTGTCTTGTCAGATCGACTTTGCATGTTTTATGACGGTGACGTAAAATGCGTTCAATTTTACTCCAGAGATGATAAAACATCGTAACACACATCCTATGGTTTGTACACATACAGATATGGTTTGGTCAGATCAAGAGGATTCTAAAGATATGAAGAACAACATAAGTTGGATAATACTGTAAAGTTATACATAAAAAGGCATACTTTCCAAGCATTTGTAGTTATTTTAGGACTACAGTACGGTCGCAGATAACCAGGGAATCTGGGTAACAGACACACATATAAGCATATCAAAATATATCTCAATAAAGTCCTTATATGATGACGTTAGAGGTTTGTGTATGTGTGTGCGTGTCCATGAGATGAACATGTATCACAAAGTTATGCATAGGATATATATATATATATATACATATATATATTAGAGTTAAAAAGGTTTCATTTTTCCTTCTCCAGGAATCAAGGGAATACGCAGTTACATGAAAAAAAAAAAAATACATAATGGTAAACTCAGTTATTTCAATGTAACATGAACAAACAAACACATAAAACACATTGAATATTTCTGTTTAAAATGTCTTTTAAAAAGAGAAGTTTCTTTTCTCTGTAGCATTCACTTCCTGTCGCACATTCCTGGGGGATGTGCTTGGTGGAATGTCTGTGTGTGTGTGTGTGTTAATTTTGAGTCCTGGGGGGAGGACGCTGGTGGAAGCTTCCCGGCCTTTGAAGGCTCTTAGGATTTTAGTTATCCAGAATATGATTCATCCACATACTCTACACCACTTTGTTCACAAAAATCACCAGTTTGTTTCGGGGATGTTCTGTAAAATTGTTCTGAAATAGCAACAGTAATCAAGAGGACAGAGCTAAATTGGATAACATCAAGCCTCACAATAGTTGTATAGACTATGTTGGATGTCAGTGAAGTGTTAGCAGAAGTGTTGTAGGCTACTTGTATAATCCCACATGGAGGATGTTGTTCTGTTAAGTCTTGATGACATGCATGGCTTACCCTGACTCTCAGGCCAGGTTTGGCTTAATGAGTTCAATAACATGCATTCAGGTGCAACAAAGTCTCCATCTTAGCTTCTGCCCTCTCGCAATAGAGAGTCTGCAGTGCTCATCTTTTCTGTTCCCTTAAGCAGCAGAATAAAATGCCGGTTGTGCCAGAGGGCAGCGAAAAGTCTCTGAACTTTGCTTTGTTTGCGAATCA
The DNA here is from genome assembly GCA_036326025.1 of Chrosomus eos. Taxonomy (NCBI): domain Eukaryota; kingdom Metazoa; phylum Chordata; class Actinopteri; order Cypriniformes; family Leuciscidae; genus Chrosomus; species Chrosomus eos. Next base: position 16,391,475 of record CM070819.1, on the reverse strand, counting down.
TGGCTGGAAATAATTACACGTCTCCTCTGATAATTGTTCACACTCATCCCAACAGAAACATCAAAGACCTGAAGGAATATGTATCATTCGCAATTACTGGACATACGAATGGGCACTTTTCAAAGGACAGGTTAATAGCGGGATGGTATTCTTGCAGAGTGAATGCGAGTGTTCGATATTTCACTTGGCTCTGTCTCTAATTCACCTTATTTTCCAATGTGAATAACTCCCATTCAAAAATGTAATCCTACACATGCTGTTTCCGCATCTTGTCTAATCAGGTTAATCTGGTCCAGTCCAACATTGGGTGGTTTTGAATGTAATTCTTGAAGCGTGGCATCTCATAATCAGTTGATTGGAGGACAAGTTTCATCTGAGGATTTAAGGTAATAAGTTATGTGCTTTAAACAGCTGGGCCATGCGGTCTGTTCATTGTTCTGTTCACTGTTCATGTACAAGTGAGCATTTTTCATTTTTGACATTGTAGCATCTTTCGGAGGCAGCACAAATGGTGCATATAAATCTTTCTTAAAAACACAGATGTTATCTTGAAACCCTTGCTCATGCAGACCAACCCTCGCTTTAATTGTGTGTGCGTGTGGCCTTTGCTGAGCAAAAATGCATTGACTTTAGGTGACTATGGTCACTTTTGCATTCTCAAACAATTTTATTTCTTCCTTATCATGTTATAGTCATGCAAACAGCAAAACCCCAGGACGTAAAACTTTTTTCTCATGATTTCAAGTTCATATCTCATAATTCTGAAATTAGTTATTTTCTGTGGTGGAAACACGATTGGATAAAATACTCATATCAATGTTTCTGTGTAAACAAACTTATTCTGAAGCAACTAGACACAAGTGGTTGTGTATTTTCACTGCATCTTGTATGAATCAACACTCTCTAAAAAATTTACAAAAAAAATTACCTTTACTGGAACAACAGCTTGTTACCATGGGGTATTTTCTGTAATAGGGTCCTATTTTCTCCTCAAAGGTTCATAGCAGTACCTTAAGGGTACATATTCCTACTCTAAGTTACTAATATGCACTTTTAGCAGTAGATAAGGTACAAAGATGTTTTTAAGGGTACTGGTGGTGACAAGCTTTTTTAACCCCTAAATATACAACTTATGCACTTTTTTCTGACCATGAAGGAGAGATATTTTTAATGTAAAAAAAAAATAATAATGACTAAATTAATATTATAGATTATTATTATTATATTGTAAATGTATATATTTTCTTTCTTTTTATGAATAAAACTTTAACTAAATGTCTACCTTAAAGGTGCAGTAAGCAATAAAAAAAAAAAAAAAACGAGATCGGACAGAGCGCCAAAGGAGAGCCGGAGAGAGGGAGCTCATTGCACAAGACAGACAGGGGAATCTAACTTTAAAAATTAAAGGTTATGATCAGGCAGGAGGTAGGACCCGCATTAATATCAGAGAAGCTTCCCAGCGTTAAACAGACCTTACGAGACCAAACTCTTTTTCTCCATTCTGTCATCTGATGGAGTTTTGGTTCCTTGCCACTGTCACCTTTTTCGCCTTTGTTGCCATTGGCATTTGGCTTGCTTAGTTGGGGACATTTAATTTTATATTTAGCAATATTATTACAACATTATTTTTCTGTTATCTCTGTAAAGCTGCTTTGAAAAAATCTGTGACTTGACTAAAGGTGACTTGTCTTGACTTTACTTGACGGATGGGGAAGGCCTGAAAAAGGAAATTGAGGTTGCTTTATTTCTTCACGATACGTTAGTTACATTGGTTCCCTATCGTTCAGTCACTGCGATTTACGTCAATCAATGACGAAATGGGGGTTTCGTGTAGAATCCTTGAGCATCGGGCTGGAATGGAATCCTCCACCCTGTACTGAGCGGAGCGCTTGCGGCTGGATGATTGGTTTTTGGGGGCTGCGAGTGCTGGAGGTGTGTGAGGAGGTCATGAGATGTGGAAGTCTCCGTTGACTTCTTGCGAATACTCAGCGGCCTCTTCCACCTTCTTTGCCCTCGATGAGGCCACGGCCAAAGGGTACACTGGGGTTCCCCCCGTGCAGTGTTATGTGGCAATACAACTATGTCCACATCTCTCCATCTGGCGTGGCGACCCTAAGCACCCCTCCAAAGCTGTAGGTTTTTGTCTACTCTGGTGGCAGAGACCTGAAGGATGGCCATAGCATGCAGTGAGGCGGCAGCCTGCCCCGCAGCTCTATAGTGTGGGAGGCTGAGCGAACCCGCTTCCTCAACTTCCCCATATCCCAGGCTGGCCTCTTCGGCGGCGCGGTCGAGGGCTCTGCCCAACATTTCACGGCTGCCCAGAAGCAGACTAAGGAGATCAAACATGTTCTGACCCAGCAGCCAGCTGCTGCCACCCAGCCGCTGACTCACGGCTTACGTAACTCGCAGTGACTGAACGAAAGGGAACTTCTCGGTTACGTATGTAACTCTCGTTCCCTGAGGAGGGAACTGAGATGTTACGTCCATCTGCCACAACCGCTGTATTGCTGGAACGGCCTGGAGTTCAGTCTTGGCTTCTCAGCAGAATAACATAATGCGAGATTGTCAGCGCTCCTCCTTTTATACCCACGTGGTGGGGTGGAGTCGCTGCATGCAATATATGCAGACTCAAGGCATTTTCATGCCATTGACTCGTTTTCTAAACGATAGGCTTCTAAGCGAAACCCCATTTCGTCATTCACTGACGTAACGTCTCCGTTCCCTTCTCATGGAACGAGGGTTACATACGTAAACAAGTTGCTGTGTTTCACAGAACTAAGATATGCTGTATTTGCTTGAATGCACTCTTGTGTTATCTTCGCTTGTTTGTTCATTTGCATTATTATTTTTATAAGCCAGGAACATCTTAACCTCGTCTACCGCCCATTCCAAACATCGGCTCCCAAAGTGTGTCCGAAAAGTGAGATAACATACTCCTAATATATGTTTTTTCTTTTGGTTCCCCTTTTAGTGATCGCTATGACCCCTTAATCTTGTCACATTTGTAATATATTAGTTAGCCTACTTAGTAAGGACTGTCGTGTTATGAATGGAGCTGTTCATTAAACTGTTTGTTTTTTGGGATGGAAGGGATGATTTTGCCATTGAAGAAGTAGAGGAGCTAAATAACAATTAGACATTCGACCTGAATTATCATAGTAGCGTGACTTAGTAAGAAAAAAATCATGCATCATAGTAACACAAATTGCTTTCACTTATTGATGACATCATACCATCATAGCGTGTACGTGAATGTGGGAGCAAAGGCATCAAGATAGGGGTGTGATCCTTTTGGCTAGGTTTTGTTTTGGTGATTTCAAATATCAACAGCATTTTCCAGAAATCGCTTACTGCACCTTGGTGATGTGCATGTAAATGTGGTCAATGTTACACGACAAGCAAACAAGTATTGTGCTGAAAAAATAATTGGATACTTGTGATGTTTTGTTGATTTCTTAAGATATTCATAAGAACAAGTACACAAAATAATGTTATGCTCAGCTTTGTTCATGTTAAAGGGTACCTATTATGGCATTTAAAATGTTCCTAATATTGTTCTGGGAGTCCCCAACAACAGTTTTACGAGCATGCCATGACAAAAAACACTTTTGTTGTCTTATAACATGCATTTATTTTTACTTGATTTGCTCACCGACTCCCATATGAATCGTTTCGCGAGTCATTTTTCCAAACCCCGCCCTTGTGTGACGCTAATCTGCAGTGATATGTTAGCTACCATAGCCCAAAGTTTAGTGGTAAAAGCACATTCAGTCTTTGTTTGCGTTAGCCCAACGCATAAACATAATTGATAATGCAGTACTAAGAGGTAACGTTATAGCTATATTCTTTATGACAACTCCATTAACAACGACAAACACTTCACATATTTCAATACAACGCACACACATACTTATTGAGCATGATACATAAAACATAAAAGCAACAATTAATAATACTTACAGTTTGTGATTCGGAGAAAGTAAGCTGATCCAAATAAACTTGGTACTGAACCTTCAGTATCAGCCAGCTCGCAAATCCATACTTATATCATTTAGGTTTGTGAAGTAATCATCTTCAAAATGACGCGAACACAACAAGGTCCGGGCTATACTTCTGTGGTATAGTTGTATATATGAACACAGAACAAAGTTCGGCTATACTTCTGTGGTATAGTTGTATATATGAACTGTAGCCACTTAGTCTTCAAATGCTCCTCACTGGGCAGATGAAAAAAGTTTGCTTTTGCGTCGCACTTTAAAACAGTGTCTCGACATGATGTTAGTTTTCCCTGGCGTCTCCGACAGGGTTGCCAGGTCTGCACAACAAAACCAGCCCAATTGCTCATCAAAACTAACCCAATCACGGCCAAAAATAGTCAAATAGCCTTCCCGGGTGTTTCCCCAATAACGATCATGTTCCATTGGGTAAAACAATCGCTTCAACCCGTGCACTACACAAACAACCCGCGGAAACAGTGCAGGCATACGGACCTGGCAACACTGGTCTCCGAACGCAATAAGTGGGCGTATCTTATTCAAATAACTTGTCAAGTTGACGTCAACTAGACAAAGGAAAAGCATCGTTCGTCGAACGATTCATATCAGCGACTATGAGTCGACTCTTACTTTTGAGAGACAATAACTTTGTATATGGTGAACTTTCATGTTTAAAACTTTGCAGGATGTTTTCGTTCACTTAGATCTATGTTACACACTACATCATACCTGACAACTTTTGAATTCAGCTTTGCGTGAGACTTCGGGGGGGGGGGGGGGGGATTGGTATTACGCAAGGTCTCTCTCTCTGCCGTTTGCGCGCCCTACGTGGTTTGAAGCACAGTCTCTAGCTGCGTCCCAATGTGCATACTATCCATCCTCCTAAATAATATGTGACAATAGTAATGGACTTGCGCACTTTTGACTTGAGCTCCGCGGCTGAAGCTCCGCTAACGGTGACGGACTTTGGACTTGAGCTGCGCGAATGGCAACGGACTTTGGACTTGAGCTCCGCGAACGGCGACGGACTTTGGACTTGAGCTCCGCGAACGGCAACGGACTTTGGACTTGAGCTTGGACTTGAGCTGCCGAGTAGCCTCGGGCCCTGGGTACTCGGTACCCTTTATCCCCGGTACCACGCCCCTGCATGGCATCCTTTGGCATCAATATGAGACGCAGAACCCAAGGCGTCATACAAGTGACGCTCGTCTAAATCCAAAGCACATGGCATCCTTTAGCGTATGAGAAGCAGATCCCAAGGCGTCATAACTGTAACCCTGCTCCAGACCTAAACCTGCTACGTGTTATATTGACGCTAAAGGATGCCATGTGTGTAAGATTTCGACGAAATGTCATATGGCGTCACATATATGACGCTAAAGGATGAGAATGCGTTGGATAAACTCATCTTTCAGGCATTTGACCGACCGGTTTGACTCTTCAGCGTGAGAAATCGGGGGGTGTGGCGTGTGCGCGTGTGAAACCATTCAAATGCGGGTGTCTCACGGCCAATGCGTGAGAGTTGGCAGGTATGCACTACATGAAGGGCAATTTTCAAAAATCCATAATATGTACCCTTTAAACAGTGTCAATACGTCTACTAAAAACAAGTCTAGATGTGTTGTCAGCCTATTGAGTCTGGGCAGTTATTGTTGTAACTATGACTTCTTAAAATGTTATCAGCAGGACTAAAATCTGAAACGTGTCAAAAAATCTAATCTGTGCATCATGCTTTGCAGTTTAAATTAAAAGCAGCCAAATGTCCATATACCCTGTTTACGCAGTCTTAGACAGCGATGAAGAGCAGTTAGCTGCAGTCTATTCAAATGCAGATTGCACACCCTGGCCACCCTCCAGCTTTACCAGTTGAACACTGAATACTTAGGAATGGAGCTCTTCTGTCAGAAGTGATGGACTCAGGAAAGCTGTTGCACTTTGAGGCCTGTTACTGCAGGTCTGAATAATGGATAGAGTTCAGAAGTTCTTGCTGACGGGGACAGGAGAGTCACACAAAGGAACCTACGTAAAGCCTTCCCCCGCCAGACACTAATCCCAGACTAACGGCAAATTTTAGACCCCTCATGGTTTATTCAGAAACCTAAGATAGGTTAATTTCAGCTCTGCAGAAGGTCTGCTCCAAAGTAAAGGGTAGCGTAAATATGCAATAGTCACTACCCTTAAATTATGAATACACTTGTCTCTGTGAGCTGAAAGAAGTGAAATGTAGTAAGCAATATTTTTGACATTTATATTATAATATTATATTAGGCTACATTTATAAAATATATTTACATTACAAGAACATAATTATATATAGAATGATAGTAGTAATAAGAATAATATACATTCAAACATAACATTGAAACATGTTCTTTCACACACTATAACGGTCAAAAGTTTGGAATAATTTTGATTTTTTATGTATTTGAAAGTCTCTTATGCTCACCAAGGCTGCATTTATTTTATGAAAAATACTGCAAAAACAATTATATTGTGAAATATTATTACCATTTAAAATAACTGTTTTTCGATTTTAATATATTTTATAGGCTGAATTTTTAGCAGCCATTACTCAGGTTTCAGTGTCACATGATCCTTCAGAAATATAATAATATGTATGAATATGCTGATTTGGTGCTAAGTTATAATAAATTATTATTCATGTTCAGATAATGATAATGGATATTATTATCAATGTGGAAAACGTCTCAGGTTACGACTGTAACCTATGTTCCCTGAGATTCCCAACGTCCTGCACGGTGTTGGCCTGTAAGCACAACCCCCACCTCTGGACGTCGGGCCCACATACCACCCTCATGGAGTCTGTTTCTGACCGTTTGAGCAGACACATGCACATTTGTGGCCTGCTGGAAGTCATTTTGCAGGGCTCTGGCAGTGCTCCTCCTTCTCCTCTTTGCACAAAGGCGGAGGTAGCGGTCCTGCTGCTGGGTTGTTGCCCTCCTACGGCCTCCTCCACGTCTCCTGATGTACTGGCCTGTCTTCTGGTAGCGCCTCCATGCTCTGGACACTACGCTGACAGACACAGCAAACCTTCTTGCCACAGCTCGGATTGATGTGCCATCCTGGATGAGCTGCACTACCTGAGCCACTTGTGTGGGTTGTAGACTCCGTCTCATGCTACAACTAGAGTGAAAGCACCACCAGCATTCAAAAGTGACCAAAACATCAGCCAGGAAGCATAGGAACTGAGAAGTGGTCTGTGGTCACCACCTGCAGAACCACTCCTTTATTGGGGGTGTCTTGCTTATTGCCTATAATTTCCACCTGTTGTCTATTCCATTTGCACAACAGCATGTGAAATTGGTTGTCAATCAGTGTTGCTTCCTAAGTGGACAGTTTGATATATATAAATATATTCAAATTTAAACAGTATGCTATTTTTGCGTTTACAGACACTAACGTTATTCTATATCGCGATTAGAACAAAGCACAAGAATAAAACATTTACACACTTCTCAGCTGGGTCCTCCTAGCTCCTCGAAGTGAAAATAAACCAGCACTTGTTCTGAGGTAGGTAAATGTCCCAGGATTATTCTACAGCCGCGCAAAATGACCGTACAATAATCTGACTAAATATAGTGTGTTAACAGAGTATATGTCGCGTTTACACTCTCAATCTGTTGCTTAAGAGAATTAGCGTTTGAATAGCGCGTGCTCTCCGTGGGCGTGTCACATTAGGAAAATAATGAGCTGAGAGAAAGATAATTAGAACGGCTGACACCTCTCTCATTTTATATAGATGACATAAACGGAGAATATTTATTTTAGTTTTGAATCAGATCATTGAAAAGTATAAACTTAAATGATTTAAAAGATATATTGCTCATGGCTGGGTGAATAGTATTCGCTGAGTTTTGTTTAAGTTTAGAGACGTGCTCCAGAAAAAAAGTTCGCGGAGACGGAGATGCAGAATGCACACCCTGTTTATTTTCTTTATTTTACAAAAGCACAATATGTTATTTTGAATGTATGTGGGCACATAAAAAAAGTAGACATTTAACAGTTTATTTTCTCATATTTCTTAACTCTGTATGACCAGAAATGATGGTAGTACTTTAAGTCTATTTTTCTGCTATGTGAAAAAAATCTGCCAAAACACGCCGGCGCGTTTTTGGTCCCCAGAGGGTTAAAACAAGGGGAGTACAACATGCGCCACTCTGTCTCAACGGAGGCCCCAGAGTCAGGGGCCTACCATCTATATGCATGGGTGTCAGCTCAGGGCAATGCTCTGATTTCAGGGGAGCGTACTTCGACCAAAAAAGAATTGAAGGCTAAACTTTCCACTCGACCCGAGCCATAGTGGTGGGAGGTAGGATAATACTGAATTGGAAGTGAAGTGCTCAGACCTACCCTGTATCAAAGGGGAATACTCACACCTCACCCTGAGGTTTACCAGGGTGTGGGCCTGCCAGCGGCTCTAGGGGTGACAGAAATGTATCTGTGCCCAACCTAGGGGAGTGGGGCTTGTTTGAAAGCTAACCATCTACAACCCAGAGCTCAAGCAGTAGCTCAGTGAGGTGAGTGAAGCCTATACTGTGCCTAGATATGCCTAGATCCGTATGCCAGTTCTCGAAAGACGGCCTAACCCTGCTCAATAAAGACATATGTTCCACAGAGGCCTATTTGAGGCCTAACCATGTTCTTTATAAACCATCCTCAGCACCACGCTACTGTACATTACTCTTGTCACCCCAGAATGCGCCCACCTTGGCCTCCTCCCATGGGAGAAGGCTGTTATACAGGGATGCTAGATACCTACATTCACAAAGTGAAGGGTCAGAGGCAGAAATGCTAATTTTAGTAGAGTGCCTCCTTTACCCCTGGCACAGCCTAGGCCAGCTACAGAGGCGGCCCTGGTGAGAGCCAGCCTGCAAGCATAGATCTACCTGAGGGCTCGGAGGAGCCACAGCCTTACTAAAAAATATAGTCTGTATTATTCTATACAAGGGGCTGCAGAATCGCTCAGCCTACTGAAAACCCAAACAAAGCTCAAGGGGCGAAAATACTAAGGAGGAAGTCAGACGGCCCCGTGGGCTGGACATAAGATCTATCTGAAGCTCTAGCGTCAGTCAACACTCCAAGTAAAAAATTCTATGAGAGAGAGACCAACTACTCTACCTTGAGGTGGCTAACAGCCCGAAGGCTAACATAGTTATCATTCTGGCCACCTAACGGGATCTTCAGGGCCCTAATAATCCAGGAAATTTCTCTTACCTTATTACCTTGACATGACTCCATAGCTCTATAGAGGGAATGAGGTCTGTAAAGAGATACATTTCAGAATTTTAATTCACAAAAAATTACTCTTAAAAAGACCAGTCAGCTCACCTGCAGCGTGAAGACACGCCAGATAGTTATTTATGAACCTGGGGTCCACCACTTTACATGCCTCTTCTGCACCCTGCTCCTCCATGAAGGGGGCGCACAAGAGGTGACGCTGGCTCGCTGGCCCTGCCTTTGGTCCTCAGACCGGGAAGGGCCAGGTCCTCCCACCTGCCTGGGTGTGGACACGGATCGAAGCGGTGTGCATGTCTTAAAAGCAGCTGAGCGCGCCTTCACCTCCCTGAAATTCCCCACCACCGCCTCTACGGAGGTGTCGAAGAGTTAAAAGGGCGAAACCGGTGAATCAAGGAGAAAGGCCTTCTCATTCTCCCCGATGTCAGCTAGATTTAGCTACAGATGTCTCTCTGTGGCCCGGAGAGCAAGATCCGTGGTACGGCGCAGCTCAGCTACTGCTTCAGGGGACATTCCTGCCCCCTGGTCGAGATCCCCCAGCAGGTCGGCCTGGTATGCCTGCAGCACCGCCATGGTGTGCAGAGCAGCATCGGCCTGACCTGCTGCCGTGTACGCTCTGCCATTCAAACGCGACATTGTTTTTAACGGTTTGGATGACAGGGTTGGAGCTCTCAATGTCGACGCCCGCCCAGACACGAGATAGTTTGCGAACGTCTCGTCAATGGCCGGCATCGAAACGTACCCATGCTCCTCGATCCCCTCAACATCAGCGAAACTAGCCCGCTGATGTCGGTTGATACGCGTAGAGCAGGGGTGTCCAAACTCGGTCCTGGAGGGCCACTGTCCTGCAGAGTTTAGTTCCAACTTGCATTTTAGCATGCCTAATGACCTTCAACAGCTAATCAAGACCTTGATTAGCTGTTTCAGGTGTGTTTAATTGGGGTTGGAGCTAAACTCTGCAGGACAGTGGCCCTCCAGGACCGAGTTTGGACACCCCTGGCGTAGAGTATGGGTTCTTCCATGCCCTCTCGACCGCAGTATGAAGGTCGGGAAGAAATGGAAGGCTAACCTGAGCCTCTGCATACACTGGGCAGGGTGGCTGAGGGGGTTCAGGATCTGCCTGATCATACACCTCCTCAGCCATCTCCTGCACATCCTGAAGAGCATCAGCTGCGGGAAGAGTCGGTGAAAAATCTTCATCCCCAACCTGCAGCTCGCCCTCGTCAGTCGTCGGATCATCTGAGAGGTTTACAGCTCTCTCAAGGAGATCGACGAGCTCCATCTGGGAGCCCCATGATGCAAGTCTCCGCTCTGCCTCGGCACGAGCGGGACCTGAACCACGAGGTCCAGATGTTGAACCCTCTTCACTCGAGAAGAGGGCTAAATGAGAGCGGAGCATTTTCATAGAAAAACGCTGACAGTTAGCACAGCAGAACCTCGAGAACCTCCCATGCATGCTCTTCTCCCAGGCAGAAAACGCACCCGGCATTGTGTGTGACACCCGGCGTCAAAAACCTTGGGCACGGGTCGGCACACTTCTGAAAGCAATCAGCCTTCGCTGCACGTTTCATGTTTCTCATCGTTTTTGAGTTGCGTTTCACACAGACAGTCCCTGAAGACGATGAGATGATTTTTCATGTTTGCAAGGCACCCTTTTATACTTCCAGGTCGCATGTTAATCATTCACGCTAATGATTCAAGGGCTGTTGCCGGTCAATGTGATTGCCGTGATTTGATTTTGATTTTAGACACCTGTCAAGCCTGATGTGTTCCCCAAGCGTCATTCGATGCAGTGCGAGTTCCCTTTCGAAAGGGAACAGTTTTTCCTGCTTAATATTTTAGTGGAAACTGTGATTTACTTTGAATTACATTTTGATATACTAAAATCGAAGAGACGTCTTTCAAAAACAAAATCTTATTTATTTCAAACTTTTGACCTGTAGTGTACATTAATGTCTCAGAGGTTGTTGCTTTTGTCCACAAGTGCGAGTTTTGGGTCTCATGCACCGGACGATTTCCTCAGTAGGGGAAGGAGGCAGGCAGATAGATTGAACTCGTACTGTCTCATAAAGATTTCACAGACAAGCTCTATTGGGATTAGATGAATAAAAAGTTCACTCTCTGTGAACACTCTAAGTGAGGTTTTCTGTTTTGGACATTATTAGCGATGGGGCTGAGGAAGTATAATTAAATACAGCCGCACAATACAGTCTCAAATCGCATCAAAGGCAATCCACAGTCCCCGGTGCCTAAATTTAAAAGTAAATATGGAAAAATCTCAGCCTCCCTCCAGTCTTTCTGGAGATAGATGAAGTTTTATGAGGAGTTGGATGTTTTTTTTATCGATTGAGGCACAAAGAGAGTTACAGTTCAGTCGTCTAACTTTCTTTTATCTCTTGATCGGAACATCTCCTGTCAGCTGTTATCTTCAGAATGCTTCGTTCAGGATTTAAAAAAAATATGGAATGCTTGAGTACTTTTTTCATTCAGCGCACACATTCTTTTTGTTTTATTACATGTTTCTGCAGTGCTCCTTATAAAAGGACACAGAAATAAACTGGATTTACAGAAGTCATAGGCCAAGTTTATACTGCATAGATAACTATTTACTGTAAATCACTATCCATGTTTTCCATCCTGGCTTGCTTACGCTCCAGGCGACCTTCAGTAGTGCATAAGGCTTTGCTGTGTTTACTTGTTTTCTTCTTTTCCAACTCATACATCCTAGGGGAAGCATCAGCCATGTCCCCGAAAAAAGAGAGAGATAGAGATTAGATGATGGTGTGGTATGGTACTATTTCACAAGCCTTCATTTTAATCCATGTAGCTTTCAAATCAAATATGCACATAGTGATGGCTCTCAGAGACGAGTGAATAATGTTGAGTGTGGAGTGTTCTGTTCCTTTACCCACTCCTGCTTCTGCCTGGATGATTCAGAAATAAATAATTGATGGGTCTTTTGACTGACCCACTGTACCTTTGACATCACACTCTTCTCCCTCATCATAAAGAAGATCTACTCCAATAGGTCACTGAACATCATTAGTTTAGATTCTCATTTCTTTATTTTGGAGTTTTGTATTTTGTATGTGTGGAGCTTAGCCTCTTTCAAGATCAAGATGGAATTTTTCCATTTAAAAATTCTCAGATGATTCAATGCGATTTAATTTAAGTTGCACAACACTTATTACAATACATTGTTCCAAAGCCGCTGTATAGACAATTTGGGGAAAAAAATAAGAAAAAAAAAATATTAATGTATTACTAAAATCCCACTGTGATTAAGGGGGCTTTCACACTGGCAGTTTAGTTCGGAATGGGGCACGGTTCACATGAAAAATCACTAATGTAAATGGGACCCGGGTGCACACTGGGGAACCGAACCTGAGACTACCTGGATGAGGTGGTCTGATTTCGGTTGCTCCCGAACCGTGACGCTGTTCGCGTGAATGTGAAAGCAACACAGACTCGGGTGCGCACTTGTTCTTGATTTACCTTGGATACGAGCGAGAGTGAGCCTGCAATGTATTCGTGCATTGCGCGTGGAATCAGGGCAACAAATTTGGAAATCCACTTTGTTCTCAAAAGAGTCTGTTTGCAAGCAGCAGAAGTCCACCTTATGTGACACACGCACAGTAAACCTGTATTGTTCACTCAACTGCGCATAATAGCAGCGAATTAATAAAAAACACAATATTGACCCGCGTTCTGTTTTCTATCATGCGCCGTGCATGTTTGCGATGGCGTAATATGCATGCAAACGCACCAGGGTTTGATAGAATCAAGTTGAGTGTGAAAGCAGACCAATGCCCCGGGGGGCTCAGGAACAAACACGCTCAGGCTCGGACCGCAGCAATAGAGCACAGTGTAAAAGCACCCTAAGTCAAGGGAGACTGTGTCAATCAACCAACCAACCAATCAACCAACCAACCAATAAATCAATCAATCAATAAATCAATAAATCAACCAACCAATCAACTAATCAACCAATAAATCAATCAATCCAACCAATCAATCTCAAACTCTTTAAGATTTTTAAGTTGATAAGGAAGAAACCAGAGGAAGGTATTGTCTGAGGTATTTTTTAACTAATTTATTAACTTTTAAACTTTTGGTTTATTTTTCAACGACTTTTAGTTTGTATTCCTCAGAGACCTGTTTCCTGTGTTCCTTTGTTCCATTTGGCCTGCCAGTCATTAGTTTCTATTGTAAGGAACTTAGCTATAGGAAATATTAATAATCAATAATAATTTGTTATGATTAATTATGAATATTTGGGTCAGTTAATTGGATTAACTCGACATGGCTAAATTAATATTACAATCAATTACTCAGTTCGTCCAACGAACTATTTTGATTATTAATTTATTCTAAGAAAAGGGTATCTTCCATGGCCACAGAAGAATAATTATTTCTTAGCATGTACAGCGCTTTGAGCATGTAGCAAGATCAAGATCGTAAAATAGACACTTGTGTGCAAGCAGGAAATCAGAACCAAATACATGAAGTGCATAAGTTTTATTAACTAATTTATAAACATGAATAAACTAAACAAACATACATAAATACAGGTGTAGGAAAAAGGAGTGAGAGATGGAATGATGTAACGATGGAGAGGATCCATCTAACTATGAGAAGAACCAACAGCATTTCATTTTCACATTTCATTGAATTGAATACTTGCATTTGTAGTGGGAACAATTCTTGAAGTTGTGGAAAATTGAAGTCGTTGAGGGTTCCGGTGGTGTCAAGTGGAAGTTGTTTGAAAGTTCTCTCTCCCTCTCGGACCGCATGACTGGTTGGGTCAAGGCTTGGGGCCCTGCTGAGGAAGAAGTTGGAAGGGAGGAAGTCGGAAGAGTTGTTGATGGTTCCGTTCGTTGTTGGTTGAGAGAGTCTTCTCTCTCCATCTTGAATGTGAATCCAGGGCTAGCAGTTTTCTGGATTGAAGATAAGGCAGTCTGACCCCCTTTTGAGAGCATGACAGCATGGCCTGCTGGGCCCTTGGGCCCCGTGGAGGGGGAGGAGTTCCCCAGTATCAGCAGCAGTGTGTTGCGACCGAATGAGAATAACTAAAGTGGGAAGGGCTGGTGTGGATGCAATTTATAACCAGAGAAGAGTCCACCCTCTCAGTGATGGCTCGGCCAATCAGAAAGGTGAAATGTCCAAGCGGGAAAGTTGCTCTGTCGTTGATTTACGAGTCTTTGTCCTAAACGTGGTTATACCTTCATTAATGCTCAGATAGATAACAAATCCACACTGCATTCTAGAAGAAGGTGATGTACATCAAAGTGTGAGTCATTAAATGAGGATTAATTAGGTAGGAGGCATGATACAGGTGAGGTTACATTAGTTGGTTGTACCAAGGTACATACCATATACATAATAATAGTACACAAGACAGTACATCATTTACACAATGCTATGAAGCATGTTCATTTATAGATCAGTTAGTCTATGATTAGTGCAGCAAAGTCTGTTTTTAGGGAGGGTTTCTGTCTTCCCATTGTCTCTCTCTTGTGCACGTGGCCACATTCATGTGGAGGTCGTAAAATCGTAACATGACACTGTTTCTGCCCTTGGGTTCGTTTCATTTGGGATGTTAGTTTTGGAGTTTCATAAACATTTGTATATAATGAATAATTGGTCAATCATTCAATCATTCAATCTGCACACCTGTTCACCCTAAGGCTCATTATCTAGTTCTTTGTTTTCTGTTGAGTTGTCTGGTATTGTCGTGTCTACACGCAGTTTAATTGCCTTCTTCCAACCTGTGGATTACCTGAGTTTGTTTTATTTAATAAATATGTTTGTTTTGGAGCCTTTTGTATATTTCTCATTTTCATCTGGACTAAACTTTACAACAACAACGTCAGCTATTGATTTAACACTGCAAATACAGATATAAAAAGCAAGGAAAAAAGTTTTGTAATTGAACAGGCAACTGAGGCAAATAAGAACCTTGTGCTTTATGGTCCATCAAAGTGTTGTTGCACAATATCTAGGTGGCACATATTTAAACAAATGTATTCTAGAAAACATATGTACAAACATGTACAGATGAGGAGATATTTCACCCATATTCTGTTTTAACTTACTTGGTTGGGTTTACTTTCCTTCTTGTTGAATTAGATTATTAGAAAAGGCTGTTTAAAACAGAAAGAGCAACGATCCAGTGTCTGAACATACAGTCAGCTTTGTTACTGATCTCAAAATGGTCCATCGAGTTTGTGTTGTTATTGTTTTCCTAAAAAGCTGCATTGAGCTCCTAGCCTCGTGAGACCATCCTGATCTCGCGAGCTTTCAAGGTTTCACTCGCAGATCAGTCTGGATACTTTCCGTTAAAGAAAATTTGGAAGCAGTTCACCAAACGAACGTCCAATCAGCGTTGGCTTTGAGACGGGTTGAGGTGTGACGCAACGAGAAGCGCGACAGTTCAGTCTTAAGAACATGGCGGCTTCAGCGGATGAAACTAGCATCAGTGTGGCTATCGAGCAAGTTTTATCGGAATTACAGAGTTATTACGGAATTACAGAGCTAACGAGCCTTTACCTGCAGCAGCAAGAGTAGCCTGGCTTGTGGTTGTGTTTTCGTCGTCGCTCTCATATGCTTCGTTGATCTGATTGGTTGATTTGGCCCGTCTATCACCAACATAGGCCAATCAGCTAACCAGTATTTTCGCCCCTTACCAAAACTACTTCAACGGAAGGTTTCCAGATGGATATGCGGAGCAAATCCATCTGGCGGAGTCAGGTTATTGAGCTCCCAGGGACATGAGGAATGGACGTGTCTTCTGCAGGTTCTGATTGTGTTCAGTCTCAGAGGAACACAATGGGACTGGGGATCCAAGCCTTATTATTATGCCATTATTATAGGAGTAGTATTGATTCCATCAGCTTAGAAATTTTTTTGGGGTATAGTATCCTGACATGTGAGTGAATCTATATTGCAGTGAATTTGTCTGCTTTGTATTTTTTTTAACTCCCTGATATTTAGTTTGAACTAGATCACACATAACTTTTTTTAGAAATGTTTCTGTCTTCCCTATTTTTGTTTCCATAAGGTCTTCCTTGCTGCTTTCACTCTCACTCAATGTTACCAGTTGCTCACCAGCATACTGTGATGTGAAACAGCATGATTCCGTATTTAAGGGTTAGGAAACATGGTTCAGTCTCTTTTTTCTACTTTGAGAAGAACCTTTCTTTTTTCCCTAAAGGTTAAACCGATACCTCCACAGTGCTTGAAGGGAAGGGTTTTTTTGAATTTGAAAAGAGAATCATGCTGGGCTTTTGTTGGTTAGTACACTGGAAAAGACAGACGGAAATACCCTCCTCAAAAGAAAATCTGCAGACATTATTACACGGGAGAAGTGCAGATAGCAAGTCTTCTGAGAAAAAGCTTTCATGGTGGCTTCTTTCCACACTTCGGCCCTATAGCAGTAGAGATGAAAATGTTCTGTTAATCATTACACTCTGGACATTTTCAAAGAGGTGACTGAGTCACTTAAAGGGAGCAGACTATTCTTTACCAAGGAGTCTCTATCCTTTCATCATTACTGGGACACAATTTTACAACTAGAGTTTAAAATAATGCACAATAAAAAAGTGATACTTACCTTGATGTTGGAAACTGACAAAACTGACAATTTTGACAAAATGCATATTTAAATGGTTGATACACTGGAAAAGCTGTTTGAATAATGGATTTTTGGCTGGATTTTGATTTGTTAAAGGTACACTATGTAAGAATTTTGAATCAAAAGATCCAAAACCCACTTGCACAGTGTTATATATTTATTTCAATTGTGTACTTACATTATCCTAGATGTTTCCAAGAATTTGTCAATTCAGAGAAATTCACAATTTGAAATAGTGCCCGTCCCTTGTCCCGTCCTTTAGCCGTGTTATTCCTGGTTTCCGCTTGCACTGCCATTGTAACCATGGCGACATACATGGACAACTGCGTAACTGCTGATGTTGTTGTTTCAAACAATTCAAACATTATGGACCATGACAAGTATAAGAAATAAAATAAAGATCAATATCGGCTTGCCGTTTCCGAGATGCCTAGAGCTCCACAGCCACGACAAACTTGGACTTGACAGAGCTTCACGACTTGACAGAGACGCCGCTCTTGTATTAGACAGGTGAGCAAATGTACATAATATGAATCAATGTTATATAACTCAACATGATGAATTGTTAGAATATGATGAATATGATATTCTAATGTTGATCTAGCTTACTGCTAGTCCCATTCAGCCAACAAACTAACACATATAATAACAATACAACTTTCAACACACTCAAATGCAGTAGGGCTGAAACGATTAGTCGACATTGTCGACAACGTCGACAATAAAAAATTGTCGACAAAAATCTTTGTTGTCGAGTAGTCGTTTGATCTCACGTGACCTAATGTAAGGGCCTGCAATATCGCGATTTGACCACTATGGCGCTGTAGCGCTAGAGTGTAATGCAGCCCTTACAAATGCTATTGCGGTAGGGTAGAAAAAACACTGCGCGGAAAAATGGAAATATGCATAGGAAATATGATGGAGTGCAAACGAATCCGAACTAGCTAGGTGTGAAGTTTCACAAAACTTAAAACCAAGAATGCTGTTGTGTGCAATACATGCAAGGCAGAGCTTTCCAAGGGAGCACAACATACACGTTAAAGCACTTAAAGAGGAAACACCCCGACACAAGAGGAGCCGGTGAGGTGAATGTTCTCCAGCTGGAGCTAACTAACTTAGCAGTAAATCTCCTTATTAAAGAATGCAATACGACTAATAATATTAACAATAATAATATAATTACAGTAATGTGATGATTTATTTTTGCATAGAATAAAGCTTGATCCAGCTTAGGAGTCAGGGCTGTTTTTATTATTGTAACACTATTAACGTTAGGTATTACGGTCTTATCACTTGCCTGTATTTTGTTCCATATTCATGAAGACTTACAAAAAGTGATGTTATGAAGAATATCATGTCAATTACTTTCTCATACTGTAAATTAAAAGGTAAATGAGAATGTCTCTGTCAGCTGTGTCAATTTTTTATTTTATACTTATAATAATTGTTTTCAGATAAAGTTTGTCTGTAATGCAGCGGATAATTTTTTTTAAATTATTTTTTTATTGAAAGATAACAGAATATTTATATAATATAATATAGAATATAATAAAACAATGCTTAGAGAGCATTTTGTGTGATTGAGTTGGACTGAAATCTGAACTTAAAGAGAATGACCTGTTTAGTTGGCTCAAAGTTCATTAAAACAAACATTTCAAAAGCTGAAGTGATTTTCTTTTTTTATATTATAGTTAGAATATGTATAACTCATTGTTTTAAGTAATTGAAAAAGCTGAATAATCATTACAAACTTACTGATTAATCGGCAAAATAATCGGTGATTAGTCGATTAATCGTTCAAATAATCGTTAGATTAATCGATTATCAAAATAATCGTTTGTTGCAGCCGTAAAATGCAGTTTAGTATGATAGTGTAGACCAAATGAAACAGCACTGCGTTACTTCACAATTTTAATTTGTTACTTAAACTGACCAGTTTGAGTATTAATTCAGCACTTGCGGAGAGTTGTCCTCATTTCTTTATATCTGCGGGACTCAAGTGTGGCGCTGACATTTGTTTCTCATTAGCAATCGCAACCTGCTTCATACCACAGTCATGTTAAAAAACATTAATGTTTTCACTTATCCATAAACATTATTTCCCATAAACATTATTAGATCCATCGGCATGACGACAAGTTCCATGATTCCGCTTATTCACTGCGCCATCAATCTACGCCTTTATTATTGTAAGAGGTTAATGATCCCTAGTGGCAAAAAACAAACAAACATATTGTAGCTTTAAAGGGTACCTATTATGGCATTTAAAATGTTCCTAATGTTGTTCTTGGAGTCCCCAACAACAGTTTTACATGCATGCAATGACAAAAAACACTTTTGTTTTATAATATGCATTTATTTTTACCTGATTTGCTCAGCGATTCCCAAATGATTCGTTTGACGACTCATTTTTCAAACCCTGCCTTTGCGTGACGCTAATCTGCGGTGATTGGTCAGATGACCCAGTCAGTTTTTCGCGTTAACCCAAAGCTTAAACATATTGATAAAGCACTGTAGTACTACAATACACTCTATTCTTTATGACAACTCCAATAACAACGACAAACATTTTACATATTTCAAAAAACACACACACACAGCTTGGAGACCTAAGCGCTGAGCATAACTGACACACACACACACACAGCTTGGAGACCTAAGCTGCATTGAGCGTAACTGACACACACACACACACACACACACACACACACACACACACACACACACACACACACACACACACACACTTATTGAGCATGCTACAAAACCCTTAAAAGCAACAATTATTAACAGTACTTACAGGTTGTGATTCGGAGGATAAAGCCGATGCAAATAAACTTGGTACTGAACCTTCCTTCAGTATCAGGCGACTCGTGAATCCATACTTGAAAGCATTTATGTTTGTAAAGGAATCCCCATTAAAATAACGCGAACACAGCTCAAGGTGGCTATACTTGTCTGGTATAGTTGTAAATATAAACTCTAGCCAGATTCTTCACATGCTCGTTCCTGGGCAGTGATAAAAAAGTTCGCTTTTGATTCGCACTTCAGAACAGCTCGTCGACATGTTGTTTTCACTGGTGTCTGGCGCGCGCAATGAGTGGGCGTGTCTTATTCAAATAACTTGTACAAGTGACGTACGAAAGTTAGAGAAAATGCATCGTTCGTCTATCGATTCATATCAGCGACTCAGAGTCGACTCTTACTTTTGAGAGACAATAACTTTGTATACGGTGAACATTCATATTTAAAACTTTGCAGGATGTTTTCGTTCACTTAGATCTATGTTACACACTACATGAAAGGTCATTTTCAAAATTCCATGATAGGTACCCTTTAAGATTTAAAGCCTAGGTTAGGACAAGGGTAATACCAGTGTTGTGCCTGAACGCGTTCAATGAACGATAGTTCATGAACTCGTTCATATTTTGGGCGAACGTGAACTGAACGTACTGAATTACTGCCTGATGAACGTTACTGTGAACACGTTCATTCAGGTGTCTGTGAAAGCACGCTCTCTCAGTTTAACTTCGTTCAGTAGGGTGCCAGATTTCTATAAAGCCTTCCAGGCGAAAACGCCTTAATATTTAGCGAAAAAAAACACCCAATCTGGCAACATCAGCCACCAGTGCCGCACGCACCGCTGCATGCGTCTTCAAAACAAAAAGCAGCATGTAATTTAGTCGACAAAGCAGCGAGCGAGGAGGCGTCGTATGATCTTATAAACGAGTTTTATGACAAGGTCGTGAGGATGGGAAAAATCTTACATTTCTGTGCAAACTTTGCTAGTCGTAAAAATAATTGCTGTCTTTGGTTGTATATGGGCTGTGGCAATAAAAAATAAAAAAAGAAGCTCGCAGCAACATATGGACTATGAACTAGAAAAAAGAACTATGAACTAGTTCATTTTTTGAAGTATGAACTATGAACTGAACTAGTTCATTTAAAAATTTGTGAACTGAACTTTGAACTAGTTCATGTAGAAAATGAACTTTCCCAACACTGGTAATACGTTATTATACAACTCTACTTAAAAGGGCAGTTTTCATTCTGTAAGTGGAAAGATGATGTTGCATTCTTAAGATTTAACATTTAAAGGTATAGTTCACCCAAAAATGAAAATTAGCCCATGATTTACTCACCCTAAAGCCATCCTATATGAAAAAATGTCCTGGCTCCCCCTAGCTTAATGGGAGTTAATGGGTGTATGTCTTTGGAAGTCCATCAAAGTGCATCCGTCCATGATAAAAGTGCTCCACCCGGCTCCAGGTTAATTAATAAAGGCCTCCTGAAGTGATGTTTATCCATATTTAAAACTTTATTGACTAAAATAACTAGCAGACGGCCGTACGCAACGATTTACGGCGAAACCATTTTTATTTCATAACTAAAGCACGAGGAAGTACAGCCATTTTACCACAGTTAGAGGTGTTGCTATGATGCAAAGTGAAGTGGCTTAAAGCAGCGCTATACAGATGTTCATTAAATAAATAATTAAATAATAAATATATTATTAATAATAAGGATAACAATAAACTATCAATGCACCACGTTATGTAGATAATCACCATAAGTGTTTATGTTACCGATTTAATGGCTTAAAGCAATGTGGTGCATTAATAACTATTTTTAAGTAAAGAAATGCTTGTACAACTATTATTATTTACCTATCCTTAACCTAGAATGCAACCCTGAATAGTCATTACGTTCTAATCCATTTTCCCTCCGAAATAATCGCACAATGGAGTTTAGCTATCTTCTCCCCACACCAATAGTCTATTGATTTTGCCCTGGTCTGACTTCAGGGAGGATTTTCTCGTTGAGATAATATAGTAGTGATATCACCTGGAATCTCCTGCCACTGCTAAAGGGCCAAATCCTTATCTCTTCTGACAGGGAGTCTGACTTTGCCAACTCCAAGGAGGCCCGTCACTCTCCTGACCTACCAAAGGTCTTCACTTTCACTCACAGGATTTATCACAGCTCTGCGGTTCTTAGCGGCTCGCATACAGTTCAGATAATAATGCAGGAGCTGTGCAGTCTAACGGTTATCTAACGATACCATTCCCACCCAAAAATGCAGTTAATAGAGAGAGACAACAGGCACTTAATGTGAAAGTGCTGTCAGCGCTAGCACCCAATCAGAATTCTATTGCAATTCTTGTTTCCTTGGAAACATTTGAATATGCAGTAATCCTGGGGTTCTGGGATGGTGTGTGACGTAGAGTTAAAGTGACATGTCTTGTTGGACTCCATAAAGTACCTTTCAGCTGATGAATATTAATGAGGCTTCCTGTATAATACTGCAGTGTATCCACCGTGGATATCTCTGTAAAGCAGGAGTGAGAACTGGAATGATCCATTACTAATGCACCAGCTGTGCGCCGGACAAAGAGAATTTCTAACATGCTCCAGTCCTTCACCAAACCCAGAGGTATCTGAAAGGTCTTCTCTCGCCCCGAGCATCGCAAGCAGGTGGAGCACCTTGGCCTGAGGTGTTATGAAGACTGAGTTTGAGAACCATTCAACATTTCTTGTCATTATTTAGAAATCTAGATGCTACCTAGATGCTTCACTGTTTATGAATTCACTGAAGTTGACAGTTGGTCAAATATGAAACTGTTTTGCTGTGTAGATTGCAAGGTAATATTATTTCGCAAGTACATTCTGGATTTTTTTTAGTTTACTGTAGGTAACCATTCTGCTGCAAAACATCAGTAAACTTGTTTTATTGGATATATATCTGCATGAATCAGCAAAGCATGGCCATTTCTCTGCATGATGAGCATTAGAGTGAAAAAAGGCGGAGGAGAAAGAGAGAGGATGTATTTTCTGCCATACAGAGTTCAATGAATGTTCTTTAGAGCTGCTTATGGTAAATGAATCTTAGTGTAATGTTAATCTGATGCTGCAGTATTTTTGGTATGCATAGCGAGGACCAAAACAGAGCAGGTCAAAGGGTATATGAGACCAAGAGATTTGATTTCATGTACATTATTAAAATATGATGTAAACGAGAACATTTGCATTTTTTAAATATAGATTTTTATTGTTCACTAGAATGCAAATTAAAACCTATGGAATATATATACACGTATAAGGGGTGTAACGATAAACAAAACTGACGGTTCGGTTCTTCCAACGGTTTTGACGTCTCGGTTCGGTTGGGTGGGGTTTAGAAAGCTAAAATAGTTTTTTTTTATTTTCGACAGTGGCTTAATGAAAAAATGGTGTCTTTAAATGAATTAAATTACTATTAAACGTTTCGCAAGGATTAAAAAAATCTGCTAATGCTATAGGGAGCCCGCACATTACTATAACATTAAAGGTTAACAACAGAGCCTAGACTTTTAGCCTAAATTCAGATGCTATTTATTTTTTAGATTTAATATTCAACACCCAACACATTGTATGAAAACATCTAAACTGAACATAAGGCATTTTTTGCATTAACTTGTGTTTTTACTCTAATTCATTATTGAAATATAATAATTTACACAGTTGCTGTCATTTTCATGTAAGTGATTTTAAACATACATTAAATAATTAAGATCATTAACAGGTTAAGTAAAATATAATATATAGGCTAATATAGTGTATTTATTTAGTGCAATAGTTAATTTCTCTAGAAACCAACAAGTTGTGGACACTGGATGACTTCTGCTGAGGTAAATATAATGCTAGTGACAAGCTATGCTGTTTTATTGACGTCTTTCCGCTGCTGAAACACTGATTGAGCGATTACATGAGCTGATACCTTTCAGTAAGTATAGTGTATCTTTCAACATACCTTCAGGTGGCCATTCATGTTTGTTCTGTAACTGAGGAAGAGATGATGCCGCTTGAAATGAGGAGCTAGTACAGTGATCTGTCACGCCACATCAAAGAGCACCAAAACGGCATTTATTGTTTGAATTTTGTAATATACATAATTTGTATAAATATAAATAAGTCTTAAAAAGAACATTTAAGCAATAAAACACATGCCTCAGTGTATTTACAGGAACTTTGTTATTCAAAAATGAACATTATGACATCATTGATTTTTAAAAAAAAAATGGTTTTAAAACAAAACCATTTCAATGTATGGACAATTTTTTTCCAAATAACGTATTTTGTGTCCCACACAATAAAGAAAGTGATACAGAGTTGGAATGACATGACAGTGAGTAAATGATGACCGAATTTTCATTTTTGGGTGAACTATCCCTTTAAGGTAGCCTGGGAAAACCCAGACAATTTCTGGCAAATTTAGATTTGCTCTGAAAGTTAGTCTGGCAAAGAGCTCATTGAAGTCCATTTCCAATCCGTCAAAATCGTGGCACCAATCAGAAACGTTGGGGCGGGCTTTACACGATGATGACAGCACAGCGACAGTGAAGCAGATTTTGTACATTTACGTGTGACGGTTATAGTTGAACACCGTCATTAGAACTCTATAACCACCAAAACCATGTTATTAAAATATTTTTTTCACAAACATTTATCATAGAGAATGTTTAAATACTAATATCAGCTTACGAGGGAAACGGAGGCGGAGTTAGTGGTGCTTCTGCTCCTGCTGGAGATGATTTGGGAGAATCTGTTCCCCTTTACCGATCAGAGCGCGCGCTGACACGGAGCAAAGCCTTGTTTATACTCGACGCGTCCGCACGAGCACGAAGGTGCGCTGGGCAAAAATGACGCGTTCAGTGCGCAAGACCACATTTCACTTGCCTGTGTGCACGGGTTTTTTGTAAGAGCGCGCGCGGCACAGCATCCGAGGAAGAACGACTTCAAGCCGAATCTGCCCGAGCCGTAGGCTACGTCTCTCATCGCACCCGCACCGACGCAGTTTGCGCGTCTAAATTGCAAAGTTCATTAGGTTTTGTTTACTGTGTGTGATTTATTTAATGGTAAGCACATTTACTTCCAGTTGTCTTCCTGTTAATTTTAAATAAACGTAGAGCAAGTAGCTAATCAGTGTCTGCTCGTTTATTCATACTAAGTTGTTCTATAACAGACGAACTTCGCTCTGCATACGTCATCTCCTTCATCGCTCTGATTGGTTTTAGGTCTATCCAATTGCGCCCAGAGGCATTTGAGCGACGTCCGTTGGTGACGCCCCTTTGGAAATGATTTGTCTATGAAGCTTTGCCAGACCCTAACTCAGTTACAACTGAGAAGGGTCTGGTTTTAACCAGGCTACCTTTAAGGGCCAGATTCACCAAAAAGGGCCAATTAACGTGAGAGCAAAATCCCAAAAAGTGCCAATGGGAGTGTAAAGTTCTGCGGGTGATTTACTGACAATGCGTACATTAAAGAACACAGACTCAGCCGGATCATTACCATAAAAACCAACACAATCTACCAAGACCAGCGCCAATTAGTGTCTGGTTTAAGACATGCTTTTTGGGGGGGGCGTTAAATTATGGCGCAAATATCAATAAATTGACTAGGACAAGCCCTAGTAAATCGTGTTGCAAGGTTAATTTAAATCCCTTAAATTTCCATAAGTTTTGCACGTCCGGCTACATTACTAAAAAAAGTTGCCCTTTGTATCATCACCTTAAGTCTGAAAGATGCGCAATCTAAATGTCTATTCACAGAGTATCATGGGTAGTTTGCTTATATTCGGGTAATGCAGCACAAAGGCAGTAACTGCTGGCATCTAGCTGAGCTTGCAAGCCCGTACATCAGCAGTTGACATCGATGTTGAGAAGCCATTACAGAGGCCGAGGAGATTTACATCTGTCTGTGTGTATGAGTGTGCTATTTTATTGAGCGTCCCGCCCGTCCTGGACACTGCCTATGAATTGCAGAGGTTTGTCAGTAAACCTGTCAGGGGCTAAATTTTCTGTTAGGGTGCTGGAATGGCTCACTGTGCACTCCATCTGACGAATTCAGACATTTTATTTCCTCGTCCTATAGAGAGATGGTTTTGATCAGATAGGGCATCCATCATAAGAGAGTACAGACGGCAGACTGCCACACAAAAGCACTCAGCGGAGTTACGAGGCAAAAACATGGCAATATTCCCTTTGAGTCTGCTGCCTTTTTTTTGTCAAACAAATCAAACAGACCCTCACCTGGATTGAGATCAGTCATCGCTGGAGTGTGAACTGAGAGTGTCTCAGTGGGGGAAATCACTGCAGGACTTTCTGCAGAAATAATCAATCTCCCTCAGAGCTTTTCCTCTGCCTTAACAGCCACATTTGCTGCATTAAATGCTCTGCTCTGTGCTGTAACAGCCTAATTCAAACATATAACTGCCCTATTCGCTGCACTAACTATTACATGCTGAGTCTTAACAGCCAATAGGGTTTTAAGTTAAAGCAGCCAGCTGCTCTCAATTTGTCTCTCTCTTTTGTCTTACTCTTTTTTCCTTTCTATCTTCCTTCCTTCATTTCTTCCAATCTGTCTTCAGGCACATCTGACTGCTCAGAGGGCCATTTTTGATTGGAACTCTGCCCATTATGCAAAAAGTCAGTTTATTATTTGCTGTACTAGAAGAGAATTGACTTGAAATCTTTGGAGTGGGTAATCGGGTCTCACATGCTCTTCAATCCAGCCGTGTTGCACACAACATTCATTTATCAGCCCCCGTTTTTTCTTTGCTCTTGGCAGCAGTTCAACCCTATGTGGTCTATCACAGTCTGCCTGGTCGTACCCTGTCATACAGCAAATTCAAATGACCTTTTCACTTTAGCTTGACAGGTTGATGGATGGTCTTACAGGCAAATTATGAGGAAAGCAGGGGTGTAGCAGCTATTATAACTTTTAGAAATTTTAAAGTATGGGAAATAGCCAATTTATATTAAAACTCCATTTTGCTTCAGAAGAAAAAAAATATAGTCCCAAATGCATGGTTTATGAATAAACTATTAAAATTATAGAGAATCATTTTATAGTGTATTTATTCGTAATTATGAAGATGTAACTATTTTCTTCTAATTACACATCACATACTAGAGATAAAATAACTTGTTAGATTATATATCTCTTTTTTTTTTCCCAAAAAGAGGCGTGTTACGGCGCAAACATTCCCTACTGCTATTTTGCACTTCCAGAAAACAATTCCACCACTGACCAGAAAAAACTTAAGCTGCGTCCCAATGTGCATACTATGCCCTAGTATTGAAAATGACTAATGTCACATACTATTTAGGATGGATAGTATGCACATTGGGACGCAGCTTTAGTCTAAAGTCAGTGGCGTGTTGCGCGTTGTTCATGATGCTATTTTAAGCGCGCATGCTTGGCCATAATGTAGCGGATGCACAACGCGCATACACTTTGATTCTCTCATCAACACAGATGCAGCAGTTTTTATTTTTGCAAATCTTACATTATAACAAGGAAAAATATTAACAAATGAGGGAAATCATTGTGGTGTCCATGAAGATGTAAAAAAAATGTAGGCCTAAATCTAGCTTACACATTTACCCAAATTTTTCAGGCTAATTGTAGTAATGACGGATCAAACCTGTTTGCCCAATAGCCAATTGCGCAAGAGTCATTTATCCCGCCGGTAAAATAGCAACAGCGCCCAAGACCCGCCCACAAAGTTACTTGCGCTTCGCGCTTGATATTTGCGTTTCAGATCGTTAAAATAGGGCCCATAAGCACAAATCAAGAGAATGTCAACACATGCATGGTTTATTTGACCTATTTCCAAATTTATTATATGTTATTTGTCATATAAATGAATGCTCTCTACATTATGAAAACTAGTAAAAAAAAAGAAAAAAAAGAAACTTCTCTCAAAAAATTGCAACAGTGAAATTCCTATTAGTAATTCCAATTAACCCAAATTACATGAATGTTTTTCTATAAAAACAACAGCTCTAAAGACTTGAATTATCACACTGAAGTTTCTTTAGTGAATTTATTCTGCAGATGCAATCACAAGCATAGTTTAGATCCATGTTTGGATTTATTACAGTTCATCACTGAGAAGGTTTGATGAGAGATTTGATCGCAGCAAACCCAAGTGGCTTGTGAATTAATGACACTTTAATTTGAGCAGAATATCTCATGGAGATCGCTGAACTCCAGTTTACTTCAGATAATCTGCTTCTGCAGTGTAGAGAGAGCATGTGCGCATGGTTGACATGCTGCAAATATTAAATAAAACATGAGACAGAAAATGTATCCTCTTAACAGAAAAGTGTTGATTGGGGGATTTAAGCTCATGCCATCTGGCAACCACAAGCATAAAAGCTCTTAATAGAGGCTTGAACAGTTGTACTATTTTGTCTCCTCATTTTATCCCAACAAAAATAAAGATTTTGGTAAAGATTTATTTTTTTTTGTCTCGTCTTTTGTCATCAACAAAATTGCATGTTAATATAGTCACAGTTATCGTTGAATGACCTTGCTGTCATCTCGTTTTAGTCATGGGAAAAAGGTAATTGACCATTTTTCTTTTTCTTTTTTTAAGAAATCAGCACTACTTCATTCATACCCAAAAGGTGGTGCAACGGTGCATGATTAAGATTAAGATAGTGCAGCAGTTACGCAAGACTCCCCACTCTATGTCTGTGATTATCCACACATAAATCCTAACAGTGTATGAGCATATTTGAGTTTTCCTGGATGACACCAACTGTTTTCATAGATATGACGACAGCTGATTCAGCCCACGTTGAACAGAGTGCATCATGAGGGCTCATAGCTGATTCTGAATCAAAAAATACCTCAGAAATGAGCAGAATGCATTTCCTCCACAAGCAAATCATAAACAAGTCTGTTCAACTGATCTGGATAACATTTCTAAGGGAAGTAGGGGAATATAATTCTTGTCTGAGGACTTCCTTCATTTCCATGATACGGGCAATTTGCATGTGAGAGTTTCACTGGCAGACATTTACTAAATTCCAGCTCCTCAGAAGCCAGAGATGAGAAGAAAACTTGATGAGAGACTCGCTGCTCTCTCCAAAGACTTAAGACTTAATGCTGCTGATTTTCTCCAATGTGGTAATAATTTCACAGTTAACTGTGATGCACTATTAAGCAAGACTGTACACTAAATTTGTTTAAAGATCATCTGGGTTATAGCACTGTTGTATACAGTAACAGTCTTCAAAATTGACATCTCATCAGATACAAAACAGTATATCATCATCATCATCATCTTCTGCCTTGATGTTCATAATAACTGCATTTGAAGCCTTTTGAAACTTTGACAGTTGCTCTCTGCCAAGGCAGTGGTTGAAGAGTCTATATCCAGAAAAAAAAATAATAATAAAGGAGTTGCTGCATCTCAGTGGGGGAAATAATGAGCTACAGTTCTTCCTATCAGCATGAATCTGTCAGCCAGTTCAGATCGTTGTCACTCACTCATCAGAGAAAACCTGTGGTTTGTTCATAGGGTCTTGTCCCTTGGGCTCTTCACAGTCTGTCTGTATTTGGCTGTTGGCTGATTTATGTTTCACTTTCGTGATGTTCGGGTGTCAGCCCAGGGCAGAAGAGTGGGTCTGTCCCATCAGTAACAGCCCATCATGGGCCTCTTCGGTCAGAACTGACCAAAACATTTTTTATTTTGCTTCATTGGAATGGGATGGCAATTGATGGCTTTTGTTGCATTAGCTATGTGAACGCACAAAAAAAATAATGGACATGATTTGGATATGTTAAAGGGTTAACTTTTTTCGGTCAAAAATAACCTTTTTACCTTCACGGTCAAATACTATGACATAGGAAATGTGAAAAAAAAAAACGAAAACTCATAGAATATTTTGGTCACCTAGTAACCATATCCTAAAATTCCGGGTAAAACGTACTCGGTTACTAACGTAACCTCGGTTCTCTCTAGAGAGGGAACGAGTACTGCGTAATATCTTACGCTATGGGGAAAACTCTTTTCCTCGAGATATTGAAGCCAAAAATTATCCTTAATTTTTAATCAATGCAAAACGCTTTGCAGCAGCAAGCAGACAAGGGCGAGACAGCTCGCGCGCCCATTGGCTGCCTTGCTGGAAAAGCTGCAGCCTATCGAGTGAGGCACTGCGTGACGCAATGACGAATGGGGGCGCTTCGCGCCCATTTCGTCATGTCCCGCCAGTAAAGGCGTGGTCTCGCCCTATAATACCCTCGATAGCTGTATTTCCCCTGATTTTTCAACGCCGAAGCGAACCAGAGCGTATTCCAAGCACGGCAAGATACGCAGTACTCGTTCCCTCTCTAGAGAGAACCGAGGTTACGTTAGTAACCGAGTACGTTCTCTTACGAGAGTATCTCTCGTACTGCGTAATATCTTACGCTATGGGGAACACAGTGTAACACGCCGTGCGGACAGGGATCCAACACCAGAGTCCCAGGGCCAAAGCCCGGGGCGCATCTAGTGCACAATACACCACAACTCTCACAGAGTAGAGGAGGAGAGGCTAGAAGCATCACTCCTTTATAAATAGTCCCGTAGGGGTATCAGACCCCCAAGGGTACCACACTCATGGAGCTGCCGCATCGGACTGAGCGATGCACAGGCCAATACTCCACACACAAGCCGCATGGCGGCCGATAAGCCCGAAGTTCAGACCGCCAAAAGCTTAGCTTGTAAGGCGGGCACCTCCAGGTTATAGTACTTGATAAATGTAGACAGCGAAGCCCAGCCCGCAGCCGTACAGATATCTTGCAGGGAGACCCCGCTATACCATGCCCACGACGAGGCCACGCCTCTCGTGGAGTGCGCTCTGACACCCAACGGGCACTGCAGGCCCTTGGAAGTGTAAGCCAGCGCAATGGCACCGACTATCCATCTGGATAGGCTCTGTTTCGAAGCGGCAAGTCCCTTAGCACGGCCGCCAAACGAAACGAAAAGCTGCTCAGTCTGTCTGAAACCAGACGAGCGACACACATAAGCCCTTAGTGCCCTGACAGGGCAAAGGAGACTCGCGTCCTTCTCCTCATTGAGAACCGGAAGGGCAGACAGGGAAATCACCTGGGCCCTGAACGGTGTGTTGAGGGATTTTGGCACGTAGCCGTGCTTCGGTTTGAGTATGACCTTTGAGTCATTAGGTCCAAACTCCATGCATGACGCGCTCACTGAAAGCGCTTGCAAGTCCCCTACGCGCTTCACTGAAGCGAGAGCCATGAGAAACGCTGTCTTGAAAGACAAGTGTTTCATGTCTGACGACTGGATTGGCTCGAATGGGGCGCCTTTCATGGCCTCCAAGACCGTGGAAAGGTCCCATGTC
This sequence comes from Chrosomus eos, assembly GCA_036326025.1. Classification (NCBI taxonomy): domain Eukaryota; kingdom Metazoa; phylum Chordata; class Actinopteri; order Cypriniformes; family Leuciscidae; genus Chrosomus; species Chrosomus eos. The sequence continues at coordinate 16,360,414 of CM070819.1, read as the reverse complement.
GGGACTGAAGGGGGCCTGGGAGGGTTTAGCCTCCGAGCTCCTCTAAGTAAACGCACGACTAAGTCGTTCTTTCCTAGTGACTGGCCAGACACCGGTTTTGCAAACGTTGCTATGGCCGCCACGTATACTTTGAGCGTGGAAGGGGTCCTGCCCTTATCCAGTAGCTCCTGAAGGAAGGAAAGCACTTCCGTAACCCCGCAGTCTACAGGTGAAAAGCTCTGCGCTTGACACCAAGCAGAGAACACAGACCACTTCGAGGTGTAGAGCCGTCTGGTAGACGGGGCTCTAGCCTGCGCGATCGTGTTTAACACTCCCTCTGGGAGGTCAGCGGGTACCCGTTGATGGCCCATGCGTGCAGGGACCACAAATCCGGGCGAGGATGCCAAATCGAGCCTCCCGCCTGAGAGAGGAGGTCTCTCCTCAGCGGTAAAGGCCATGGGACAGCGCTGGTCAGCTGCATCAGGACAGGGAACCACGACTGGTTTGTCCAGAGCGAAGCTATGAGTAGCACTGGGCATCCCTCCCTCCTGATTCGCTCCAACACCTGAGGCAGGAGTGAGACGGGGGGAAAAGCATATAGGGGGCGGCGGGGCCAAACATGGGCCAGCGCCTCCCGGCATTTCGAGAAGAATCTCGGGCAGTGAGCGTTTTCTTGGGACGCGAACAGGTCCACCTGCGCTTTGCCAAACGTTTCCCACAGCAGCTGGATCGTCTGCGGGTGCAGAGACCATTCTCCTGCTGGGACGTTGTTTCAGGACAGCCTGTCTGGCCCCACATTTAGGTGACCAGGCACATGCGCCGCTCTTCAGCGAGAGCAGGTTGTGCTGAGCCCAGACCAGGAGGCGTCCCGTCAGCCTGTAAAGGTTTCGGGACCTGACGCCGCCCTGGCGATTTATGTACGCCACCACTGACATGTTGTCCGACCGGACCAATACGTGGTGGCCTTTTATCTGGGGACAGAAGCGCCGTAGCGCTTTGTCGACTGCTATTAATTCCAAGCAGTTTATGTGAAGGAGCTTCTCCCGTACTGACCATAGGCCAGCTAGCGGTCTGCCCTCAAGCAGCGCTCCCTGCCCCGAAGTGGAGGCGTCCGTAGACACCACCTTCACACTCGAGGGGATCCCCAGACTCACACCTGACTGATACCAGTCGGTTTCTTTCCATGGTTTCAGAGCCGAAATGCACTGAAGGTCGACCCTGAGGCGAAATAGACCTGCGGTCCACGCCCTTGGGGGAACTCGTGCTTTTAGCCATAGCTGCAGTGGGCGCATGCGGAGCAGGCCCAACTGGAGTACGGAGGCTGCTGAGGCCATCAGACCCAGCATTTTCTGAAACCTTCTGAGCGGACTATAGAGCCGTGGCGGAAGGATCTCGCGACGTGCTGAATATTCAATCCGCGCTCCGGTGACAGGCGTGCTGTCATGGATAACGAGTCTAACACTATTCCCAGAAGGAAATTCTCCGACTGGGGAGCAGTGAGCTTTTCGCCCAATTGACTGTAAGGCTGTACTGTTGAGACTGTATGAGCTCCGTTCGTGAACGAGCTAGAATCAGCCAATCGTCCAAGTAGTTCAAAAACTCGCATGCCCCGAAGTCTCAGGGGGGCGAGGGCCGCGTCCATGCACTACGTGAACGTACGGGGTGCTATGGACAGGCCGAACGGCAGGACTGTGTATTGATATGCCTGGCCCTCGAAGGCGAATCTCAAGAATCGCCTGTGATGGGACGCTATTTGTATTTGAAAATAGGCGTCTTTCAGATCTATTGACATGAACCAGTCTCCTTGGCGCACTTGCGCGAGGATTTTCCTGGTCGTAAGCATTCTGAACTGGCGCTTCACGAGCGTTCTGTTCAGCAGTCGCCCACCATCTTTTTTTTCGGTACCAGAAAATATCTGCTGTATAAGCCCCCTTCGCCCTGAGATAGAGGTTCTATAGCCCCTTTTCTCAGTAGTTTCGCTATCTTGGCTCGAAGTAGATGAAACACTTTGCTTTACACCGTAGTTTCGACTCGCGCCGTATAGCGGCGGGGGCGTCGAGCGAACTGTAGCGAACAGCCTCTCGTTATAGTGTTCAACACCCATTCTGATACCCCGGGAAGCCTTGACCACGCATCTGCGTGAATAGCTAGGGGTAGAATGAAATCTGGGCTCTGGCCGCGGCAGGACGGCGGCTCGAGAGCCCCTGTGTACTGGGAACACAACACGTGTTTACAGCGTTCGAGGCGGGGGGCGCGCTGATCACAGCGGGCAGCCTGGCCGCGCTCAGCTTCTCTATGGCGGGACGTGCAGAGAAAGCGAGCGGGGCGAATCCCGTGGGATTCGGCGCGTGTGAGGGAATGTGGGCACATTTACTAAATGCGGGCACATTTACTACACTGAGAATACTGTCAGCTCGCGCCAACTAAATCACTGCTGTGTTTACACCAGCCGCTCCACCCTTTCTCTGTGACGGGTTGTGCAGAGAAAACGAGCGGGGGCGAATCCCGTGAGATTTGGAGTGTCTGTGAGAAATGCGGGCGCGAGACAGCGGGCACATTTTCTGCACGGAGAACACTCGGCTCGCGCCGACTGAATCAACGCTGTGTTCACAGCGTGCGAGGTGCGCGCTAATCACAGCGGGCAGCCTGGCCGCGCTCAGCTTCTCTGTGACGGGTTGTGCATAGAAAGCGAGCGGGGGTGAATCCCGTGGATTCGGCGTGTCAGTGAGGAAATGCGGGACGGCGGGCACATTTACTGCACTGAGAACACTGTCGGCTCACGCCGACTAAATGTGTGCTAGTTTCGTTTTTACAGAAACCAAGGGACACGCATCGTGTAGTGTAAGCGGGCATTGTATGGGCGCGTTCACTACATTTTCTGCACAACCAACATGAGTTGGTTTTATTTGTGCTAGCCCTGCACCGTGGCGGGCTGTGTCTGGGTGTGGGAATGGGCACTGGGACGTGGGCATTCTTACAACACTCGTAACACCATCGGCCGTGGTCGGAACACCAGAAAATGCACTCTTTATTGGATTTATCTGGGTAGCCATAGAAACGGCTTTTGTGCGCAGGCAAGCGGGCTGAGACACCGGCTGCTTCACTGCGAAATACACTGGGACAGTCACAACGCATGGAACTGAACGAGCGAGAAGTTTTGGTGGAAATCCGGCCGCAGCGGGATCTGAACACCGTCACTTTCCTACAGAGACTAGGAAGGCCTTGAGACCTCGGGCTTTACCTCAATCCTCGGCCGGGGCCCGCGCTGAGGGGGGCGGCGTCCAGCAGAGCGAGAGCGCGGTGTTTGATCTCGGGCCTGGCGGCGCTGCTAGTTAGCCGAAACGACGGCCTTTGTGCGCAGGCAAGCGGGCTGTGGAACCAGCTTGCTCACTGCGAAATACACTGGAACAGTCACATTGCTTGGAACTGAACGAGCGAGAAGTTTTGGTGGAGATCCGGCCGCAGCGGGAACTGAACACCGTCGCTTTCCTAGAGAGACTAGGAAGGCCTTGAGACCTCGGGCTTTATCTCAATCCTCGGCCGGGGCCCGCGCTGAGGGGGGCGGCGTCCAGCAGAGCGAGAACGTCGAGGAACACGGAGCGCTCAGCTTCCGTCATCTCGGATAGCGTTAGCCACAAATGTTTCTCACCATTCAGGGGGGAAAGGCGCGGGTCTCGACTGTGACGGAGCTTCGTCTTTCCCGAGAAAGCGTCCGTCCAGCCTATTGCGCGTTAGTTGCGCGAGCGCCTTTCAGTCGAGGCCGATGTAATCCACGGCTTGAGAGAGCGGACGCATCGGCTCAGTTTCAATGCCGTCTCCGGTAAGTTCGTCGAGCTCAAGTGTGGACGCGGCGGCAGACGGCGGCCGCTGTCTGTCTGGGAGCGACTCGAGCGAAGCCGGCGAAGCTGGCGGGCGAACCGGCGAGCTTTGGCGGGCTGGAAATAGCTCGGGCGCGCGCTGGGCGCGGCGCTTCTTGCGGCGCTTCTTGCGGCGCGGCATCACGGCGGGCTGGGATGCGGGCTCGGAGAACGAAGCTAGGCGAGTCCGCAGAGTCACCATAGGCAAGCGTTCACAATGATGGCATCCGTCGTCAGCGAGCGCGGTGCCGCGTGATCCTCACCCAGGCAGGACACGCAGATGACGTGGCGGTCCTCATCGCTGAGTGGGGCTCGGCAAGAACCACAGGAAGGCATCTTTAAAAAGACGCCGCTCTTTTAGAGGGGTGGGAAAAAAAGCAAATAATGCAACACACACACTCTAAGCAGAGGAAAGGATATGTACGCCGGAAAGCGCAGCAGGTACGGCGGCTGAAGGCGGCGAGGCCAGCGACTCCAGACTCGATGGCACGTCCCGCTGAAGGCTACAGGTCGACGGCGCGGCTTCTCACTCCGGATCCAGCGATGCGTGAGCTTCGCTGAAGAGTAGAAAAATCAGAGGAAATACAGCTATCGAGGGTATTATAGGGCGAGACCACGCCTTTACTGGCGGGACATGACGAAATGGGCGCGAGCGCCCCCATTCGTCATTGCGTCACGCAGTGCCTCACTCGATAGGCTGCAGCTTTTCCAGCAAGGCAGCCAATGGGCGCGCAAGCTGTCTCGCCCTTGTCTGCTTGCTGCTGCAAAGCGTTTTGCATTGATTAAAAATTAAGGATAATTTTTGGCTTCAATATCTCGAGGAAAAGAGTTTTCCCCATAGCGTAAGATATTACGCAGTACGAGAGATACTCTCGTAAGAGAACCACCAAAGTTGGCACACATCAAGTCAAAACTCAAATCTATAGGAACAATATATATATAAAAAAAATTCCATACCTTAATTGTTTAATTAACATTAATGAGACAGGCAGCCTATTAAGATCTACTGTAATGCATGTATCTAATATAATCTTACACATCAGATGTTTTCCCCCAACAGTCAGCCAAGTGTTCATTTAAGACATAACAGATAAGGTTTGTGTGAATACTCATTAAGACAGACATTTTGAAATACTGTTATTCTGTATATATATATGTATATCTGGATTGCACGCTGTCTGAGAGGTGTCTTTTGAGAGACGTATTTGTGCTCAGGCTTAGTGTCAGTGCAAGTAAGATCGTTTTGTTTACAACAGCGTGGGTTTGAAAATCACATTTCATTGGTTAAGACTCATGCAATAGAGAATTCGCTATGGATATTCACAAAGTTGGAATGCTGCACTTTCAATGACACCAAACTTGTGCTGAGAGGAAGGACCAGTCATTGAGAAGCAAGCAGAGAAAAACAGAATTTTTCCATGGATTATTAAAACAAAGGAATGGTACTCAGGGTGAGGATCCGTCCTTCGGATGAGATGTTAAACCGAGGTCCTGACTCTCTGTGGTCATTAAAAATCCCAGGATGTCCTTCGGAAAAAGACTAGGGGCTTAACCCCGGCATCCTGGCCAAATTTGCCCCTTGTACTCCTAATCATCCTCATATCCTCATATATATATTTTATAAATATTGCCTAATATCATTGATTTTCCTGTAAAAAAAAGTTGCATTTCAAGGCTTCGGGCTCTTTTGACCGCAAAGGTACCAAGAGTAAGCCAAAAATGAATGGGCTTAGATGTTTACTAACACTGTGCTCAGATAAAGGGCCTCATAAAGGGCCTCTGAAATGCATATGGGAAGCAGAGAGGGGGGAATAAGGTGGCATGGCACATTAAAAATTAGCCATGCTTAGAGCAGTACGTCTTCTGATGTTGCAACGGCTAATAGAATCACAGCATCTGCTTGCTTTACTGATGTTGTTCTAGGCAAGGGCGTGTGCGTGTTGGTGATGGTGAAAAGCTGTGTGTTCATTTTAGCCATCTATTACAGCTTTGATATATATTTTAGCCTGCCTGTTTGAAAATAAATAATATAAAACTAGATAAAAGTAGATAAAATAAAATCCAGATAAAATCAGCCTCTGAGGATAAAAGAGCACCTAAAATTATATTGTTGCCTTTTTTATTCTTCTTATTATTCATAATTAATTGTTGTTGTCCGTATACAACAATTAGTTATTGTCCTTGAATATCTTTGGTCGAGCAGTGTTCAAAAGTTACAGGTTATTATCATTATGCCATTAGATGGTAGCAAGTGACTGTCTTTTTGAATAAATCACTTTAAACTAATGACTTTATGAATAAAGTCATTCATTAAACTGATTCCTTCAGGAGCAAAACAACGCACTGTCTTTATTATTGTGCCATTGAATCACTAATTTAACCAACTTATTAAAAATAATCCTAATTCATTTTAAGCAAAAAAAAAAATGATTTATAAATGAGTTATTTTATCACTTATAATTTAGATTGCCATTTCTCATAAATGTATGCAAATGCAGAACATCACTTTCTTTAGACAGTTAAGGCAGTTAAGTTAAGACAGTTAAGATCTTAAGGGAACATGATGTACCTGACAAAGGAAAATTTAAAACTCTAATATGGCCCGACCTTTGGCTTTTTCTTCAGTCCACAGTACAGCACCTGCTTCTGCACTGCAGACTTTCTCTAACATGTGCTTCTGTAACACTGCTACAGTACTTGCTTTGCATTTGATATGCTGGATTAGGCTGTGATCCATTAAATTCCATCCATGACAGAGCTGTGTGAAAAAGGTGAAACACGTCTTCAGCTGAAGGACTTGTGATGAAGGACTCTCCGGGGTCTCTGAGAGAGTCATGAGAGACAATGATGGGGCTTGCTGGAGGAGGGTTTTAAACTCACTCTGTATCCAAAGCAACAGACAGTATTTCTCACTTCGCCTCTGGCAGGCACACATCCGGTCTAGTATCCAGACTTTTGTGCGTGTTTGTCTCATGTGTGTGTGTGTAGGTGGTTGCGTAGGTGGGTTGGTACAAAGTGCAGCGGTCAACTTCCATTGAACCAGGTCAGGGAAAAAAAATCCTGACATTCCCACGAGAGCATTTTATAATGTATCATGCACCTCAATAAGAACATTTGCTTGTATTTTTGAAGCCCAAAGTCACTTCAAAAGGGCAGACAGAGAGTTCACATAAGAGCGGGAAACAATGTCAGACAAACAGCACGTCTCCTGTGGATGTTCTTGCGATTGCAGGCAGCAATAACTAACCTCAGTATATTTCATTTATTTTTAACTTTTTATTTTGTAATACGGTGTATCTGTACTTAATGTTTGGATTTCCATTAATGAATTTGCTTTTAGAATCATGTAGTATTAATATATCCTTTAAGATAGATTCCACGTGGAGACTTTAAACATTCCTCATTGTAAGATAGATTCGTGAGCTTTCATTTGAGATTTGGTCTATGCATATGAATCCAGATGCCAAATCTCCTGTTCCACCGCATCCCAAAGGTGCTCTTTTGGATTGAAATCAGGTGATTGTGATTGAGGCCACTTGGCTATTAGTGAACTCATTGTCATGTTCAGTAAAACACTTTGCGATGATTTGAGCTTTGTGACATGCCACGTTATCTTGCTGGAAGTAACAGAAGATGGGTACACTGTGGTCATAAAGGGATAGACATGGTCAGCAACAATACTCAGGTAGGCTGTGGTGTTTAAACGATTCTCAATTGGTACTAAGGGCCCTAAAGAGTGCCAAGAAAATATCCTCCACACCATCACCACCTGCCTGAACCGTTGATTCGAGGGAGGATGGATCCATGTTTTTATGTTGTGTACGCAAAATTCCGACCCTACTATCTGAATTTTGCAGCAGAATTAAGACTCAGGCAGTGTTTTTTCCAATCTTCCATTGTCCAATTTCAGTGAGTCCCTGCGAATTGTAGCCTCAGTTTCCGGTTCTTAGCTGACAGAAGTGAGATGTGATGATCTGCTGCTGTAGCTATTTCAAGGTTCGAAGTGTTGTGCGTTCAGAGATGCTCTTCTGCAGACCTCAGTTGTAACGAGTGGTTATTTGAGTAACTGTTGCCTCTCTATCAGCTTGAACCAGTGTGTCCATTCTCCTCTGACCTCTGGCATCAACAAGGCATTTTCGCCCACATAGCTGCCAATTAGTGAATATTTTCTCTTTTTCTGACCATTATCCTTAAACTCTAGAGATGGTTGTGCATGAAAATCTCAGTAGATTAGCAGTTTCTGAAATACTCAGACAAGCCTGTCAGGCACCAACAATCATGCCACATTCAAAGTCACTTAAATCACCTTTCTTACCCATTCTGATACTCAGTTTGAACTTCAGCAGATCGTCTTGACCATGGCTGCATCTGAAATTGCATACTCTCTTGAGTATTTACTTATTTTGAATAAGTAATTACTTCACGACCGCTAAAAAAGTATGTTCTATATAGTATGAGTGCAGGTAGTATGAATGTAATCCGGACGTACATTCACCATGTTGTGATTATCATGTGACCCACCAGCGTCAGTTACATTGCTTCACTATCATTCATAAATCCTCTCCCGTGGCCTCATGTGATAGTAAGGTGTCCATCATACGCACGCTTCAGTATCTCGCCGGAAGAAGTAGGTCATTCTGGTACTTTTTTACTGTGAATTACTGAATGTGAATTCAGCCATACTTCTTTTGTCGCATACTGTTCACCTGCTATATAGTAGGGAAGTATGCGATATCAGTATGCGACATAGCAGGTGAACAGTATGCGACAAAAGAAGTATGGCCGAATTCACATTCGGGTACTTTTTTACTGTGAATTACTGAATGTGAATTCGGCCATACTTCTTTTGTCGCATACTGTTCACTTGCTATATAGTAGGGAAGTATGCGACAAAAGAAGTGTCCATCATACGCACGCTTCAGTATCTCGCCGGAAGAAGTAGGTCATTCTGGTACTTTTTTTACTGTGAATTACTGAATGTGAAATCGGCCATACTTCTTTTGTCGCATACTGTTCACCTGCTATATAGTAGGGAAGTATGCGATTTCAGTTGTAGCCTACATGTCTAGTAAATGCATTGAGTTGCTGCCATGCGTGAATGTATATATAATATTTATTTAATGCTTGTTATTGATCAAATATAATAAAACGTAACATTATAAATGGAATTCATATGGTTTTTATATAGAATATTTGATCTTGTTGAGCTCGGCAACTTTGTTTTTCAAAATGGTAAAAGAAAATCAAGATTATTATAAGTAATAAAATGATCCAAAATATGGAATTTAGGCAACTTAACTCTTATTAACATTAACATTGCGACTTTAAAACCCAATGTTGATGCACAGTCAACTTTTCCTCTCCATTGTCCTTTCCATTTCTTTATATAACCATACTTCGCTGGCTCCATGGCAACTGGTGTGAATTAAGTCTGAAGTCATTATGAAAGTAATTAGCGAGAGTGTGTGTGTGTGCGGGTGGAGCTGGAAGCCCTCTGTTTCGTTCTGTCTCATCGTCTTCTAAGACTGCTGTCAGATGAGTGCAGATGGGTCCAGGTTCTGCCATCTGTTGAGGGACATAGGTGTGCATGAAAAAAACATTAATTTAAAAAAGAAAAAAGAAAAAGGGAATTGCTTGAGTGCGGAGCACTGATTCAAGCAGTGGCTTTAACTCACCCTGCGTATTTAACTTAAAATACTTGTTGTCAGAATGTGCCTAGACGATGACAGTTCTTCATGCCGTGAAATAGGCTGTTGTGACACGAAAATGTAAATTTGCTTACGTGATTTGCATTTAGAAAAAAATCCATCTCCATAGATGATTAGAGATGATTCGTTTCATTACGACACTTTCTTAGAGAGTGGTGTCTTTTATTGGGCAGGTTTCAGAGAGACATGGCAGTGTTTGCTTTTCCAAATGGAAGTCTGATCAGGAATAGCTTATCTCTGGACTATTAGCTTTGTCAATATTTGCTGAGGTAAATAATTAATGGATTGCGATCATTCTCCATCTCCTCATCTACAAAAAAATCCCTCTTGTTTTAAAGGGGTTCTTTTATGAATAATTTTCTGCCATATACATATGGTTAAGTTGTGGCATTAACATCAATAATAAAAATAAAAGTGTCCTCGAAAATATTTTAAAAATGTAGTTGCTGCGTTTGTAATCCTGTTGCTTTCATGTGTTAAAAAAACTTGAGTAGTTTAAACATTGACTGTAGCTATTAGTGTAGTGTAACCATCAAGTAAAAATAATTGTCCTCAGACCTCGTACATGTATGAGTACACATCTTGATCATTATTTAAAAAAAGTTTTTTTAAATATCATTTTCAAGGTTGCACAGATCCACATTATTTGTTCATTTTAAGTGTATAAAATTGGCACTTAAAATTGTCTCTGCATATTAATCTGGGAAATGAGAGAGTAAAAAGAAAGTACAAAGAGAAAAAAAAGTTTCTGTTGTTACCACAGTTAATTGTTGTGCAGCTGACATGTTAATTAGCAAATTTTGTATTCTGCCTGTGTTTAAATGTGATTCTACTCACTATTCAAGCGCTGGTGAATAAATGTGCACATTTAATTACTTTATATTAAAAAAAAAACACACCCACAAATATGCCTCTCTCAGGAATATTCTTGGGCAGATTTGAATTTTGAATTCAGTTGCATGATTGACATTTCGGATCCATAATATCAACACAGAATATGCAGAAATAAAGGGGAAGAAGTTGCATGATGTATTACCCTCTCTTGCGCACACAAACACACACACACAACACACACACACACACACACACACACACACACACACACACACACACACACACACACACACACACACACACACACACACACACACACACACACACACACACACACAAGCCTCCAATAGACTTATGGAGGGCTGGAAAGGTCAGTCGCTGTTAATGAGCTATGTCTAGCCCATTGTCTCCGAGCACCAGGTCCGTCTTCCTGATGAAACTGTGCAGCTGAGAGACAAAGATTACATTCCTTCCACATTCACCTTTGTGTTTAAATTAACTGCTACATTCCATAAGTAGATTCCCAACAAGCCTATTTGTTTTCAAGGCCGGAGGCACTAGGTGACTAATTAGCACTACTGTAATTTAGACACTTAAATTCTGAATGTAGAACTCTGCAGTTGGCGATGCCATGCTCCTGTATTGTGTTTATTGCTTTCTTCCTCTAAATGCACACTGCATATATTCTTACTGAAAATTATATGGTGAGGTTGAGTAATTTTATGTTTCGCACATTCGTCTTTAGATTTCTACGAATATTCCCATGCAGATTTGTAAAGGTAATCGGGAAATCTCAGGGTCGGCCTATTGCTTTCATCGCACCCTGATACTAACCTTCCTTTAGTAAACACTATACTTATTCTATTTTCCTTTCTCTCGTTCACCACACACAAAACACAATCGGTTCCACCGGCTGCTCTTTACCTTGGCATGGTGCACCTTGTGGAAATCCTCTGTTGTTCTTTCTGACTGGCCCTGTTATTTATCACTCAAATTCATTGGCGAGCCTGTGTGTGTGTGTGTGTGTGTGTGTGTGTGGGGTGTGTGTGTGTGTGTGTGTGTGTGTGTGTGTGTGTGTGTGTGTGTGTGTGTGTGTGTGTGTGTGTGTGTGTGTGTGTGTGGTGTGTGTGTGTGTGTGTGTGTGTGTGTGTGTGTGTGTGTGTGTGTGTGTGTGGTGTGTGTTAACCGAGCAAGGGAAGGTTGATGTGTGTTCGCACATGCAAGGATGCGTGTGCCCGCTGATGGAACGAGACAGGGCTTGTTGCTGTCTCTGTTGGCTGTGCTCGCTTCCTCTCATTCCCTAATCCCTCCGTGTTACAGTCATCTCTGTGCACCGAGCCCCTCAGAACTGTCAATATCCAGACCAGAAAATCTCACTTCTTGATCTCTGCTCTCTTACTGCCGTAGACAGACTTATAAGCCCTGCCGATGTGCTTAGCATGAAGATACACTGCTTGCCACTGAAACCCCACCAAGCTTGATGGAAGGCATGGGGGACAAATAACAGTATGTGGAGGAAAAAAAATGGTAGCCTGTTCTAAAGAGACAGAATGGTGGCACCGGACACCATAAGGAATTACTATGTGTCATACTATGTGTCATCAGCTTCTTTTTGTGAAAATATTTCGGACTCTGATATCATCTTTTATCTATCTATTTATTTTTATTGATTTATTTGAATGTATTGCTGTGTAGGAATTAAAAGGAAAGTTCTATGTTGATCAAAATATGTTGATGGTGACACATGAGAGTCTTTGAAATTTTTGATGCACCTATCTTAAATAACAACAGCTACACTACCCTTAAAATGTTTGGGCGTGGTAAGATTTTAAAATGTTTTTGAAAGCAGTGTCTTATTCAAGGCTGCATTTATTTGATTAAAAAATAATGGATTAAAAAATTGGATTCAATTGATGGCTAGCACAATGCTTTATACTAGAAACATTGTAATTATCTTCTATCTGACGGCTATATTTGTTGACAGTATTGATACATTGCGGTACTTTTGCATCAGTGCGGTTATGCACCTGTAACCCATGTGTGTCCTGCCACGCTACAGATAAAAGAACCGGACCTCTATTGGAGTCTGGACTGAGGGAGGCAGCCTGGGCATCAACTCATCTTTGTTGTTTTTTCTCTCTCTGTCTCACTCCTCCTGCCTGCATTGCATTCCTTCATACTCTCTCACTTCTTTGTCTCTCTTCTCTTTTTCTCTCTCTTTTCCCCTCTCTCTCTCTCTCTCTCTCTCTCTCTCTCTCTTTCTCTCTCTCTCTCTCTCTCTCTCCTCTCTCTCTTTCATGTTTACATCCACTTCTCCTCTGATGTCTCTCTCATCCCAGCAGAAAACCATTGAGATTCATCCAGGTTGTACGTGTTGAATTTGGACAGCGTGAAGCCCAGCAGAGATGAACAGAGATCTCATCCAGCTTTCTTGACAACTCAATGGATCATTCCCCTCAGTTGTCACTGGGTCAGATTTCCATTCAAAACACCTTGACACATTTGATAATGTGACAAATGGGTCTCTTTGTCTGGAAGCAATATCATCAGTATCATCCTCTCTGCGGTTATTTGTGCAATGAGCCAGCAAATGAAATTAACAGAAAGCAAATTAAAATGAGTGAAACTGATGGAAATTGTAAGTAATCCCAAGACAAAGGTCTCAATTTTTATGCTTTCTCAAAGACTCGCTGATCAGATGGTGCACAAATAAACAAACATGTCTGGATGAAATGAATAAATGAATAGACAAATATATGTTTAAAGACTTCATCACATTCATGTTTGTTGTTCTGTGACAGCAAATACCAGCTTCTGGATAATCAACAAAACAAGCTCTCAACACACAGTTTGAGCTGGGCAATAAAAATCGGGCAACTGAGACGCTGCATTTTAACACCATTGCAAATATTTATGGGCCAACAAGGAATAGAAATAATTGGAATTATATTTGCTTTCTATCAGTACAGTTATTTGTTTTAACAGACAATGTTTAGCTTGTAGAAGAGGAATGATGCAGTATCATCATGCACTTGCATTTAGATCTCAGATACTGACCAAGACTAAACACCTGGTATTAAGATGCGTTTTCATCAATCCAATCAAGTCAAAGTGCACATGATAAATACAGTTGTAAATGGGTCTAAAACATTCTGAGCTTGTCCCTTTTGAACACTTCCAGAGGACGAAAACACATATTTGACTGGATTGCTACTGTAGACACTCATGTGGTTGAATGTGTTCGAAAAGGCACAAAACACCCTACCTGTCGCCCACTGACCTAACACATGAACGTTATGGGACGAGTTTTGAGAAAGCGTACCAAAACAAATGATTTAATCTTTGCTATGTTGTTCCAAAACAGAGAATTGATCAAAATCCCCATTGCCATGTGTATTCTTTCCATTTGCTCTCTTTCTCACTCGCTCATAAGCAGTGTAATGGCTTCATTCATTAGTATTTGTGTGCCATATTCGGCGACAAAATCCAAACACAAGTCATCACGGGAAAACACATCTGAAATTGAATGTTAAGACTTGGTTTAAACCTTTAAAGGTTTAAATCTGTTTAAATGGTAATGTATCTCTGCTGAAAATTGTTGATCAGATCACTAAAGCATCCTAATACCAGGAATCAACAGGGCTTAGGAAGGGTACTTGCTTTAGATGTGACTTGCCTCTCATCCCGTCAAGGATGTCTTAACCCTTGAATAGTTCACACAAAAAAATTATTTACTCTCTCATGTTGTTCCAAACTAAATGCCTTTCTTTTTTTTATTTGCAGAACACATGAAATTATGAAATGTTACAGTAAGTAATGAAAGTCAAAAGTGTTTTGATCCTATTGTTCTTCCAAATATCAACTATCCCTTTTATGACTGATTAATGGAAATTATCCAATGTAAACACCCAATGAAGGTGACTGAGGTCAGAGAGACACTGGTCTGAAAGTTGCACATTTTCACACTGTACCTTTAATTAAGGTTTAGCGGTCACAACAGCTACTCGTACATCAGCATTAAAGAGTATCTTCACTCAGCCCTGAAGTAAGGAGTTTCCCGCTGGCAATAAAAACTGTTAAGATTGTGTCCTTGACTCAAGCTCTTCAGCAAGGTCCAGCAGAGATCATTACCCAACCCTAGGGACAGGAGTGTGATTAATGGTTATTAAGGTCCAAACAACATCCGAGGTCAGCCGTGAAGCGGAGCAATGTAAGAAGTGCCAGACAGATCACTCTTTTGTCTCAAAGAGGTGGAGAGAGAGAGAGAGAGAGAGAGAGAGAGAGAGAGAGAGAGAGAGAGAGAGAGAGAGAGAGAGAGAGAAGAGAGAGAGAGAGAGAGAGAGAGAGAGAGAGAGAGAGAGAGAGAGAGAGAGAGAGAGAGAGAGAGAGAGAGAGAGAGAGAGAAGAGAGAGTGAGTGAGTGTATGTGTGTGTGACTATACACATCTGCTCAAGATTTTATGAGTGTCTCCATGTGCGTATGTGGGTTCCGCCTCGGCCCTTTGATCTCCTCGTGCACCTTAAGTGGATCCATAATACCTTATTTCTGATTAAGTTACAAATATGCAAAATTGAGTTGCGGTCTTTGTAGTCTGCACTACAAAGCCCAGACCATTTATCATAGCTTTCAGTAAAATCAGTGACAGCAATAAGTCTGATAGGGAGTGGGCTCGATCTATTTTCATGCTCATTTGAACAGGCTCCAGCACTCAGAGCATTCCTCTTAGATTAATGAGGAATTTATCTTGAATCAGGTTGCTGGTCATATACACAATATTATAGAGCTTGTTTCTGTGTGATAGTTTAAAATAAGAAGTGGAGTTAATAAAGATGCATTCACAAAAAATATAGTCTCAGTTGTGAGATAGAAGGCCACATTGCAATTTTTTTTTTTTTTGCAATTGCAATTGCAAGATAAAAAAAATCATAATGCTATTTTTATAACAATCTCAACATTATTTGTGATGTTGTAATTGTACCAACTACTGTGCCACCTCTGCAATGCAAAGATGAATTTTGTTGTAAATGATTTAATTTTATTGATAAAAGCTATGTATTATTATTCTGTATTTATTGAATAAATATTATATAAGACATTTTTCAGGAAGCAAAGTGGATCTTTTAGATGAATTTAAGGAGCTTTTCTGGTCTTGGTCTTGACTCATTCTCGCCCCGACTTGGTCTTGGTCTTGTCTTGATCTCAACAAACACTGGTCTTGGTCTCAACTCGGTTTCAGTTTAGGTGGTCTTGACTACAACAAAATATTTATGAGAAACAAAATTGCAGTTGTGAGATTTAAAGACAGATTATAGGTTTAACTGAAATTGTAAAACAAAGTCACAATTAGAAGTCGTTATTGTGAAATAATTACACAATTGTGTAATAAGAAGAAACATTATGAGAAACAGAGGAGCAATTGTCATCATGAGTTTTAACAATTTGTATACGTTATATAGTTGCATTTGTTAGATACATGTAAGATAGTTGAAATGCTGAGTCACTTGTGAAATTTAAAATATAAACATTTAGAGAATAATGCATTTCTGAGATTTAAAATTGCAATTATGAGAAATTCACAATTGTGAGATCTGAAGTCAAGCTGCACAATTTAAAACCACATTGTGATTTGCACATGAAGTCGCATTGTGATATGTAAAGTCACTTTGTGAAATATAAAATCAAAACAAAATCTGCAATTCTGAGATTTAAAGCCACATTATCAATAAAAAATGTTTTAAGGCAGAAACTGCCTTCCATATGATACTGTGGCTAAAACATTGAGAAGCAAAAAGAAGCAGTAATATAAATTTGATATTTCCTTGGTTGGAGTACATACAGTATATACCATGTTACTCTGTACAGAGAGATACTGAACATCAGAAAGAGAGAGGAAGTAGGTGCAAAAGTCAGCCCGTGAGACTCCCTGGTTTGAGTCGGACAGCTGTGTAGGTGCTGTCTTACACATGTCAACAGAAATCCGCAAGGAAGAGTAGAACTTATAGGAGCTGAATGTGAACATCATGTTTGAATTTGCACATTTCAAACCTTCCATCCAGGATTGGACCGTGGCCTTTGGTGTAGGACTGTCCTCAGATCATTTTTTTCTTTAATTGGACCGGGCAGCAGGCAGAACCTGAGCGGTTTTCGTGTTCTTTCGGCTGCAGACATGTCGGTTGCGTCGGATGAGGTGGTTGAATTTCTGAATGGCGTCAAAATTCTTATTCACAATTTAATGTTGGGTCTCTCCTTCTTTAGCTCATACTCGCATGCTCTCACACAGCCTCTCTCGCTTTCCCAGTTTCAGCCTGATGTGTGAACTTGAAAATTGCTGCTATATTTATCAGCATTATCTGCTATATTTAGCATCACTACATATGAGCACTTAGTGTAGGAACACTGTCGATCACAAACCCTCTTTTCCATGCAGACTCTCTCTCTTTCTCTTTAGTCTCTCTTTCAGCTTAGTCAACAGCTTCTTTTCTTCTGTTCAAACCTGTAATTCGAAAGCCTGTGATGCTAAAGACTGACTCTTTATTCTTTAGCAAAAATTCCTACATTTTGATTAGGTCCAAAAATGAAGCATAATTACCGCTATTCTTATGTCCATGTGTGATTAAAAAAAGTATTCGCTTAGAGAGCGGTGCAACGATGGTAATTAACATTAGCCAAAATGAGGAGGATGGAATATGCCTTTGAATGACCTCACCAGCTCCTCCACATTTAATTAGCTGATGCCAGCAAATGAATGTAAGCATGGGGTCTAATCTGGGGGCATTAATCCCATAAAGCCTCATTGACATGCAGGCATTTGATGATACAAGATTGCCTTTCATGATAGTGTTGTCACCTGCTGATTTGAGTGAGAGTGACCACACGTTCAATGCAAAAAAAGACACCTATATCACTAAACACGCTCTCCCACTCGTTTCTCCACATGCTCACAAAACTGCATTCACATCATTGAGGCAAAAGTATGCAAATATTCCCATCGTCGGCGTCCGGCAGAGATGATGAATTTTTTATCATACAGTTTTGACCTGCATTTTCTCATGTGGCATGTGTGTGTGTGTGTGTGTGTGTGTGTGTGTGTGTGTGTGTGTGTGTGTGTGTGTGTTTGTGTGTGTGTGTATACAGTCGCACCCAGTGGAAATGCGAAATGATGTTATCATCTCTCCAGGCCTGGAAATTGTATTTAAGCATCATAAACTGAAGGGGAAAAAAAACTATTCAAAGAGGTGATAATCAGAGCATTCAATCAGAGCTGCAATTTCAGCCTCTTCTCCAATGGAGCTACAGCCGCTTCACTTTGTAATGGAGGGCCATAATGAATTAAGATTCATCGGCGGATAAATTGCCGTGAATAGTCTTCAAAAGGTCTCCGAGATGAGATATAAGCTGTCGTCTCTGGCCACCTGCTAACATTCCCGGCTCACGAGAAAGCGCCAGTGATTCACTCGGGATTGCAGGCATTATGGAGGTCCAAACCAATAACTGCTTAGAGTTCACACATTTCTATGAAATGAGCTTATGGAAGCAGAGAAATAAGGGCAGGGGAGAGAGATTGTGAAAGAGAGGGAGGAGGAGGAGGAGGGCGAGTGAGTATCTGTTTTACTTTTAGCTGACTTCTACCCACACAAGCCATGCGGTAATGATCATAAATACTTGTTTTATGCACACAGTAGTTTATATCGATCTGTCCACATAGATCGCCTTCACTGCTCTGGCTGACTCAACGAAAGAATCCATATTCAAACAAATCCATATTCAGCAGCAAAAAGTGACGGTTTTATTAGCTCTGAAGGTCTCCTTTATTATACTGCTTTGCAAGTGATATGGTAAAAGAAAAGGCTGCAAGAAGAAAGTGCATCTCTGGGAAGTTCAAACGGCACATACAAACAGGATGAAACCACATAAACCGTGCCCAGTCTGTCTGATACGCCAATGAAAAGCTCCAAGCCGCCTGTCTTCTCAGGAGAGCGTTTTGTTTATTTATTCTGATTTCATGTTTGTGTGTGGGTGTGAACCCTGTGAGAAGCAGCATATAGGCGAACAATGTCAAGCTTGCTTGGATGGAAAGCTAAATGGTGTTTGTTGCAGCCGACGTTGTTAGACACCGTTTTAAAAGGCTGATTGTATTTACGGTGACAGGTGCACAGCTCGAAAACGTATTCATTTCCTGGGGCAATTGTTTCTTTGAACGATCTGCGTGTTGACGTTAACCTCGTTTGTTGTCTCACTGTGAATCATATTATTGGGCTTTAAAAAATAGTCACAGTCAATTTCAAATTGTATATAAAGAAGAGCAAGAGATATGATATAAAGTATGTCTATGTGATATTAACATTAGTTTTTACCATTGAGTTCAAAAGCATCAACACTCCCATAAGGAGTCACTATCCCTTTTGTTTGGGATGGAAAGCTGTAATATGAAAGACCTGAAAGAATATGGGTCATGTTGCTTTACATTATACACTGCCATGAGATTTGATCTAGTGTTGATGTTTTCATTTAGAGCTGTGATTATTATTTCACACTTTCAAATGTGAGAACATTTTCACGTCTATTTTACCCAAATACACTCTTTAAAATAAAGATACCAAAAGGGGGGATTCTGCAGCGATGCCATTGAAGAACAATTTTAAGTTCATCAAAGAACCTTACAGTGAACAGTTCTTTTAAAGAACATTTTATTTTATTAATCTAATTTTCGCGGGTTCCATGGATGTGAAAGGTTCTTCATGCAACCATAGAAGCCAATTAATACAAAAACTTTATTTTAAATAATGTATGAAAATTATTTACACAATCTCATATTTATTGATTTTACAACATTATTAATAAGAATAGTGTCTCCCAATAATGCATTGTGGTGATATTAAGAGTACATGATCTTTTGGTAATATAAGCTAATAGGCCTTTGTCAAGTACACTTTGCAATACTGTAGATGGTATCAGTCATTCCATTCATGGGAAATATTGCCATTAAGCTTTAATCATCATAGTGTTTGTGAACACCCAGATGAGGCCTATTGCTCAAGCCGTTCATCTTAATTTGCTTCAGTAAATGGCATTTACGTGCAACTTGAGTGATTTGACATGCTCTATCTTGAACTAACGTTTCATCCATTTTACGCAGTCAGGAGTAATGAAAAGCTTATCGTCAGAGCTGAAACACCTGGGAGTTTGTAACGGAGAGTGAGGAGCAGTATAGTGTATGCATTTGATTGCTCTGGAGTGGGACTATTTCAAAGACCGGGGTTTATGCAGTGGCGTTTCTGAAAAGTTGGACAAGCAACTGTTTGAAAACCCTTCGGTAGAGTTGGTACACAACAAAATAAACAATACCTTTTGAAAACGTTTTTTTATTGGCATGAGAAAGACCTAAAAGTGCTTTGAAGGTATCTAAGTATTTTCTGCCTGAAGAAACCGCAGTGTGTGTTTCCACACTTATATCGTTCATTCTCAAAGAGATCAAATGTCTGCCGTCCTGTCACCTTACTCAGTGGCATTCACTAGATACATTTCACATATAATCGCTCTTCTTAATATCTGCCTTATTAATAGCAGGCAATTTATTTCACCAGCAAAAAAATTAAATGAAAACCTTTAGCTTTGTTTTTTTTTATATCTTACCATGTAAAATGTACTTAATGATTAATCAACAATGGGAAATGACCTGTCAGTATACAGTAGGTTCATTTAACTGCATTTCAGTCTATTCAATTCTGGTTGGTATAATTTCAAAATCCGTATGATTGACTTCTTTGCTTCACAGGACGTCAATGTGGTGCTTTGCTGCTGTTTTTGCATCTCATTATAGCCTAGGAAGAGATTGTTCATTATTTGTGTCAAATCCTGTAAAGAATATGAGGGAAAACAAATTAGACTTTGTTGTGTGTGTGTGTGTTGTGTGTGTGTGTGTGTGTGTGTGTGTGTGTGTGTGTGTGTGTGTGTGTGTGTGTTGTGTGTGTGTGTGTGTGTGTGTGTGTGTGTGTGTGTGTGTGTGTGTGTGTGTGTGTGTGTGTGTGTGTGTGTGTGTGTGTGTGTTGTCTGTCTGTCTGTCTGTCTGTCTGTCTGTCTGTGACTGTTATCTTTGAGTACATCACATGAATTGAATGCATTTATGGATGTATTTACAGTATT
Organism: Chrosomus eos; assembly: GCA_036326025.1. Lineage (NCBI taxonomy): Eukaryota > Metazoa > Chordata > Actinopteri > Cypriniformes > Leuciscidae > Chrosomus > Chrosomus eos. The sequence goes on along the minus strand of CM070819.1, from coordinate 16,339,893 downwards.
CAAATTATTCCAAAGCTTCCAGGAAGGCAGTATATAGATTTTAAGCATGCGGAATTTCTTCAAACACTGCAACGGTCGTGATATGACATCACACTCTGCAGGTTATTTTTTTTATAAACATGAATTCAACATATAACGAATAGTAACACACTCAAAATGTAAAAAATATACAATCTACTCAAATTTACTGAAAACATATCATTCTTTTAATTCAGCCAAGAGGTCAGGCCGTGACGTATTGATCTTCTACTGGTCAAACGTCTTCACGTGATGTGAATTCGCTGGTCAGAGTTCACCAATCTTGAACTTTGCAACGCAGCATAATGCAAAACTTGGCATGGCATTTCCGGTAACATGAAGTTACTTATATTTAGTAGAATGTCTAAAGTGGACCATCGAACTAAAGTGTGACCAGATATTTTGAAGATTATCAGTAACCAAACAGTTAAAGGGCCCCATTGACTTCCATAAAATAAAAATGAAAAATACTATCTAAATTTAATGGGGTCCATCAACTGTTTAGTTACCGATATTCTTCAAAATATCTGGTCACGCTTCAGTGGTCTCAAGTTTGCTTTGTTTCCGTGGTGCTTCTGAGCAAAGCACTTTGCCTAAAATTGCTGCTGAAGGAACGTTTCTGCAATTGGCTTACTGTCTCTCTGGATAAAACTGTCCGCAAAATGACAAATTTAATTTAAGCTGGTACAAGCGTGGGCTGATGGTTGTCTGAGTCTTGGGGCCAAATGCGAAGATTAAAGAAGGAAACATTAAGACGCTGCTCTTTATCATGATACAACATCAATTGTAACAGCTTTACATCAATCTCTGGTTTTCCAGGAACAACAAATGAAGGGAAACATCTTGAGTCCTAAAGTATGTGATTGCATATAGCTGTTGGCAATAGGCAGGTCTCAGTACCCATATGTAATCTGCTCCATCATTTTGACTCAGCAATACATTTTCTACTAAAACATTGTTGAGATGCAATTATACTACAGTTTTTGGTCAAGCAGCGTTTTGAGAGTGCTGGTATAGCAGTCCATCAGCACTGGGACTTTTTGTATGTATCAACTTATCCTTCTGCAAGTTGCATTGAATTAAGTTTAACTTTTTAAGAATTAACTTTTTATTTATTGAACTGTTGTATAAAAGCTATATCACATAATAATGCCTACTCTATAATGTTACTCTATAGAGCCAAACTGCTGTTGCTAGTTCTAACATAATGTTTTCAAATTAGTAATGGAGGCTCTTGAACTTGAACGTCAAGTGACATGGTTAATGGGCGTCTTTTTATGTCTGGAACACTGATTGTGCAGTTTTGTGCAATATCCAGTTATAAAGAAGACAATATGTTTGCTTCACTCATGCTTGAAACAGTCTGTCACACCACCCTAAAGAGTGTCAAACATCAATTTATTGTTTAAATTGCATAATTGACATAATTATTTGAGACTTTGTTAAATCAAAAATAAAACAAAAATTCAAGTGTTGCTGTTTTTTCCACACACCTGTGAGTCCTGGTTTGGGTGTCTGTTCTATTGGTTTTGATGAACATTTTCATAATTTTAAGAATGGCAGTATAGTTTTGCAGATTGTTACCTTTACAGCAGGGCCATTGTCAGTGGTGAAGATCTTTGTCCTTGGCTCTGTGAATTTAAGCAAAGCCGTTCGTTACACAGTGGGAATTACAGCACTGTTGCTTCCGAACAATCCACAAAACAGTCTTCTGAAACCATTATGGTCCAAACCCCAAAGCTAGGCTCTCCTTCTCCCTCTCCCTCTGTAATCTCAGGATAAATGCTGGTGTGTTCACTACAGGAGGCAAAAAAGATAGCTAAAGGAGAGTATTCATTTCCAGCTAGGTCTGGATAGAAAATGTCATTGCAATTCAGTATCCCACAAAGAAGTGGCTTTGCCTGGCATATTCACAGTAATTTAGTCTGAGCTCAGCATTGATGAGCTGCGAGTTTTCCCGCCTGCAGACTGCCACATCATACAGGGTCCTTCAGGATTTCTATGTTCACAATGTTTGGTGTGGTCACGTAGATGCATTTGGTACTTACAGTTGTCAGAATTTGATTATAATGGTCTCTTCACAAAGGAACATAAGATTTCCGAGATTTCCATGAGGCTTTTAGAAAATCCATTTATTTGATTTTATACATTTCATCAGACTGACTTAAAAGGCTTTATGTGTGGACAAGCCCTCCAGATATATTTGTCTATTCATTTATGAGTATTCTCAACAAATATTTACCCAGCTAAATAAACCCTCTATCTGATGCTAAGGATATAAATAATGTAAAATGTTTTGCCCATAGCAAAGTCTTCTCAATGCAAATAAACACCATGGTCGTGCAGCAAGAGCTGAGCCAATGATCGCTAGGGATGATTGAGCTCAACGGAATGCTTTGCCACGTGTATGAAGACACAATGAGTCTTGGGGAGTCACATTGTCTGGGTCGACTCCCCCATGTTTTCCATTCATCTGCCGACTGCCATCCGTCAGTCTTGACATATTCAATTAGGTGCAGTGATTGTACTTAAACAGACCTTGAAAGGTTTGTTTTCCCCCAGCGGATGTCAAGGATAATTGCGTGAGTGCGTGAGGAGCTTCATGCGAATTGATGAGCATCCCACGTGTGGATCTACAATGTTTTTTTCATCTGAAACTACAGATATTCCTGTACAGTGTGCAGAGGAAGTTGTGTACACTGACCGGCAAACACATAGTGGCTGTAATTGAGTGTGGCAGGCAGATATTTGCTGACAGAGGCGGGAAACTGGAGCGTAACACTAGTGTCCTGCAGCCGTCACGGCAGACTGTGTATTGTCTAGCGCTCCACTGTGTGTAATCATAGCTGTGGTTGTTTTTTCCTCACTGCCGTGGGGTCCTTCATACTGCAAAAGGCCTGTCCGGTCTGGCCAGTAGACCGTGATCAGCATCTCTCCACTCGCAAAGCCACGCAGCAGGACTGAATGGAGCGTTAAGGAACAGAAAAGCCGGCCAAGCCGAGGTTGCGGTGGCGACACTGTTACAAATTTCTCTATTCTCAATTTCTCTCTCTCTCTCTCTCTCTCTCTCCCTCTCTCTCTCTCTCTCTCTCTCTCTCTCTCTCTCTCTCTCTCTCTCTCTCTCTCTCTCTCTCTCTCTCTCTCTCTCTAGCTTGTTTTTGTCTGTTTTTATTTGTGTAGGATAGGTTTTTTTCTCAATTTGCACAGTAATCACTCTCTGAACAGTTGCATTTGTAGATGCATCCCTTTTTATAGCATTTATAGTATTTTGATTTTAAGAGGGCAGGGCAAGGTAAAAATAATCCTACCTTTAAAAACACATGTACCCTAAGAAACACATCCATTTGCAGTTAGATTATTACAAAACTGGCATAATTAAACAGGGTTTCCTTAAGACCAATTTGTTCAAGGCATATTTACTGATGTTCAGCAATTTTTTGTCAGGTGAAATCCGTTCATTTATGTTGGGTTGTGTGATGTTGAAAGATTTCTCACATTTCGTAACTGGTTCTCCACAGATCCACCATGTTGGCTGACAGAAAGCTGCTTGGTTTTAAAGGTGCCCTAGAATGTGAAATTGAATTTATGTTGGCATAGTTAAATAACAAGAGTTCAGTACATGGACATGACATACAGTGAGTCTCAAACACCATTGTTTTTCCTTCTTATTTAAATCTCGTTTTTAAAAAACACCCCTGAAAAACAGGCGAATCCTCCACATAATACCGACTGTGGCGCAATAGTCGGGGATAACGCCTCCAAAGATTTGCATATCCCAGCCCTCAATGACAAGCACTGCACAGAGCCGAACCATCGGAACAAGAGAGGATCAGAGAGAAAATGGCAGATCATGGAAATAAATGTAATGTTCCAGGCTGTGCAGGGGATGTGAGGACTTTTCATACCCTTCCCACAGAAAAGAAATGTCAACAGGCGTGGATGATGTTTATCTATAATCGGATACCGCAACAGTTTAATTCGAAGTTGTTAGTTTGCTCTGCCCATTTCACCACGGTCTTATTTTCTAACCTGGGACAATATCAAGCTTCTCTCAGCATCTCAAACTGAAGAAAGGGGTAATTACAACTATTCCTGCAACCGGTAAGTAGTGATTTTATTAAAGATAATTTACACTGTGTTAGATCCAGCGCAAGATCCTAGTACAATATAGACCCCTTTTCAGTTGGTAAACACGGTGACGTTTTTCTGTGGGCGGAGCTTAGGTGGAGGCAGAACGATCCCTCTGGCCGCTTCCCTAACGTTAGTTTGCAAGTTTTGTTAGCTTGTTTTTTTAACAATGACTGGAGAAAATCAGATTTTATCTTAAAGTGCAAGGTCACACAGTGTCCAGGACCGCGATTGTTATTTGCAAAAGTTAATTTTAACGGACGGAACCAGATTTGCCGACCCGTAACGTTACACGCTCACTCAATGCATGGACGATCTGACAGGATTAACGTTAACGCTATACCTCCAGTTGAGTGGCCGGACTTCTACACCTACCTGATAGAGAAACCGAGCGTAAAGAGAAACTGAGGGCATATACATCTTTAGATGTATATAACTATGTGCTGAATGGTCATGTACAAGACTTTGTGTACGATCCGCAGTTCTGCCGAGCCAGCGCCGAGAAGACGACAATGTAAACAGTGACAGTACGGTGCAATTTTAATGATGTGAATATTTTCTAGAAATAAAAATTCCAGATACAGCATATTCATTTTTCATTGATTCTAGCACCCAACAACACAACAGATACATTAATAAAAATAATAACAATTTAATCTCCTTATTATGTAGCCGAATCTGTGCTGGTTTGTATTAGCCGCCTCCAGTTGTCCGTTTCTTTTGCCTCCAGCTAGTGCCGTGACGTAACTGTGACGTCGGCGCAAAAGGGGTCTATAGCAAACTCCAAGTAACAAGCATACTTAACTAACGTTAAATAGGCTAATTCTCAGTGAATAAACTATACAGAAAGCGATCAAAGAACAATCCACACAGCGCGAGTTTATCTATCTCGCCAAACTTGTTATGAAATCAATGACGCTGTTACACTGCACAACGAAGCTCTTACTGTATGTACATCGTTTGCATTGGTGAAAGGATGAGAGAGAGAAACTGCGTTGCTCAATGCTTAATTCAATGCTCATCTGCTTGCTCAATGCTCATCACAGCAACATTTTATGTGATGGAAATAGATTTAAATACTTTAAAAACATCTCACGATTCGTTAATCTCGATAGCTGTAATAGTTAAAACGTATATAACAGCTGTAGTAAAAGTATTCGAGAGAGTTTCACATGTCGTATTTCATATGCAAGCATGTCAGCCAATCACAGCAGTGGCCGGTTCTCACAGCAGACACGCCCCTTCAAACAGTGTTCAAATCAGAGACTAAAATCAGGCTAGGAAAAATGCCTTTTATTTCTAAATTATGACTATTTTTGATCTAAAAAACATACTAACATTAAAAGGGCAACCCAGGAAACATTCTAAAATAATAAAAAAACACATTCTAGGGCACCTTTAAATTGTGATCTGCTTTGTATGTCACTAAACTATTGACAAGGGACCATTTTTGCCTGCAAAATTTCAATTTCAGTGTTTACGGCAGTGTTTAAAAACGATTTATTTATTTATTTATTTATTTATTATACATTTTAGTTATGTATGTTTAAATCAATAATTTAACCAATTTATTAAATTTGATTTTAATAATCAATTTTTAATCGATTTTCTGCTTTTTAAAGAAAATGAGATTAGTCATGATTATTCTGTTGACAGCCCAAAACCTCTGGATTAGGTGACGAATTGTTTGGGCAGCCCACCAACTAGTCGAGTTTAAAATCATCATCTCTGTCTTTTTTTTTTTCATAGTAATCTTCTGATGCATAAAACAAAGTGTTGCAAATATGCTAACTAACCTTCATGCATCATGTGTGCCACTTTGCAACCTGTACAAGGTAGCTCTCGTAATGCTCTGTGTAACTCTTTCCAGGCTCTTTGATATGTCATCAGATTGCCTGTCATCCTGTCCCACTGCACATTACGGAGAATATGTTTTTTCACGCCATTCTTATCTGTGTCTTGCCATTGCGGATTATTTTTTAATTATGTCATAATCCCCCCATAAAGGAGATTTGATTGGGGCGTAACAGGCAGATGTGACCTCATTACTTACGGGACGCAGGCCCTCCAGTCTCTCTCTGTTATCATGGAGATGACGCAACGGTGACATGATTATGGCACGGGAGCTTTACTGAGAGTTTTATACCCTGGGGCTTTATTTGGCAGTCTCTCGCCTCACATCTAACTGTCACTTGTGTGTGCAGTGCCAAATGTTGCTTTTTGACAGCACCACATGTAATATTTCACGCCTGCTTTGGATTCTTGCCTGCTTGTCGTGCAGGTCAGAGTTTGCTCTCAAAAAAAAAAAAAAAAAAAAAGGAAAATTAGACAAGCATGTGGTTGAATTCTTTTCTTTTTTCTTTTCAAGAAATTAATTCAGTTTTCAACAGATGTTTATGAGACTTGGCACTGAACAGGATCTTCACGGGCTGTTGGCAGTGATTAAGACAAATTCCAGTTTTCAGCTGCTGATAATTTTACAAGGACGTTGCTGGCATGTACAGTATATTTCATGATCTTGGATCTTTAGGGGGGTTTAGAAGGGTTAAATTGCGCAAGAATTTCAGCATTCAAAATATAGTAATCAGCACACATTATTGTCTGCTGGTGTATACTCCTATAAAGTTACTACTTAGGGATGCACAATATTAGTACTGCATGGTTATCAGACGTTATTAGATCATTTTTTATTTATCTGTGGCTGGTGTTGGATATTAAATTATGCATGCTCATTCCCCTCTTTTTTACGTCTAGATTAACTTTAAGCGGGTATTAACACTATTACATTTTATCTTTAGCAAATCTGAAAATGAATATTCACTTTTCATACTGTGCACCATATTGTTGTGATGTCACTTGAATTGATTTTAGTTTTTAGTGTTTTATTTTATGGTTATTTTACATGCATTTTTACATGCATTATTTAATGACCATATATAGCGTATATAAGTATTTGTTAAGGATGGGTTGGGATGTTCACATCATATCTTGCGACAGAAATACAACCATAATGTTCCCGTACATTTCTTCAAATGTTTTCCACCTTTGGTATCTCATTCCATTTGGCATGATCAATCTAAAAACAATGATGGATCTTCAAGTTACACTCTATGTGATACTAACAAATTTATACACTGAGAGAAAATAACAAATAAGCATTTTACCTCACTGACTGTGCACCGAGCACTCTTTGAATATTAAATTGGATATAAATGTAAATTTGAATACAAACTATATTATCAAAACATGGTTCGTTAGATGCCTTTCCTAAGGTGTAAAGTAAACAACTTTGCAGATGAGAAATGATAATTAAGTATTGTGAAGGGAAATTTCAATGTTGTTCAGTGGAGGAAAAGAAGGATTTTGGTTGGAATTTGGTGATTATAACTGCAGTTACATAATCGTATTTATTTATGTATTTATTTTTTGCAGAGTGCTTTGTTTAAGGAGAGTGAAAATGAATTGTTAATGGGTGTAAAAGAAACCCACATTGCGATGGGGTGTGAAAGACGTTGCTTTTTTCCTGTCTAATGAACCTGGCTGGTTGCCTTCCCATTTAAAGGGATTTAAAGTAACACTAAGTAAATTTTCCTCTTCGGTCGCCCTACTGGTTGGAAACAAAATTCTCCATTCTCGCACGCACGCTCACTGTTTATCCAGCACTTCAGAATGAACGATGTCCACAGACAAGGTAGAGTATGTTACATGATTTCATGAAAGGATGATGTATTGCGACATTAGAAACGAAGAAAAAACGAAATAATGACTATTGTAGCGCTTGACGTAAAGCAGTCGAGTTTGTAGTTCTTTTTTGTGCAGGGGTTCCTACCCGAAACCCAAAGTTACATAGTGCCAGTAAAAGCGATACAGACCACGTCAGGCTATGTTAGACGAGTCATTTAACTTATTTTAAGTCGATGTACCATCACAAGGGTCTTGGAAATATATTGTGAAGGTTGAAAAACTACTTAGTGTTACTTTAAATCCAGGAAAAGTGAATGTCTTGCCTCCCCATCCTCTACAACAAATAATAAAATAGTTGCAGTTTACGCTGACAAAGGATTACTTTGTGTGGTAAAAACAAATACTGAGCTACGTGAGGGCACTACAGAAACTGTCTGGCAACTTAAAAATATGTATTACTGTACACTCTCTCTGTTTTTCTTTCTCAGTTCTCTGTCTCTCCTCTCCCTCTCGCTTATCTCTTCTCTTAACCATATTCAGCTGCTGCTTTATTCATTAATCATCTTTTTCATCTTCATCTGTTTTACTCTTAAGCCCTCAAAACATAAACATTGATCTATTGGTGTATTGATGGTGTACTCAATAATCACAAAGCATTTTAAAACTATTGAAATTAAGCATAAAAGTCAATATGCTTTGTTGGTTTTGAATTCCTTAAGTTGCCAATTGGCTCAAAGGTTGAATATGTTAATGTTAGAGCAGCCCTCTAAAGTTTTGTGACCCTGGATTATTACTACACCTTTACTGACCTGTGTGACCCACCTTTAAAGTATCTCAGAATTAATATTTATAGGTGCAGCTGCTTTGACCTTTGCAAAATTCTTCCTAGAAAGTTAAAAGGCTTGAAGCTTCAATATGTTGATCTCAGAGCACTCTGAAAATCTCTAAAGTTTCACTGTGCTATAACAGAAATACAAGATTTTAATAACCCTTCTTAAAATCTCCTCTAATGACAGCAACTCTATATGCATCTAAAGGAATCAGCATGTAATAACCCTTTTTTACATGCAATTTCCCATGAACACTCTAGTACCACCCGGTGGCCTCTTGGGGGTCCTGAGATATATACATATATGTGTGTTTTAGGTATTTTTAAAACTGCTTTAAACAAGTATTGCTGTTTAAAATGAAGCACAGAAGCTACAGTAGCAGAGGTTTTCATATTACATATCATCATTGCTAAATCATGCCATTAAAAGGCTTTCAACAGCCAACTGATGGATGTTAATGTTGCTGTTTGAATAGCATTGTATTTTGCAAAATTTGAAAACACTTGAATAGAATATTATGACTATGCTCATTTTTCAGGTGATGGTATTCTTTAATGTTTACATGTACCTGCTTCAACTGTCATTATCAGACAATTCATTAATTTACTATTTTAATTATGTGATTTTTTTTATTTTTATTGTGGGTTGTTTGTTTAAAAAGCAGGCTTTGCTTTGAAGCATAAATTGGAGTTAGTTGTTTTCTCAGGTCTATTGTGCGTCTGCATTTTGTTGCATTGTGCATTGTCACCCAGGCACCATTTATACATTTATGATAATGTTGTAATTAGTGAAAGATGAATGCAGCTGTTAATGATTTGACAAACATTCACGCTTATAACCCCTCGTCAGAGTGAACAAGATGGTTTATGGAGGTTTTTCACAAATAGATTGATCCTCACAGCTCTAGCACATTCGTTACATCCCCCTTGTTCCTCTCTGTGTGCAGGGGAGGGGAAACGGTCGACTGCTGGAAAGCTAGCACCCCTCTCTATGGGAATATTTGGCTAGTTTTGAAAGGTCAGGCACTCTGGCTCTAACCCCAGTCGTGGCAACTCTCTGCTGACCTGGCCTCCTCCTTCAAACCGCTTGACTTTCCGCTTAGTGCCTCGTGCTCTGAATGCTCTTCTCCGCCTGAAGAACAACGGTTTATTCTTCTTTCTTGGAGGTGCTGATTGCAGCTTTCTACATTCTGCTTTCCAGATGACTTCTATTTGTCCTGTTCCAGCTCCATCTGTTGGCTTGGCTATGTATGGAGCAACTTGCTAATTAAGTCATTAAGACAGTTCAATATTGGACTTCTATTTAATAGCCTTTTTTTTTTGGAAAATATTACCCATTCGGTTGTAGATAAAAAAGGGCTGTTGTTTAGACTTTGGACTTAATGTCTTGTTTTCCGTTTTTGTTGTTTTGTGCTTTTTATATCAACAGTGTTGTTCTTAGGGTCTATTTGAGTCTTTTAATGTAATCCTCCGTCTCCACGACTCGAAAGCCCAAAATTAATGTTTGCGCTCATCCCTCGCTTGTTTATCTGCAGAGCGGAACAATGGGATTTCAAGGTGCTCTGTCAATGGAATTCGTATTGCTGCTTTATTTTCTGTTTGTTTTGTGGCTGTCACATGCTATATTGAAGACAAAGGACTTTATTGGATGTGCAACGCTGCATCCAGTGCTACTTATTGTCTCTTGGAGTGGTGGGAGCTGCTCTTGCTCACTGTACACTGGATTTCTCAGCTGAGAGATCTGTGAGGACATTTTGTGCAGACTGTTTGTAGTTATGTGTAGTGAAAGAACATTAGCTTCTGCCGTGTGCAGGGCTGTAGTTTGAGCTGCTGTCTTAAGCCTCTGCTGGTGGAGTGAACCAGTAGTGCTGAGCTGATTTAGATTAATAGTTATAGTTTAAAGTTGTTTTGAGATGGTTGGTGCTGGCCAATATGGCTTTTTCTTTCAGCTTTCCAAATTTCAGGTGCGCCAGATTACAAGGAACAGATCGAACATTGTTCCAAAGGAACAGATTGTTCCAAAGCAAGCTGACTACACACACCCTTGAAGTTTTACTGTAAAGAGGACCTATTATGCTTTTTCTTCTTCAACTTACTTTATTTTGTAATGTTGCTGTTTGAGCCTGAAAAAGTTCTGGAAAGTCACAAGGCTTCCACTTCAAAGCAAGTTATTATCTATATCAATAAACACAGTTTCTGAACTCCCTGAAAAGTCTCGATTGTAGTCTTCATAGGAATCAATCATTGTGCCCGCCCAGGGCTTATACAAAAAAAGTGGTGAGGCCTGGTTGAGTTGCGTTATTACTTCATTGAAACTCGCTGTGGTAAGGGGTGTGACATTTCCAAAACATGCTCGAAGCAGTTGATCTGATTGGTCCAGTCGACCAATCAGAGCACATTGTGCTTTTCGGAAGGAGGGGCTTCATAGAGACAGGAACTAAACAGAGTATAACTGACAGACAGGGAAGAGAGGAGTTCATATTAAGGTGTTTAATAATAATAATAATAATAATAATAAAAATTCACAACTTACAATATACAGTAGTCATTAAAATGAGCAAGACTAGAATAAAGATTAAATATGCATTCACTTGCAACAAGGACATGGTTTGTGCCAACCACAATGTGATTTGCGCAGTAAATTATTGGCTGCTGAGAGTATTTAACCTGAGTATTTAGCTGTTGAATGCTTGAATCTGATTGGTTGACGAGTGTTCTAATGTGTGCAATTTTTCAGGGAAACGCAGGGATAAAGCAGTGCCAGGCAGGTCTTGACCGCATTACAGTTCCAAATCACTTCCATAAATGATTTCAGTTAGTTTATTGGTCCTTACAGCCTACAACAGCAAAAGAACCAAAACCCAAAAACAACGACCACCCAACAATTCAAGAATTTTGCAACCAAACATTCAAAATACTTCAACAACAAAAATTTGCCTACATTAGGTATTACAACAAATATAGCATTCTCTCTTGTTCTCATTGCTGTTTTTCATCTTTCTCATATAGCCCTACTTTTCCCTCTCCTTCTCTCTCCTCTCTCTCTCTCCTCTCTCTCTCCTCTCTCTCTCTCTCTCCTCTCTCTCTCTCTCTCTCTCTCTCTCTCTCTCTCTCTCTCTCTCTCTCTCTCTCTCTCTCTCTCTCTCTCTCTCTCTCTCTCTCTCTGGCTGCGTTCGGAATCGCATACTCAATGAGTAGGTACTTAATTTCAATGAGTACTTACTTAACGAGCGCTAAAAGAGTAGGTACTTTATAGCCAAATCTCGTTGAGTATGAATGCGATCCGGACATCATCGCCATGTTGACGTTATCATGTGACCTACGACGCGTTATCACAAGCACAACAACTTAAAAGATATGAACGACACGTTTAATTCAGACATCCCAAATCTCCCGGAAGTTCCGGGAGTCTCCCGCATATTGATAGCGTCTCCCTGATGCCCGCAAATTAGTTCAAATCTCCCGGAATCTATAACGCGCGTGCGAGACAGAACATACTGCGCGCATAACAAACATAGAGCGCGCGCGCACACGCACGACAGAAAGGGAAACAGGGATACCTCCCTGAAATTACTTCTTACAGGTTAGGATGTCTGTTAATTCATCTATCTGTAAATATCTCGATATTGATTAAACTTGCTCATTTTGTGGTATTGTTGAAGAAACAGCTCTCCATTTATTTTGTGAATACATTTAGGGTTGATCTAAGTTGTTATATTTTAAACCATAATGTGACCCACAGTTTTATCCTTATAACGATATATTTTTTTAATAAGAAACCCCCAAATCTTGAATATGTTGTTAATTTCTTTATTTTATACCCAAAAAGTTTCTCATTTGTTTCCCTTTTTCTCGATGAATTTACCTCTCGTTTCATCCCTCAGACTTATAACAAAAACTTTTTTTTTATGTATTATGATACAACTATGGTATCTTTCCATGATCTTGTATGTAATAACTTTAAATTATATGAGTGACAGGTGCACTAACACTTCATAACATCAGTAACTCGACAGCCCTACCTAGAACAGTTTTCCTCGGCGTGTGTAATGTCTGCACAAAGGAGACGGGCAGCTGCTCGAAGATCTCTCCGTTGGAGAAAACTGTTGATTTTATACTCGAAAAATGTAAGTATCGCTCCTTAAAAATGTATATTACCTCAGAATGAATTGCATTGTTAGCCCACCCCAAAACTTAAACAAAATAATAATATTAAATGCTGACCAATACTTAATTATATTACTTATTTAAATGTATATACTAAAAATAATATAATTTAATACACTCTTAGAAGAAAAGGTTCTATCAGGCGCTATGTATTTGGAACCCCTAAAAGGTTCTATACAGAACCCTTTTTAAGGGTTCAATCAAAAGAACCCTTTAGGGTTCTTTGTAACCAGGAAAAAAGGTTATATATGGAACCTTTTAGGGGTTCATTAATTAATTTTGTTTTGTCAAATAATAGCCTAAAGAACCTTTGTGCCAAAAGGGTTCTTTCTTGTAATTTTTAGAACCTTTTTAGCATAAAATGTTATTTGGAGTAAAGAACCCTATGGTTCTGTATAGAACCCCAATGAACCCTTTTTTCTAAGAGTGTAAAACAAGCTAAATGTAATTTGTTTTGTCATATGACATAGTTATGCATTAATACACACTAGATAAAGTCAAGCAATGAATTAATGCATACATAAATTAAATAATTATATTTTATATACTGAAAACAATAAGAAACATGAATAAATGAGTAAAAGAACAAATTAAAATAACCATCACAATAAACAAATGCATATACAAGTCAACAACACATGAAACAAAGCTTTATTCAAACTACAATCATGTATTTACAGGCGCTGAACCCCACATCCTACTGCCATCTCAACACAGCGGTTCGCATTCTGCAGCTTTATTCTGATAAATTCACCAGAGGTGACCGTGCCTTCGTGCCGGAGCTTGTTGCTGCGCTTCACAATCTGAGGCGATAAGGGCTGGTGGAGTGATGGAGGGTCTCATAAGGGCCGGTGATGGAGGGTCTCATCCATGGCACCGTATCCAGGATTCAGCTCTGGGCTCCTCATCCTCAGTGCTCACACCAGTCTGCAGACATTTCAGATCCTACAAAAATGCACAAACATTATACAAAAGCAGTCATTTTAACAGCACAATGTAATTTGATTTATGTATTAAAAGTTTAAAAAAAAAATGCTGTGATTTATCTGCTCAATACTAGCCTACATGCTGAGGTGTAAGTTAGCTGATGTGTTAACTCACTTTTTATCCAACTTAAATGTTCCTCAATTTATCAACAGTAATAAGGGACAAATAAAATATATAACATGTTTAGTTACTTTATAGATTTGTTTATTTACCTTATTTAAAGCACATTTGTCTAATGTAAACAGTGTTGACAACAGTGAATTATCCTACATAATAGCACACATACATCACTCAGATGCAATACTTATACAATATTTTCCTTTCAGATGTAAATAGACATTTTAAATAAGCGTGTTTAAGATGTATATGGTTATGTAAATCCACTTTAGAGACGTAACGTTACGTGTGCTAACTGGAGCTCCCCTGTTAGCTAGCTATAAATAAATAAACATGTTTTTACAGCAAAATCACAACTATACTATACTGTCTAACTCCTTTACACCTTCAACAGTTAAAACGTTTACTCTATATTAGTTTAACACATACGATTTAAACACAAGGAACCGTGTTTACTCACATTTGAAAAACCCCGCGTCGCTGATCTCCGTGATGTTTGATAATGACGTATGCTCTCGCGTGGCCTCCTGGGATAGAAGAGTATCCATCGGAGGAGCACTCAAAAACCTGGGCGAAAGCAGTAGATCATCCGGGACCTTCTCGCCTACTCTTTTAGGAATACTGATGTTTCGAACGTACTGATTCTTTCACGTACTGTTTTCGCCTACTATATAGTAGGAAAGTAGGCATATTCGAACGCACTATCGTCCAAATCTCGCGATAATTAGTACGTCAACCAGGTAATTCTCGCCTACTCTTTTATGAATACTGAGGATTCGAACGTACTTTTTCGCTCGCCTACTCTTTTCGCCTACTATATAGTAGGGAAGTATGCGATTCCGAACGCAGCTCTCTCTCTCTCTCTCTCTCTCTCTCTCTCTCTCTCTCTCTCTCTCTCTCTCTCTCTCTCTCCTCTCTCCCCCTCCTCTCTCTCTTCCTCTCTCTCTCTCTCCTCTCTCTCTCTCTCTCTCTCCTCTCTCTCTCTCCTCTCTCTCTCTCTCTCTCTCTCTCTCTCTCTCTCTCTCATAACTGCAATATTAAATGGCTCAAGCCTCCGTTACTGGCTCTGAAATTATGTTTTAGAATTAGAAAAGGAGACTTGTAAATTAGTCCTAATTTGACCTACAAATTAGAGCGTTTTAAGGACAACTTATTGACAAATGTCTTTAAATACAGCATCTGAACAATGCTTTGAGGTGTGGTAACTGTAGTATAAGCAGAATAATTGACTCCACACCGTTGAATAATTGAAAAATAATACACACCCTCTTCGCGTCTTCCACAAGACAATGAAGAAGATGAAGAGTTCAAAAGGGTATCAATAAACAAAAGGGTACTTCAATGAAAACAAACTCACACTTACACAAAAGGTGTGTGCATCAAAACACTACATGAAGATCAACTGACAGAAACAGAGTGAACAGAGAGGAACTAAATGGTGGTGAGGAATTAAATGATGAACAGCTGTGAGGAATGAATGTTCATGGTTACTGATGAGTGGTGGGAAAATCAAACAAAAGAACACATGTGATGAATGAAAAAAAAAACTGAAAGTCCATGAATACAGAAACTAACTAAACATAAGTGTAACAGCGTCGTGGCAAAATAGCCTACCTCGGGTGTGTATTATTTTTCTAATAATTCAACGACCCGTCACCAATTATTCCTTATATAATAGATACATATCAATGTTGGATTTTAAGGCCACTTTTAAACTAATTTTAAAGCAAGATCATTTCAGAACTTCTGCTCTGAATAACCTAAACATCAAATGACTGTCCTAGTAAAATGGTGTTGATCTGATCTGTGATTTGCACTACAAGGCATGTAATTCAGTTTTATAGCCCTGTCAGTGCACATTACTGTGTCTCACCGCCACAACAATGCCTAAACTGTGCAAATTGTTGTTTGCCTGAGACATCACCTTTTCAAACAAACAGAATCTCACCAAATGAAAAATTGATTCCAAAGCAGATTGCTTTTAATGGACAGATAATGGGGTTCCACTCAAGCTGTCTGCTTGATGCTTTGAGGCTTCAAATACTTGAAATGGCTTATAATTTTAAATGAATTACCATTTAAATGGCACGGCTTGTTTATGTGTCTGTTTCCATTTTATCCCAAGCCCCCCCACCCTCTCTGTGACTTTGCAGTGTTCCATTTTGCCTGTCTGCTAATTATGATGGCAGTAAAAGCTTTCAATATTGAATTTAGCACATAAGTGTCCATCAAACAAAAATGTGGTGAACTGAAGTGCAATGCAGGATACCTGAAGTGTGTAAGTGCCTGAAAGTGACATAACGCATAAGAATTCCTGTTTTTCTTATTTATTTGAAGGTGAGACACTACAGGTGAATGGGGTAATTATTTTTTACTTACAGATATGATCATGAAACTTTACCAGTTGATTACTCACATGAATAGGAGAAAAAAATTAATTGCAAGTTTTCTGTAATGTTATGTTTAAATATGCTAATCAGGCTATATCTAATTAAATATGGACTAATTTGCAAATACTTTTAAGTGACGAATCTGACCATTGAAAAAAACAAGTTTCAAAAGAATTTTTGCATTTTGTTGATATATTCAATGAAAAGACTTTACCAGAGGTTATCATGAATATCGACAAGAATGATATATCGACAAATCCCTCTAGACAAACCTTCACAATATAGTTAGGAATATGACTGTAAAGTTTGGTGTATAGGTGCTACAGAAGTGGAAAATCTTCACTTGGAGTGTGAGAAAAAACTAATTTTGAGAAAACAGCCTGTGAGGGACCAAGCAGTCAAGGGCAAAGAATGCAGGATTTCCAAGCAAAGAAATGTATGTAATAAATACCATACAAAGTTACAAATTAAATTACTTGAAAACTGAATGAAATAATGTCAGGTCTGGGCCCATAAAAAGGATCAACTGAACAGAACCAAACTTAACAGTAATCAAATCAAACTAAACAAAAAACATGACCTCCAAAATGACACACATGGGAAACTTATATACACAAAGGACTAGTCCATTACACATACACAGGGAATAATACAAACATCATTTAACACAATTGAAATAAATAAAGTAATTCATTTCAGAAATATGAAGAAATGGGTCATACTCAAAAGAATATACCTAAAGAAATAATCAACAAAATATACATAGAATTGTAATAAACAACAAACATAGAATTACTCCTGCACCCCCTCAGCTAATTAGCAGCATGGATTCGCCCAACCGAACAAAATGGCATCAACTGATGTGAGCCGGTCCTTTATTGGAACGGACCTCCACCGGAGTGCAGCATCCCAGACAGCACCAAACCTCCGCTCTCTTCCCACGCAAGTAACTTAAAGGGTACCTATTATGGCATTTAAAATGTTCCTAATATTGTTCTGGGAGTCCCCAACAACAGTTTTACATGCATGCAATGACAAAACTTTTGTTGTCTTATAATATGCATTTATTTTTACCTGATTTGCTCACCGACTCCCTAATGATTCGTTTGACGACTCATTTGTCCAAACCCCTCCTTTGCGTGACGCTAATCGGCGGTGATTGGTCAGATGACGCAGTCAGTTATATTTTGCGTTAGCCCAAAGCTTAAACATATTGATAAAACACTGCAGTACTACAATACGCTTCACATAATTTCACATATTTCAAAAAACAAAAAAAATGACATTGGAGACCTAGAAGCTGCTGAGCGTAACTCTCACTCTCACACCACGCACGCACGCACGCACGCACGCACGCACGCGCACACACACGTAAAAGCAACAATTATTAATAGTACTTACAGGTTGTGATTCGGAGGAGGAAGCTGATCTAAATAAACTTGGTATTGAACGTTCCTTCAGTATCAGGCGACTCCCACACTTGAAAGCATTTGTGTTTGTGAAGCGATCGTCATTAAAATAACGCGAACACAGCTCAAGGTGGCTATACTTGTGTGGTATAGTTGTAAATATAAACTCTAGCCACTGAGTCTTCACATGCTTGTCCCTGGGCAGTGAAAAAAAAAGTTTGCTTTTGATTCGCACTTCAGAACAGAGTCTCGTCGACATGTTGTTGTCAGGTTTCTCTGTCTGCTCGGCGCGCACACATGAGTGGGCGTGTCAAATTCAAATAACTTGTACAAGTGACGTACGAAAGTTAGAGAGAAAGCATCGTTTGTCTATCGATTCATATCAGCGACTCAGAGTCGATTCTTACCTTTGAGAGGCAATAACTTTGTATACGGTGAACTTTCATATTTAAAACTTTGCAGGATGTTTTTGTTCACTTAGATCTATGTTACACACTACATGAAAGGTAATTTTCAAAATTACATGATAGGTACCCTTTAAACTCAAAAGAAATAGACATTAACAATATAATAACTAGAAAGTTTGAACCAAACTAGTAATTTATGGTATAAAACAAATTGAAAATAAAACCGTGAAAACAAACCAAATATGTGTCTGTCATTATTATGAAATGGGTATGATCTGTAACCAAGGTATCTGCAACAAAACACTAAAAAAAAGACGTGTAAAGGAGGCAAGTATGTACTCAGTTACCATCCTTTTTGTGTGGCCCCGTCATCACCATCACACCACCTTTAAAGATCTGTATGGCAAAATTCCACAAATTTCTATTAATGGCCAGACAAAATATGCTTTAGGTCCAAGTAAAATCCATGTATCACACTGTTTAACATCCAAAACTCATTATTGCTTCATCCATCACTGATCATCAAATCCAAAACAACACATCAAAACACATTAACAGTCCATCACACAGGTGAATATGTGTCTGCCTGAGACTCACAACCACTTTAGTATCCCACAATTACAGATTTGTTTAGTATTATATAGTAATTATATTATACAGAAACATGTGTTGTGTAATGTATTTGTTTTGTATATATAGTATATGTAAAGTATGTTCCCTTTATCGAAAAAGGGAACTTTGAGATGCGTCGAACGACACGGTGGGAACGCCTCTTGCGTGATTGCGTCTGAAGCATCTATACCAACTAGTCCAATGGAATGAGAGAATGAGCGTCACGGGCGGGTGACGTCATGAACCAGGAAAGGATAAGAGCACTTCCGCTGCTCGCCGGCATTTAGCTTCTGTTGCCTCAGCAAGCGATCTGTGTCAAACTGTCTCTGTCTATTTATTGTTGTCTGTTACAATATTGTTGGAAACGTGATGGCGAAACAAGTTTACAAGCAGTGTGTTCCTCCCTGCCCGCGTTATTTAACGGGTGGGGACACACACGAGCTTTGTGTGATTTGTTTGGGATTTGAGCATGCAGCCTCAGCCTTCGAGGGGGCTGAGTGCCAGCATTGTGAGAAGCTACCGCTTCGCATGCTCAGATCCCGCCTGTCACTCTTTGATAAGCAGAGTGGGCAGGCTCGCGATCCACAAGGATCAGGACCCGCGTCTGCCGAGGCAACGCGGAGAATGCATTCTTGGGGATCGCAGTTAGATCTCTCAGAGGGGTTCGAGACGGGTCCGCGGACCTTTTCTCCTTCCCTTCCTGGGAGATCTAGCTCTCCTCTCCCGGTGTCGGAAGCACGCTCTGCGGTTTCTCCCGCCCGGGAAGAGAGCTCTCCCTTTCTGCATTGTTCTTCTTCTGAGGAAGTTGATGTTATGAGTGTTGAAAGTGAGAATGCACACACGGGGGAAAGAGATACACAATTTATTTCCCCGGCGTATGATGAGCTGGTGGATGTCATGTCACGAGCTGTAGAGAAGTTAAATATTGAATGGCCATCTGAG
This sequence comes from Chrosomus eos, assembly GCA_036326025.1. Lineage (NCBI taxonomy): Eukaryota > Metazoa > Chordata > Actinopteri > Cypriniformes > Leuciscidae > Chrosomus > Chrosomus eos. The sequence continues at coordinate 16,320,203 of CM070819.1, read as the reverse complement.
AATAAAAACACTCGCCCTAAAAGCAAGTTAGATGAGCGATTTCTCTCTTCAGCCACATTATGTCCACCACGAGGGCTCCCATTTTTCCCTGATTTACATAGCGAAATATCTAGATCTTGGAATAAGCCATATTCATCTCGTGTTTTTAGCCCTCAAACCACCACTTATTCAAGAATTAGAGGGCTAAAAGAATATGGTTATGAATCGATGCCCCAGGCTGAGCAAAATTTAGCGAGTTATCTCGCGCCTGGTCCAGCATCGACTATGAGAGCCCCAGTTTTGCCCACTAGACCGCTCAAAACTACATCCACTTTAGTGGGCAAAGCTTATGCGGCGGCAGGTCAAGCTGGAGCGTGTTTACACACCATGGCGCTGCTCCAGGCTTATCAGGCTGACCTGCTGGGGGATTTGGATAACAGTGAGGATGTTAGTCATGACGATGTTCGAGAACTTCGTAGGGCTACCGATCTTTCTCTCAGGGCTACTAAAGAGACCGCTAGAGCTATTGGGCGGTCTATGGCAGCTTTGGTAGCCACTGAGAGGCACTTATGGTTGAATCTTTCTGAGATTAAAGATAAAGATCGAACTTTTTTATTAGACGCTCCTCTTGAACCCTCTGGTCTCTTCGGTGACGCAGTCCACGCTGCAGTGGAAAGGTTCCAGGAGACTAAAAAAACAGTCTGATGTATTTAAAAAGTTTATCCCTCGCCGTGTCCAGCCCCCTGGGGATGCTGGGCGTGAGCAGCCCCAGCCGCATAGCTCATCATATCGTGTGCAACAAAAAGAGAGTGTTGCGTCTCGTGCACCTCCACGTAGATATTGGAGACAGACGCAACCCTCTCAACCGAAGTCGACTAAGCCTAAGCCGGATCTGAGGACCGTTCTTCAGGCGAAGAAGGCTTCGGCTCAAAAAAAAAAAAAGGTCCTGATGCTTAGGCACCAGGCCTGTGGGGACAGCCCCGACCGAAGTGGAGTGGTGTTCACCTCATCACACAGTGCCCGTTCCACTTCGGGGTCCTCACGAGGCCCTCCTGCCAACCCTGCCACCTCCGGTGCTTCAGGGCGCAGTGGTCTCCAGCGAGTCAATGATGCTGTGTTGCGGCACAGCATCGGTTTCGCGCCCTCTGAGGGGGGCTTTAGAGCAGTCAGGTCAGGTAGTTCCTGCCATTATGTTTCAGGCTCCAGATTTGGCTCTCTCAGTAACACCAGAGACCAGCCTCGAGAGGCTGGTTCCCTTAGTAAATTTTCTGGCAGCGTGGAAACTTCTGCCGAATATTTCTCCTTGGGTCCTGCAGATTGTAGAGATAGGATACAGAATCCAGTTCGGTTCTCGTCCTCCTCGTTACAGCGGGGTGCTGCCCACAGTGGTGCGTCCCGAGCAGGCTCTGGTAATGGAACAGGAAGTAAAGGCCCTGTTAGCAAAAGAAGCTATAGAACAGGTGTACTCTCCCGACAGAGAATCGGGTTTTTACAGCCGTTATTTCATTGTTCCAAAGAAGGATGGGGGGTTGCGTCCCATTTTAGATCTTCGCCTGTTGAATCGGTCAGTTCAGAAACTCAAGTTCAAGATGTTGACCATCAAACAGATCGTGACCCAAATCAGATCCGAGGACTGGTTCGTCACGATAGATCTAAAGGATGCATACTTCCATATCTCCATCCTCCCTCAGCACAGGAAGTTCCTAAGGTTTTCTTTCGGGGGCAAAGAATACCAGTATCGGGTTCTTCCTTTCGGCCTAGCTCTGTCACCCCGCACATTCACGAAATGCATGGATGCAGCTTTAGCCCCTCTCAGGCTTCAGGGCATACGCATTTTGAATTATATCGACGACTGGCTGATTCTAGCGGAATCAGAACAGTTGGCGGTTCGACACCGAGGTGTCGTTCTCGCTCATATACGAATGTTGGGGTTGAGGCTCAATGCCAAGAAGAGTGTACTTTCTCCAGTACAGAGAACCACTTTCCTTGGTGTGGTATGGGATTCAGTGACGATGAGGGCCAGCCTGTCGCCCGTACGTGTAGCTGCTATCCTGTCAGCCATCAAAGAGCTAAAGCTAGGTCAGTCACGCACTGTAAAACAGTTCGAGAGACTGTTGGGTCTACTGGCAGCAGCGTCCAACGTGATACCTTTTGGCCTGCTGTAAATGAGGCCTTTACAGTGGTGGCTCAGAACCAGAGGGTTCTCCCCGAGGGGAAACCCGTTTCGTATGATCAAGGTTACGCGGCGATGCCTTCGTGCCTTAGAGATATGGAAAAAACACTGGTTCTTAACCCAGGGTCCGGTGTTGGGAGCTCTTTGCCATCGAGTAGTGATCTCGACAGATGCTTCTCTCACCGGCTGGGGAGCGGTAATGGAAGGCCGCTCGGTTCAGGGTCTGTGGAAAAGCCATCATCTTTCTTGGCACATAAATTGCCTGGAGATGATGGCCGTCTTCAATGCGTTGAGACATTTCCTTCCGGACCTAAGAGGCCATCATGTGCTCGTTCGAACAGACAACACATCAGTGGTCTCTTATCTGAACCGCCAGGGGGGTCTGCGCTCGCGTCCGCTTTGCAAACTGGCGCACCAGATCCTCCTGTGGTCTCTGGGGAAGGTACTCTCCCTGAGGGCAGTGTATATTCCTGGGGACCAGAATATAGGAGCAGACATCCTGTCGAGGCAGGAGCTGAGGCCAGGGGATTGGAGACTCCACCCCGAGGCGGTGGAGAAAATCTGGGAGGCATATGGTCAGGCAGAGGTGGATCTGTTCGCGTCTCAGAACACGACGCACTGTCCTCTCTGGTATTCTCTGACGCACCCAGCCCCCCTGGGGCTGGACGCCATGGTGCAGACGTGGCCGAGGCTACGTCTGTACGCCTTTCCCCCTGTTGCTCTGCTCCCAGGAGTTCTGGAGAGGGTCCGTCGGTATGGAATAAGCCTACTGCTAGTAGCACCACGCTGGCCAAGTCGGATCTGGTTTGCGGACCTGATCCTTCTTCTAGACGGGCCTCCATTGGAGATCCCTTTGAGGAGGGACCTTCTGTCTCAGGCCGGGGGCACAATATTTCACCCTCGGCCAGACATTTGGAATCTTTGGGTTTGGCCTCTGAGGGGGCCCAACTTATAGATAGTGGTCTTTCAGCTGAGGCTGCTGAGACCATCCTAAGCTCCAGAGCTCCGGCTACGAGGAAACTTTATGCGCTTAAATGGAGAGTTTTCTCCTTATGGTGTCACCGACACCAGTGGGATCCAGTTAACTGTTCTGTCAACACAGTACTCGAGTTCCTGCAGGAGCGCTTTGTGTCAGGTCTTTGTCCTTCCACACTAAAAGTTTACGTGGCAGCCATTGCGGCTTACCATACTATGGTGGGAGGTATATCTTTGGGTCCAGACCCCCTGATTACACGTTTCCTTCGTGGCACTTTGAGGCTAAGGCCTGCAACTCGCACTAAGGTGCCAGCTTGGGATTTGACTATAGTTCTAGAAGGCCTGTCTAGGGCCCCATTCGAGCCCTTAGATTCGGTCTCAGAAAAGTTCCTGACTTTCAAGACTATCTTTCTGCTAGCTATTTCGTCCCTAAAGAGAGTTGGCGACCTTCAGGCTCTTTCGGTCTCCCCCACCTGCCTTGAATTTGCACCGGGGATGGTCAAGGCGTTCCTATACCCAAAACAGGGATACGTCCCTAAGGTTCCAACCTTGACTCCGAGGCCTATTGTGCTGCAGGCTTTCTGTCCTCCTCCATTTGCAACTGCGGACCAGGAAAGACTGCACCTGTTGTGTCCAGTGCGAGCATTGGACACATATGTACATCGGACATCCTCAATCAGAAAGTCCGACCAATTACTGATTTGCTTCGGATCACCTAAGAAAGGTCTTCCTGCTTCAAAACAGACAGTCAGTAAGTGGATAGTCGAGGCTATTTCACTGGCATACGAGTACTCGGGCCAGCCTTGTCCTTTGGTGGTCCGAGCCCACTCGACCAGGAGTATGGCGACTTCTAAAGCCATATTGCAGGGGATATCTCTTCAAGATGTTTGTGATGCGGCGGGCTGGTCCTCTCCGCTCACATTCGTGAGATTTTACAGTTTGGACCTGGATGCTGCCCCAGGTTCTCAGGTGCTGAGTGCTTAGATCAACAAGAAAGAAAGACTGACACTCAGGTACTTGTAATTATGGCGGGTTGGGTATTCTCGTTCCCACCGTGTCGTTCGACGCATCTCGAAGTTCCCTTTTTCGATAAAGGGAACGTCTCAGGTTACTATTGTAACCATAGTTCCCTGAGAAACAGGGAACGAGACGATGCGTCCCCCTGCCATACTTCCTGCGTCCCTGCGATCGGCTTGCTTCGGCAACTGTCGAAGCTAAATGCCGGCGAGCAGCGGAAGTGCTCTTATCCTTTCCTGGTTCATGACGTCACCCGCCCGTGACGCTCATTCTCTCATTCCATTGGACTAGTTGGCATAGATGCTTCAGACGCAATCACGCAAGAGGCGTTCCCACCGTGTCGTTCGACGCATCGTCTCGTTCCCTGTTTCTCAGGGAACTATGGTTACAATAGTAACCTGAGACGTTATGTATGTATATAATGTCAGAGCGCGTCACGTGACTATTCTGAACGAAATTAAAACGAAAAAATTAAAACGATGAGAACGAAATCTGAACAGGAAATTACCATATTTGAACCCGACAGCATTGCAAAGGAGAGAGAGAGCTTTCTAACGGTGTGTGTGATGACGGTGCAGATCGCGATCGCGGAGCAGCATGTTGATTTAGAATGCCAACTTTTGATGAATTTATGAGATCTACACACGCAAACAAAGTGTAGTAAAATAAAGACCTTACTGTGTATTTTGGACTTTTTTTCAGCACAAGTCTGATGTTATTGAAGACAAATAGCCCACAGTAAATGGCACATTGTAAGAATAGAAAATGAAAGAAAGTGAATATAAGGTCATGGGTTCTTTTTTCAGTTGTCCTCAATCGATAGGTTTAGATTAGATATGACGATCAGTGAACAGACACTTACAATTGTCATTTGTGTACATTTGCTTATCTATGGTATTTGGCGTAGGAGTGGAGATTTGACCGAGAATATCACATGTGCATCACTTGACTGCTTAGGCTACGTCTACATTAATCTGGAAACATTTGAAAACTGGGTTTTTGTTTAAAAACGCTTTAAAAGCTCACTGAGATGATACAGACAGGAAAAAAATAAAGTTATAGCTCAATTCTTCTAAAGGGATAATTTTATTTAGCAAAATATCTCACCATTCACTGACGCGTCCAGGTCGCACTCCAGTCTGATCTCATGTATTTCTGCAGGACAGCAAATCTGAGTACATTTTCTGTCATCTTTACAGGACTGTGATATGAAGAGTGTGCAAAGTAACTTATTTTAGCAACAGTGTGAAAGTGAATAGCACATAACAGGCACAATACCGGTATAAACATGAATATATATTGGCACAATATGCGTCACATGACAAAACTTGTCATCGTTTTTAAATACCAGTCCACACTCAGAAAAAGATGTGTTTTCAAACGGACAAGGCCTACACCCACACATGTACAGTAGAGAAAAAGTCAGTGACAGAGACTGTCGAAAAAGAGGTTAAAATTTGCAGAATGGAAATACTTTGGATAAAAAGTAAATGCCTGGTTGTCCTCTAGGATAGATATCCATTTTGCAAAAAAATTGTGAACTCAACGTGGTTGCAAAAGGCGGAAACACATCAAACATAATCACCTATATTTAAGAACACCATCCCTCTATGCAGATAAATGTGTGTCCCATGTATAACTTAAGGCAGTGTGATTTCCGATATGTAGAGGGAATCGAGGAATCCAGTCATGAAAATGGATTTTACAGTAGATATGGATGAATGAATAAATCGAAAGTAGAGCTGTTCAATAAATCAAATTGTGACATGGTCTGTGAATATAAAAAACCTTATTCTGAAACATACCATGAAAATCTCATACCGTTAAAACTCTATTTAAGATATACAAATAGATCACTGGATTGCAGGGGAAAATGCTAAGTGAATAATAAAATGTAAGTCACCATCTAAATATGCATAGTAAGATTAGCAATGTAAATTGGCATATCAACATTTAAAAGAAACTGCATCTCTTGCTTGTCATGTTCATGTTCTGTTTCTGTTCTGTCGTTTCGCCTGCCTGTTTGAGTTCTCATTAGTCTCCTTAGTAACTGATTAATTAGTTATTCTGTTCAGCTGTCCTGATTAGTTCCCTTTGCATTCCTCTTGTATTTATGCCCTGACTATCAGTCTGTTTTTTGTTCATTCTTATCAATGTAAAATGATTGGTAGTGTTTGCTGTTCCCTGAGTTTTCCTGTTGGATTTATTTAAGATTGTTTACTCCTAGAATCTCTATCATCGTGCGCTTAATTCATTGCAGCCATTCTGTGACATTCCAGTTGACATCAAAAGGTTGTGCGTCCAATAAAACTTCAGTAAATGCATGTCACATGTGACACTATGTGCTTATTAAACTTAAGTGTACAATATAAGACTTGAATAAAAGCACTGCTGTGGCTGCTCATTAATTGAATGTTTCTCTAGTTTTAATAACTGTCCCCCTATGTATAAGTGTTCATCAAACAACACTCACTGCCATCTAACAAATGCCATTATTGAGCTCTGCTGACATTAAGAAGCCTTTATATGGAAGGAGAAAACCAATGTGTTAACATGATGAGCAAATCAAATGGGTGAGATTCACAAGGTCATTATACTCTAGCCGATCATATTGGGCTTTAAATGTCTCCACTTTCACTTATCCAATCATAATGTCTGGCTGACGTCTTTGCTTTCAGCTCATCACAATCTAATATCAATATTCTAGTGGCAGCTGTTCTTCTCCACTTTGAAATCTATCTATATCATGCCATATTTTTTTTTTTTTTTCTGAAATAATGGTCACTATTGCGAACATAGAAGGATGGGCAGTAAAAAAAAAAATCCTCTGCAGAATGACCTGTCCATCATTTGTATCTCATTCTCCCCCAGTTCCCATGGTGTTCTATGATCAAATTTGAATGTTGACAGTACTTTTTTTTTTTTTTAGCACTTCTTTGTATGCCACAGATGATCCGTGTTGAAAGGTTGTTCAGAGGTGAAGAATGTTTTGTCTGAGGTTAGTCTGTTACATCTTAAGCAATTCATTATTTTGGTGGCAAACACATTAATTTTTGGATTAAGTATCAAGTTAGTTAAATAACCTAACAGTTATTTCTGTGAAATGTGTAGATGGAATTTGTGCTTGTGCTGTCTTCAAAGTAATTGCCACTTGTACCTAAAGGGACATGGTGAAGAAAAATATATATGAGATGGGCAGAAAAATTATTTGGCAATGCTTTTGTGTTCTCTCGCAAATGTTTTGCGTTCCCCCGAAATGAAAAATGACAAATATTGCAGAATATTTTTTACAAATGTTCCATCTAGATCTACGCAAGTTTACATCGATGAAAGAATAGCAACTGCTTGTTCTTGATGTAAAACAAAATGAAGAACGCATGTAATTGTTTTCTTTCAAACATCTACCGCACACAATATTAATGGTTAGAGTGACATTAATTCTAGTTTACGTGTCTTGCTCTCTGTCTTTCTGCCCCAGTGAATGGAGCGTGTTGTTTGGCTAGTAATCAGCGTCTGTGGTGCTTCATTGTTGCTTGACGTGCTTTCCACGCCACACAGAGATGAATGACCTTGTCTCTTTTAATAGAGCCGCATTGAGCAACTAGTGTATCTTTCAAACAAAACCTGCCTTGCATGGAAGCAACCTCTCCAATAATGAGGGACCATAGCAGGCGTACACATTCCGCCGTGTCCAGAGCGAGGCCGCATTTCCCCCTCAGTGAAAAACAAACTGACGCTGTGATGTGGGCTCTATGAGAGGACTAGAGGGAGGCTAATGGAGGGGCTTCACCTCTCCGCTGTCTAGCCTCACCAACAATAGCCTGGCCAATTACCCACCTGCCCTTTGAATGCCCGGCTGTGGCAGTGAGTGCATGGAAGAGGTGCTGGTCACTACAATGAAGTATTCACACCTCAATTTACCTTGACAGTTATTCCTGTTGCTCTCATCCACAGGCAAACAAAGTTGCTTGATCAATAGGACCGAGGCCTGGTCTTTGTTCTTTGGCTATAGCAAATGTTGTCTGGAACACATGCCGACTGAATTATCATACACCCTACGCACCAAACTTTGCTAGAGGAATATCAATTGCTGTCCTCGCACGTCAGTACATGCCTCATCTTTAACTGCCATCACCCACACAATTCCTCCATTTCCTCAGAGCATCTTTGGTCAATTCGCTTGTCGTCTAAGTTTTCTGACCTTTTAGATGGGGCAATATGTATTATATATCTCAGCGTTAAAGTTTGAGAAGTGTTTGACTTTGAAATTTGTTGAGAGTGATATACGGGAAGACAGCCTACTACTTATTCTGAAACAGTATTATGTACCTAAACAGAATTTGCTGCCTACTCTACCAGAGTACTCTAATCCCGTGTTAAACCCTCTAGACAGCAGGCTGTTGTGAATGTCTCTCTTTAGCCTTAAAACCCAACATAAGCTTTTCACCTCTGAGGTCTTCTGTTTCCCGGAGACTCTGACTCATGTTCAGCAGGCAGAGGTATACAGAACAATAATAACACTTCCTTTTATTTCCCTCCTCCTCCATTTGGGATGTTTAATGTTGCATGAAAGACCTTTCCTTTAGCGACAGAAAATATTCTTGCTACTGAGTAGAGGTTTGGTTGTAATTACACCCTCAAAGACCTCGTCCTTTCATATGAAGAAATATTAATATTTCAAGGTTCTTTTTTTGGTGAAAATACAAAAACTATGACTAAACTGTCCAAGTTTTCGAAAAGTAAAAGTGAAAACAATTTTGATGGTTTTAACGAGGAGCTCAAAAACAATTCTGTAACAAATTATGTTGTGAATCTTATTCACTGTGTTTAATAGCAATTTAGATTTTAATTAAGACTCACGTTTTAATTATCTAGAAGCATCTTGAAGGCAATTTTAAGAGGTTTGTGCCAAGTTTTGTAGTGGGGAACATTCAAAGTTGTATTGATATTGTTTTTAGTTGTTTATCTATTAGTGCTGTGAATTATGAAAGGTTCACCTTTCTTATGTTGTTGTTGCTTTGATGACCACATCTGAATGAAACATGCGTCTCCCGACATTTGAGACATGCTTATTGCTACAACAAATTCATTTGCTACATTGTCAGGCATTGTTAGACATTTCCCTTGTTCTTCATTCAGGATCCCTTTGGGTTTCCAGAACAGGCCTCATTTCCTGCTTCTCTTTACAGCGGCAATGTAATAAATTGGGATTGAGTCTGAACATTGATCTCGCTGCAGAGACGGATTTATGAACGGTTCAAGGGAGTGTGTATCTCCCCCCTGAGGAAAACAGCAGTTGAGTAAACTGAAGCCAACAAGCAGGGCAATAAGAGGGGTGGGTGGCTTTCTTTTATTCACACACTGGCCAACGGCAGGCTTCAAAAACACACCGTATATTATGAATAAAGGCAGTGGCTGTCATGATTCTGCCATCATGTCCTTGTATTCTTTTAGTATTGTGGCAGGATCATGCTCCCGCTGCTGCTGTCTCCACTGCCCCCGGACTCCCGTGTGTTTTCCCCGTCATGGCTCAGCCCAGGACTGTTTCTCCCTCTACCCACACCACTCCACCCAAGTCCGTTCGGACTCCTCGCCCTAAGCCCTCAGCCCGTATTCCGAAGACCCCCAGTCCTCCCATCTACCCTGGACTGTCCCCCATGAACTTTGTGTTTCCTCCACCTCCCTTGCCTTGTATGTTGTTTTTGATGTTTCATCCTAATCCTGTTATTGTTTATTCTTGTATGCCATTATTAGTGTTTTCCATGTTTTGTTGGTTTTTGTCTATGTCTCGTTCCGTCTTGTCTTGTGCTTAGTGTCTCTTTGAGCGTCTGGAAGCCGCTCCTTAAGCGGGGGGTTCTGTCATGATTCTGCCATCATGTCCTTGTATTCTTTTAGTATTGTGGCAGGATCATGACAGACCCATGTTTTATGTACAAGTGCATGGTCTGTTGTTTGGGCCATGTGCTTGTGTTGTCTCGTCTTGTGACCCCGCCCCCTTGTTATCCTTGTTTAGTCATTATTACCCTGTTAGCGTCACCTGTTCCCCTCGTTAGTGTCTTGGTATTTAATCCCCTTGTGTTTTCTGTCCCGTGTCGGTACATTGTCTATCATTGCACGTTTAACTCTGTGAGTATTTTGTCTGTTACCTCTTTAATGAGAATTGCGAGTTTGTTTTCTGTCAAGTCTGAAGTCTTAGTTAGTCATTGTGTCTTAGTCTTGTTATACTCTCATCCAGTCCTGTTTTGCCCCCTCGTGGGTTTTGTTTTCTGTTTTGTGTCATAATAAACCTTAAGTGTCTGCAAATAGTCTGCGTTTGGGTTCGCTCCTTCAACCTCATGACAGTGGCAACGAAGCGCTCAAGGTGTCTATGCTTAGTGGATGTTTTATTCTCTGCACATGTTCTCTGGGGCCACAGACGAATCCTGAGTACAACGTCAACAGCATTATAGGAGCCCCACGACACGCATGCAGAGACAAAGCAGCTAATTCATTCACTGTAATGAGTCCATTACGGCAAGCCTGCACTAGCTAAATCACAGCTAGTGAGGAAAAAATACTTGTTGAGTGATGCAATGTGGCAAGATAGATAGCCCAGTAATGTATCAAGTAGAAAACAGGGTACTTGCAGCATTATTGACTTTTTAGGTTAAACTAATTAGGTTTTGCAGGCCTTGGATAAGTCATGTAAATGAATTAAATCTTAAGTCAAGGAAATTACATTAACATTACCGTTCAAAAGTTTATGGTCAGTAATATATTTGAAATGTGTCTCTTATGCTCATCAAGGCTGCATTTATTTGATTAGAAATTTAAAAAAAACAGTAAAATTGTGCAAAATTATTACAGTTTAAATTAACGTTTGTATCTATTTTACACACGATCCTTCAGAAATCATCCTAATGTGCTGATTTGGTGCTCAAATCCATGACGCAGTACCATGATATTTTTTTTAATATCAATTAATATAATATTCAGAAGAAAAGCATTTTTTTTATTACTGACCCCAAACCTTTAAATGGTAATGTATAATATACTGTGTACAGTTTGTTTTTGTTACACTCATCACTAAGCTATTTAAAATACTGCTTTTGTGTAAAGTTGTAATGATGTCTGATTTGCAATGGAATCAGACATTTGAGTCATTTGTTTTTGATGAATTGGTTGAACAATTTTGCAAATCAGTCTATATGATTAATTAGCAGATTGATTTGAATTGGAATTGGAAGTCCTTAGCCAGTAATCACAAATGACTGAAAAGTTCACAGAAAGAATGGAAAACGTGGACTTAGCAAGCATGATTTTCAACCTAATGCTTTCTAAAGCAAAAGAAACCTGCTTCAGAGAAAAAGCATGTGGTTAATACCATTAAAATTGATATTAGTTTCTCAGCAGCATTTCTACAACATCTGTAATTGAACATAACACACTAACATCCACAGACACACACACTGTATTTTGCATCCAACTGTTTTTGTTGTACAGGCTGACATGTTTATGCTCCTAATTAACTGAGGAGCTTGAACTCTTCTGGCATCTTTGCAAAGTAACATTTTCACATTGTTCTTTGGTTGTATGTCTAGGGTGTCAATTGTGTGTCTTGACCCTATTATATATTTTCTGTTTATATACAACTTTATATAATATGTCACACCCTGACAAAACCTTAGAAACTCACTTTAAAGCTCAAAGTCCTTTGACAGTTTGCAAAAAAATATACCGAAGGACACCATATGGTCAGAACTGCAATTATTATCTTTTGTGCCTCTCTAGCTAATAATAGGGGATATTCTTTTATCTGCCTATTACCAACCACACCAATAAAACAATACAGTTCTAAGCGAGTTCATCCAGTAACGCAGCAACAATTAAAGCAAGTGACTCATTGGTGTGAATCTCTCGCTCATTAAGTTTGAATTGCAGAGACGATGGTAATTTTAGCTCCTCTGTAGCTCTCATGTCAAGGAAACAAGCTCTAATGAAGTACTGTTCAGAGAGCATCACATCTCACCAGTGTCGATTTGAATGTGATATGAAGCGAACGGTTTGGTAGACGTACGTCTGTCTAAAAAACGATCAAAGCCTTGAATGGGGCAAATGGTTCTCTACCATCTGTCTTAATGACAGACCACCAGGGAAAGAGAAAAATGAAATTTTCCACCCAGGTTGGGAAGGTAGTGGCCCAGAGAGGTCTGTCTGCAAACCATCAAAGCAGAGAATGTGCCTGCCCTTCATCATGGCTTGTCAGCCATATGCCAGCGGGATACGAAACTTTGCCTTTTCCTCATAACTGTTTATTTGTCACTTCCTTCCTCACCGCTCGGCCTGCCACGCATCAGCACCAATGATTTATGACCTCGTTTAATCAAGCGCTCGTAGGACATGGAAAAAGAGAGGGAGAAAACCCACCCGACACTTTCGCTTCTGTGAGCCACTTACACTTACAACGGAAGCCTGGAAAAGTTTTGCGAGTCTCCTACCCACCTCAGCTCAGTGGGATCAGAGTGCAGTGGCAACTCATATTGAGGCTGTCACTTTTATTGGGGCCATTTGTTTGAAGGCCAGACACCCTGGGAGTTGAGAAGAACAGAGAGAGGGAGAGGGAGAGAAACAGAAAGAAAGGGCTGAATGCAACTTTTGCACTGGCAGGTGACTTTGCCAGAGTTTAGTAGACAGTGAGAATGCGTCTGCCGGTTCCCTAAAGTGAATTTGGCCTCTGGCCTGAAAGAACCGAACAAGAGGAACAACCGCACATACACATACATTGCTGTTTGATGTCCACCAGATGAACGCCCCACATACTGTCTCCCCATCGGCTAATATACTCTTTTATTTTTCATCACAGATGTCCTGCTCTGTTTGGGTTGTTTATAATTGCATTGGGGGCCTGCAGTGAGCTCGCAATACACAAACCAGAAACCCTCTGAGGGTCTGTAGTGCAACTATCATTAAGTTGCCAATCTTTTTGGTGCTATATTAAAAATAAATATGTCGGTGCTGCATTTCTGACACAGTAAACCTTCTCTGGAGCTTACTAGAGGTGTGTAGACATCATATTTGTAAATGTGTTGCACCGGCTTTTTGGGAAATAAATGCTCAGTGTAAGATCAAAAGGGAAATACAAAAGATTACTGTGCTACATATTTTCAACAGGAAATTTATAATATCATATTTTCAGGATTAAAGTAAAATTAATGATTGTTTTAAGACAGATTGGTCAGATAGCTCCATGCACCCCAAACACACACCATTGATTTAGCCAGTATTGCTGCAATGATTTCAAAGCACTGTAGATTTAGTTTTCAGTAAAAATAGCTTACTACTTGTTTCTGTGTACCAAGCTTACAGCATGTGCACAATTAAGTGCTTTTATGTTTTTCAAGCACATTTTATCCATTACAAACCACATCAATATGAATAATACTATTAAAATTACATAATTGACAGGTGATATGTAATTGTTCATGATGGAATGTGTGTATTAAAATGACAAATGCTGTATATTAAAATGGGCATAATTACTGGCCAGTTTTTTTTCTTCAGGTAAAATGGGGGCAAAATTAGATTTAATTGACACTGAAAAGTTATTATGAAAATAATGAAATGCCTATAAGAAGAATGCAACACTGGAAATTTCGGACAATTCTGAAATTCTGCAAGTTGGAAAATTTTGAATAGAAAATTATTTTTGACATGTTTGTGTATGATAAAATAAAAAATAAAATCGTTGTCATTTCCAAATTCTATTTTTCTTGCGTGCTTATGCTCATCCCTATTAAGGATACCACAACTTTTGTGGATGTATGTCAGCTGTTAAGATTGTTTGTTTGATTTGAAAACAAAAGTTGCATTTTTATTTGAATTCATAAAGCAGGAAGAACAATTATAGAATATTTTAAATGAAAACTATTCCTTCTTGAAGTTAAACATAACACACACATTTGAAAGTCCAAGCATGACTCTTTTCATGTACATAACTTTAATGTTGCCTGCTTCATAGGTTTTAAATAAGAAATTTACCGGTCCTTCCAGTTTAAACCTTCCATCAAAACATGGCTGCTGCATCTAATGGATTTATGTTATTAGTGGTAATCCAAAGCCCATATTTGGTACCTCCAAAGCATCTAATCACACAAAGTCACATGGACACACACACACAAACACACACTCATGCACAGACACAGCAGCTGGGAAGCGGTGATTGAGTTTGTGGAGGTATTAATGCTTTGTATTTGAATAATGTGCAAACGGTCGACAAGCTGCAGCAAACTCCTGCTGCTTCTGAAAATGGACAAACAGTAATGTGTGGAAAGATAAGGTTTTTTTTTTTTTGGTTTTGAAATGACTGCCTTTGCTGTTTCTTTGTGCTGTCACTGAAAGGGGTCAAATGCATTACCCACTACCCAGCAGTGAGAAAATATTCTTTTTCCATCTGTTTCATTTTTCGTTTGTGTTTACCACACGTTAGCATAATTATATTAACTGAAAAATATTACCAATGGTGGGTGTAAAATATATCTAAATTTAATGTGCAAATGCAACAGTTCTTGATTCTTAATTCCACTGTGTTCAATACCCTTACAGTACATTTGCATAATAAAAGTTTACTAAATCTATTTGTGTTATTACAGCAGTGGATTTATAGTTCCCAGCATGCTTTGTATCTGACCAGATCAGAAGAATAAATTATTTTATGTTTTTCAGAAAGAAAAAAATGGAGAGGCCTTTTAATGTTCTGTTATATGATGCATGTTGTTTTACTGCGCATGTAAAAAAAGCTATATTTAAATTGCTAATGTCTGAGGTTGAATTACTCAAACATCTAATTGTATTGGTACTTAATTCACTGGGTCTTTGAATGTATGTTATATTGAGTGTTTGAGTTGAGCCTACATGGTAATATTGTGTTAAGAAAACAAATTTCCAACATGTGGAACCACTGTGAGTTAGGCCAAAGAATTAATATTGGGTCTGCTTATCCTGATTAATATTCTAGAAACAGGACCTTCAAGAATTCATTTAAGTCTTAACTACGGTGGAATCTTATGGGGTGTTAAACATTAATGCCATTGAATGGGGCTGCGAGAATGGAGAAACAATTCCGAGAGTAAATTACCGCACCACTGCACCGCAACACACAATCAATATCCCTCCTTTTCCCTTTAACAGAACACAAACCTAAACTTAGCAATTTCCTCTTTTCCCCGGTGCATTCTTTCTAGCAATTTCTCTCTTTTTTTCTGTCACTTTTTCAGATCACCTAAAGGCATATCTGGAGGAGTACATGTCCAGATTTCCTAAAGTTCGTATAGTGCGTACCAAGAAGCGAGAGGGTCTGATCCGCACAAGACTGCTGGGAGCGTCGGTGGCTAGAGGAGAGGTACTTGCTTTCCTGGATTCTCACTGTGAAGCCAACATCAACTGGCTGCCTCCCCTGCTCGGTAAGTCCAGATAAAAAACTGCCTACCCTGGCATCAGCACGTACCCACAGATTTCTCAATTTTTTATGCCTGTCACTGTGAGAAAACAGAGCCCTGCACTGAAAATCCCACGGAATGCTCTGTGTGCTTATCTTCCTCTTTTGAATCTAGCAATTTCAAAATTCAATTGCTTTTTTCCCATCCAAAGTCCTTCCCCCCCTACAGTTGGTTGATTAAAAAAACAAAACGAATCCTCCATCTCCTTGTTTCTTGTCTGTGGCTTGGTCCTTTTATCGCAGAAAAACCTTTCTTATTTTCAGACTCATTGAGGATAGAATCTATAGTGTACCCCACTGCGTCGCATAAGCATTGCAAATCCAGATGACTTTTGATGTGCATGACCCTATTATAAGATGTTTTAAAATGCCTACTTCAGCAAATCTTTTTGCACTTATCGACGCTTATTGATCTGATACCAGCTCGGTTTTTAGTTCTGTTTGTTTCTTCGCTTGGTTTAACATCAGGCGGTCGTCCCAGAGACGTGGGCACAGCACGGCGAGTTCTAATTGGTTACAGTGTGCTGTGTATGGCCTTTGAGAGGCATGCTGGGACGCGGCCTGGCATGTATGATTAGAGTGGAGCTGCCGCACAAGCACACGGCAGGTACTGTGTCACAGGCTGTTTGAAGCAGAGCTCTGATCTGTAATGTGAAGGACTGGACTGTATTTCTATTTCTCTCTCCACCAGTCTTCTCATCAGACCATCGCTCATTAGACAGGCTGGAAGCAGACTATTTTTAAATGATGGTTGGCCAGATACGCCAAGGTTTAATGCCTTTAATCTGGGATGACCAAAAGAAACAAACTTTTATGCAAGCACAAATGGTGCATGATGTGTTTTGTCAAGAACTCTTCGGCTATTATGGAGTGCGATAATATGGTTCTGGAATTAAAAATCCCATTAATGTCCTCCTATAGAGACTGATTTATAGAGAGCAGAATTTCTAAATTATGTTAAATACACAGTTTTGAACCTTGGGATTATTTAAAAAAATAGTTTTTATTTTTTTTTATTTATATTTAAATAGTTATGTGGAAAATAGGTAAAATACTTCCACAGCCAAGGCTGCTGGGAAATAGCTCCCTTACTTACTGTTGCACTCTATACTGACATCCATTTGCCTATTATTTGCTAGATAAACAACATTGCTGTCAACACTGGGATTCATTTTAAGAGTTTGAAAAAAATCTTAATGACATTCTTTTTTAATTATCCACTATTTCATGTTTTTTTAGATATCTCTGTGGTATTCCAAAGCATATAATAAGAACAGAATGTGGATTTAGTCCTTTTTTGGATGCAGACAGTACGTTCTTAATTATTAGCCTCAATCTGTGGAGCTATCATGAACGGTGGTTATTTTGAGGGAGTGCAAATCCAGATTCTCCTAGTTTTTAATGCAAAAACCTACTCAAAGGATGCGTCCTAAATTGCATACTCTCTTGATGTAGCGTAAGTCCACTGAGGGCGAGTTGAAGAACCCAATTGCAGTTTATTAAACAAAATACAGATAAACAAAACAAGACAGTGACTAGAACTTGGCTTGTCTAAGAACATAACAAGAACATACATTTTAACATAAGCTTGAACATAAGCCTGAACTGACTAGACTCATCACCAAACGTAGAATGAATGTAACCCGGATGTACTACATTTGACATGTTGTCATTATCATGTGACCTACCAGCGTCAGTTACGTCGCTTCACTGCCATTCACAATACCTATTCTGTGGCCTCATGGGATTGTTAAATGTCTATTGTATGCCCGCTTCATAATCTCACCAGAGGAATTTGGTCATCCGAGTACTTTGAATTTGGACATATATATATATATTTTTTTGTCACATGCTGTTTTTCGTTTCTGAAATAAGTATGCTATTTCGGATGCAGCCAAAAGCAAAACAAACACAGAACAAACGTGACAAGTGCAATCTCCTTATTAATTTAATTAGCATTGTATGTCAGATGGCATGCTAACTGCACTTGTGTCACCAACTGTTACCTAGAAAGTTGGCAGAAATCTGTAATGAAGGTGCACCAGACGGCACAAAATGAAATTTAGCTTTAGTTGCAGTATTGAGTCAAAAATAAATTAGGTGAGTTGCTCATGTGAAAATGAATGATCACAAACGTTCCTGGACGAAATAAAATGTTCTCAAAGGACCACTGAAAAACAGTAATTTTTACTAAAGTTGTGTGAAAAAAACACAAACATGTGTAATTCATATTGGCTTAAAATCACAAAATATGTCTGATAAACACACATTTACCTGACCTCCTCAGAGAAAACTTAATATGCCTTAAGCCTTCTAAAGAAAAAAAAAAGGAAATTTAAGACCCCTTCCAGCATCTCCACAACAACTGGAAATGTATTGTACTATATCTTCCTTTGTGTGTCAATATTGCTCTGATCTTTGTCTCCTTTGTCATTTCTCATCAAGTTGTTTTTATAACTGTGCTAAAATGTTGTTATAATGTGTACTCTGGTCAGTCTGGTTTGGTAATGTTTTGCTGCTTTTACAAAAATCAGTCAGATGCAATGCAAAAATGATCTTGGCTTAGTCTTCTTCTAAATTCTTCTTCACTTGTCTTCCTCAACTGGGCAGCCATCAGATGGGATCCTTGGTTTTCATATTTAGACATCTGCAAAGGGATAAAGGACCAAATAAAGGATTCTGCCCCAGTAAGCGAGCGCGTTCTTACTGTAGGAAAATGGATACTCTGTGCCAGAGAGAAAACAAAGGCGTGATAAGTGAGTTTTGGCAGGAGAACGCAGGTGGTTGTTTGTGCGCTAGCTTTTTAGGAAAGCCTCTTCTTGAACTGACACACACACACACATGTAAACAAATGCAAAGCCAACAGCTCTCGACAGAAGACGTCCTCTAGCCTAACTAATGACACAAAGCCGACTGTAAATTCTTCATGTAACCAAAACAGCTATTTGTAGGATTGAGCTGCAATACATATGCATTCTTGTAATTTGTGCTCCATTGTGGTTAAGCTAGTATACGACCAAAATAGCTTGTATTCACTATACAACAGAAAAAGTACAGAAAAAAATGTCTGCTTAAGGAGAAAGGCAACATGTTTTGACCCTGCAGCTCTTTAAGTTTACTGGTTGTCCACTTACTAAGTGTAATTCAGCCTGGCTAGTATATGGACAGGAGACATTTTGAGAACTTGCTATATTACTCTGACAACACACCAGTTATAAATAGAGAGGAAACAGCATTTGGCAGAATATGGCTTGTGGAGGTAGTATTCAGAAAATTGCTATATAGGGTGTTTCTTCAACTTCAGCCAGCAGGATTGTTATGAAAACTTACAAATTTGAACTTTTTAATTTGTTCTTTACATTTAAAGGGTCTTGGAAACATTTCACGATAACTTTAAAATAATTTTTAACTTTTCAAATGTCTTTTACATATTGGTTTTGTATTAACCCTTCTCCCAGACTTTTAATCTTAAACTATGAAAACCCATCATACAAATAAAAATATATGAATTTTTACATTTAATGTATTAATTATTATAATCTTAGAAAATGGTGAATAAAAACTACTTCAATATGTATTGTTGAAATAATTATAAAAAAATTGTCTTTCAATAATTATGTTGTATAATAATTAGCATAGGCTACTTGTTTACAAGAAAACAGTGTCAGTGAAGATTGAGAAGCTTGAGATGTGATATTTGCAAACAAAGACAAATCAAGATAAATATCACTTGCGATTTTTAGTGTTCATTTCCATTCAAGTTGTATAAGTTAAAATATTATACAAAATGTGTGAAAATGACATTTCATTTTATGCATTTAAGATATTTTTTCTGTTAAATTTGCCATTAGCAAGACAAAAGGAGTTTCACAAAATTAAATTTCCATCACTGTCATTTCCATCAAATAATGTTATTTAACACACCATTTGAGATGAATTTGAAATGACATTGAGGTGGGAATTTTCATTACCTTCAGGAAAAATCTCCTGTGATTCATATACTCTACCATTCGAAAATATGGGTTTGGTAAGATCTCTTATGCTTTCCAAGACTGCATTCATCTTATCAAAATTACAACAAAAAAGATTTTTCATCATCATTACTCCATTTTTCAGTTTCACGTGATCCTTCAGAAATCGTTCTAATTGTATGATTTGGTACTCAAAAAATTATCAATGTTGGAAAAAAGTTGTTGCATAATATTTATTTGGAAACCGTGATCATTTTTTGTATCAGGATTCTTTGATGAATAGAAAGTTCAAAAGAACTACATAAATATCCTTACTGTCACATTTAACACATGATATCAATGAGGAAAAAAAATATCATGCTTAAAATTGGACACTATAACAATATCAATAAACATTTGGACACATTGGACAAATTTAAACATTTGACATTTTTCACATAGAAAAAAGGAATATATTTATTGAAAACATCAATTCATTTTACCAGACACTTGAACAAACACATGTTTTCATCCAGTTTGTATTACAAATTTCATATTTAATCAAAAGTAACATTTCATATCCAGCTGTTGTTCTCAGGTAACACTGTACCATAGTGGAACCAAGTGTTACCAAACCATCATATCATTCATATCCATCTTCATCCTCATCTCCATCTTCACTCTCATCTTCTCTCTCTCCCTGCAGGATTCACTGTGAATAATCTCCTCATCGCCTCATCTTCCTCATCCCAGTGTGACACCTCATCCTTACCCTCATCAACAGGCAGTTGTGTTTTATACCTTTTTTAGGTACTATAGAAGATATGCAGGTCATAATATTTGAAGATATAGTATATGAATTACTATTCTTATAAGTGCATTTCAAAATCATGCAAAAATACAAATATATTTAGATAATTCTAACTATGTTCCTTACAATTATAATATATTTGCATTCCAACCTAGTATGCCTATGGCCTTATGCAATTCTATTGTGGTACAATGTTGCCTTGAGGCAACACACAGTTTTTTTATTTTTATTTTTTATCCTCTAAAACATTTGATGATATATAATGTAAAGTTCTTGAAAATACTTCTTTACCAGTGAAGGTGACTCTTTTGTGGGTGATTAACTGAACGCAAGTAAGAGAAAAATGCACTTTTCATTAGGACAAATATGGCGGAAATATAGGAAAAATATGGAGCCATGTGACCTGTGCACATGTGCTGAAACAAGACACAAAATGGACCCCTGTGGGTCATGTGACCACTTTTTTTTGCACTTTCATGGATTAGTATTTGAGTTCTTCTCCACTGCAATAGGTTTGACCAATAAATGGGTGTCTCATTTTATTAAAAATAAACTATGTTGCCTGGAGGCAACACTGTACTGTAACAACTGTGACAAATCAGACACAATTATTTGTTATATTTAACAAATAATCTTTAAAACTCACTCTGGGACCTATGGTCCCATCCACCCAACAAGGGCAAGAAGGGTATTGGTTACCATGACTACGATCAGATGTTAAAAATGTGGTCACGTGGAAAAAGCAGAAGCCAAAGGAAAGACCTACAGCCCTTAAAACAGACTTTCCTGCATTAATTTATGTCTCCTATCTAATTAATCCTCATGTAATTACTCACACTTTAGTGTCCATCACCTTCTCATAGAATGCATTGTGTGTTTGTTATATCTATCTGAGTATAAATTAATACAAACAGCAAGGCCTATGTCTAACCACACTTGAGACAGACCCATAAATACTCCCAGCAGAGAAATTTCCCACTTGGAAATTCCCCCTTTCTTATTGCTCAAGCCAACCCTGAGAGATGGGACCTTTCTCAGACTCAGCTCTTCCCTCTCTTGGCCTTCTCGGTACGTTTGCATAGCTGTCCTGCATGGCCACACTAGGCCCCAGGGCAGCAGGCCTTGACGCACAACCAGCCATGTGCTCATTCAGGAGAGGACTCTCTTAACCAGATCAGAATCAAAGGACAACATCAGGAGTTTGGCACAATGTCTTCATTCAATGCAGAAGAAGTCCATCGCAACTCCAACCATCAACTCTTCCGACTTTCTCCCTTCTCCTGTTTGCTCTGCGTGTCCTCTCCAACCCTGGGCCGGCAGGCCACAATCAGCACTCCAGCCATGGGAACAGAGTCAAACCAACCACGCAAGTTCATCACCAATTCTTCAGTCAATGCCGAAGAAGCTGATTGAGACTCATGGGACCATCAAAATCCTTCTTCAGGAACTTCATGAAATGTTTCACTACAAAGGCAATGAAAGTATAGATTTAATGAGGTGCTCTGAAAATGATAAGCTGATGGTTCTTTTCATAGTTAAATGGATATTTTCCATAGTTCCATTTACTTGCTGTTTCATTCTGTCACTCACTATTTTACCTATGCATGTATGTATGTGTGTTTAGTTTAGTTATGTTTGTGATTTAGTTAATAAAACTTGTGCCAAATATGAATTTGGTTCTGATTCTCTGCTTGCTACAAAGTTTATTTTACGATTTAGATTTTGACTACAGGCTCTTAGTACTACTGTACAGTAAGAAATACATTTCCCTCCCCGGAAACGAACATTTCCTAGAATTAATAGACAATCAGTTTGTTCACGGGACGATCAGGTGGATTGATTGTAATATTAATTTAACTACATTAAGTTAATTATATTAACTGATCGAAATAGTAATAATCAATCATAGCTAATTTGCTACAGTACCATAGTTAATGAATCCTTGCTGAATTAAAGTATTAATTTATTAGCCACAGTCACAAGTGCGATTCCCAGAGAATAAATTAACTGATAAATATCTACCTTTAATGCGATATAAGTTGCTTTAGATAAAAGCATCTGCCAAATGCATAAAAAAAAACCTATAAAAAGACTATTTTCTAAAATAAAAGTAGTTGAAGAAACCCATAATTCTTCCATTTAAGGATTTATCAGTGTGGGTATTATTAAAGTGTTGAGCCTTGCAATAGTCCCTACAGCCTCAGTTCCAGACAGACTGTACAGATTGTGCTCTTAAGTTTAATCTTTATGATGTATGTGTTTAATGTGTGTTTTTGTGTTTAAGCACGCACCAGGTCTGTTCTCTCTCTTTTGCTTTCTCCTTGTGCTCTCCATGGTCCAGTAGTGCAGTGGTGTTGAGGGAGAGTGTGGGTGACAGATCTGGGACGGCTTAGCGGCTGCTGACTGACAGAGATAGAGCTAAGGGCCGAGGGTCCTTTCTGCTCGGCCCTCCATGGAGCAAACCTACTTTGAAGCGCTGTAATTGTTTCTAATCGCAGGGTGGCTGTGGCGGCTTTAAATTTCACAGGGTCGCCACACTCAGCCAAGCAGAGCGAAGGAGAGCAAGTGATCCAGGAGAGGAGGGAGACTCCTGAGATGCACTGCCTCCCCTTTCTTTTCTTCTTTCCTCTTCTCCACGGAGTGTGGCGAGGAGACAGAAATTATAGATTTCTCACTTTGCGTAACTGTCCCTCTCCTTTTCTCTCCTTGCCTTCTGCCTGCAGACCAGATCGCCCAGAACCCCAAAACCATTGTGTGTCCCATGATAGACGTGATCGACCATAATCACTTTGGATACGAGGCGCAGGCAGGTGATGCCATGAGGGGAGCGTTTGACTGGGAGATGTACTACAAACGTATTCCCATCCCACCTGAGCTACAAGGACCAGACCCCAGTGACCCATATCAGTGAGTAGAGTCTGTCTTTGACCATTACATGCCAATGGCCACAACAATATATATACACGGTCACTGAGACATGTTCCTGGACCAACATATTTTGTTTATCCTGGAACAACATTCCTGTCCAAAAATGTTGTCTTAACCCTCTCCCTACTCCTAAACCTAACCATACCAATATTATCACTAAAATCGTAGGGAAATGAGCACCTAACCCTGGTTTGTAAGCCTAAACTTGACATAAACTGTAAACTTATCCTTCAAATCTGATTGGTTGATTGGAATGTTATTCCAGGATGAATAAAGATGTTGATCCAGGAACATGTTGTACTTGGAGAAATCACGTTCACCATACACTACGAATCAAAAGTATGAGTCTTCAATGTCTTTTGATCCTTCAGAAATCATTCTCATATTCTGATTTGATTTCTTTCTGTCTTTTTCAGGATTGTTTGATGAATACAAAATATTTTGTTTTATTTAGGCTATATATTATATAAAAGATTGTGTTTTCATCAAACAATCCTGAATAAAAATATACAAACATATATTAAATATATATAATATATATATATATATATATATATATATATATATATATATATATATATATATATATATATATATATATATATATATATATATATATATATCTTTTTCTTTCAAGAAAAGCATTGGAGAATCAAAGAACATATGCGCTGTACTTTCAATTTCAATTTCCTTCGTGCGTCATGATATTTCTGCAATTGTTTTTAGCCTTTTTTATGTTTTATTGTTCACTCTCCAATTTGCTTTATCTTTTGATCTGCCAGTCTGTTTCAAAATCCCATTTATATCTGCTGCACAGAGACATTGTGTCTGACCTCATTAAACCTGCATTGTTGTACATGAATAGAAAAAAAATGTCACTATGACCAGTGACCTGCACTTATGACACCCTCAATTGATAGCCAGGAAGCTTAATCCAATGTCTTTCATTTCCATACTCTGCCATTGTATTTCAGAGTGTGCGTGTGTACTTTTCTTTTTTTTTTTACCAGCCTTTCCACCACAGCTCACAGCTCACATCAATCCATGATTCAGAGTTTAGTATTAGTTCTGCTCTCTAACCTTCAGCAGTAGCTTTTCACAACAGTTTTTTTTTTTCTGATATACCCTCACAGCCAGAAGTGCTCAGGTCATCCATACTTACTGTAAGCAGAAATATGTTCATTTTACTTGATATTGTTTAGAATTATCATTAATGATAATTAAAATGCCCATTATTGCAATAATTCTCTCAAATTAAAAACAGTGGGTATCACTGTGAGTGACAAACACACACAGCAAGTAGCTTGTAAATTGCAAATTGAGTAAATTGACACTGTTTGAGAAATATTGAATAAGTTATTTTATTAATGTGTTTAGTTTGATAATGGTCTGGTGTCAGACATTTGATGCAATGGATAAAAGAGCTGTTATTTTGTGAAGGTCAAATGAGAAAAGTGATGTTCAAATATGTCATCCACATAAACTGACTTGCAGATTGTAATGTAGAGTTGTGGAGGAAGTTTAAGGAGGGTGGAAACGGATCACTTGCCACTTTAACCCTTTCGCACGTAAGTTTAAAAATTTCTAGCTGAGTCCCCAATGTGAGTTTTTAAAGGCGACTTTTATTTTAGAACGTAATACCTTATTATTTCAATGCGTTACATCACATAAATTCACCCACTTCTCCTGAAATACATGAAAGTAATTGACCGGTGAACTGGAAGAAGAATAGAGCAAACTAGAATGTACATTTCCAGAAGAAAATGTGAAGTGGTGCTTGCAGTGGCAAAATTCGCCGGGTGTGGTACATGATTGCATACGAACCAACAACCATGTCTGTACGATGTTCTAGGGGTGAGATATGGCTTATTCATGTGTTCAGGTGGTTGCTAGGCGGTTGCTAGGGTATTCTGGGTGGTTGCTAGGGCGTTGCTAGGAGGTTGCTAGGGTATTCTAGGTGGTTGCTCTGGTGTTGCTAGGTGGTTGCTAAGGTATTCTGGATAGTTGCTAGCGTGTTGCTAGGTGGTTGCTAGGGTGTTCTGGGTTGTTGCTATGGTGTTGCTAGGCGGTTGCTAGGGTGTTCTGGGTGGTTGCTAGGGTGTTCTGGTGGTTGCTAGGGTATTTTGGGTGGTTGCAGAATAAATCACTTAGTCAAATTATAATTATAAGGATTATTATTGCCGCTTCCATAAACATCAGTGTGTATTTAACAAACTTTAAATGTTTTTGGTTTTTTTTGCCAGTAGTTGTGTGTACAACTGAATCCTAAATCCTAATATAAACATTATATGGTTGAAAACACTGAATAGTTGTGATATATGACAAGTGGTGAGTGCATCTGTATCTGGCTCAACACCAGCCAAAGAGCAAAATCACATTTGAATTTAGCAGCTGATGACGTAATGCACTTTTTCAGTTTGCTTAGTATTCACTGTCATTTTTTACACTTAGCCTTAACATACAAAAAACAAAACTATTTTATATTTTGCGACGGAACTTGTCGAACATCCAAAACAATGTTGTGTGCCAGGCCAAATGTACTCAATGTATGTGTGTACATTTGATGGTATATGAAGGTGCTTGTAAAGGAGTCAAAACAGCAGCAGAAATCTCTCCGTCACACAAACAAACTAAGATCTTGATGCCTGTATCGAACTGTGATGGGAAACATTGCAACTATGACGAGAAAAAACAGATATGCTTGAGAATTCCTGTCCTGTTTTTGGTTTGTTTACATGGCTTTGATCCGTACATTATGGAAGTTTAAAACATAAAATAATTAGAGGACCATTTACTTGCCTCAAACAACTCTTTTGGCATTATTATTATTACATTGAATTTACTGCAACAATTCAGTAGGCCCTATGTGAATTATATTATCAGAAAACTGAACACATTTAGCATTGTCAGGTTTTTATTGGTGCTTCATGGATAAAACAATGGAGCTGCACACTAAGGTTTATGGCTGCTATAAATTTGACCCCAGGCTGTCACAAGATGGCACTGTTTTCGACACTCCTGATGCTTCGAATCTTTTCCCGAAACAATAGCAATGTCTCATTTCGAAGGCTGCATCCTCAGGAGGTCGCATTTGGTGCCTCATACATCATAAAGGATGTCTTATTTCAGAACAGTTTCCATTATAAAATTGACTGTTAATCATTGGGAAGCTTAAATTGTTGTAATTTCTTAATGACTTTCGAATGTAGGGGTCTGTTTACTGAAATGAAGCTGCCTCAATGACGTATGCTGCCGACAAATGTGACCTCCGGAGGACACAGCCTGAGGCCCCATCCACACTACGTTTTAGTTTATAAACGCAGACCTTTTGCTACGTTTGCACCTCCCGTCCACACTAAAACAGCAAAAACGAAAACCTAAAACGGAGAAGTTTAGAAACGCTGCTGACCCCGTTTTGCATTTTGAATCTCCGGAGGGCGTTTTAGTGAAGACAGGTCAAAACGGAGGACTTTAGAAACGATGACGCAGAGGCTCGCGCTCGGCTCTCTGGGTGTCATACAACGGAAGAAAACATACAACAACAGCCTGGACTACCAGTTACGTTAGTGCAAGTAAATTCTGCATTTTACAATGCTATAACTGCCTACAAGCGCCGGAGGCAAGCTATTATTCGAGCGATCTGTGACAATTCCCGTCTCGCCGGAATCGGAGCGTCGGTTTTGGGTTAAGCCGGGAAGAACCAGCGCAACAACATCAGCGAAATCTGAGGAATAGTCAATCTGATTCCTGTTTACACCGGCACGCACATGCCCAGTGTAGGTGAATGGTGACGTGATCCGTGTTTTCAGTCGTTTTAATGTGGACGGAGATCAATTCTAATACGCAGCTAAAACGCTGGTGTGGACGGAGATCGTATTCGTTTTAATTTTCCGTTTCTAAACTAAAACGCAGTAGTGTGGATGAGGCTTTAAAAAAGAGACACAGCAAATGAGAGCTTCATAGCTTTAAGAGGCTTCAATACAAGAGATAAAAAGCAACTCAACTAAAACCAGGTGCGTGACAATCTGTAACCATGATAACTGATGAGTGATAGGAACACAGGAAACTGAAGGCAACAACTGAAAACAAGGAAGGTAATAATTCGTTACATTTACATTTCACTTTTTCCTGCACTCAAAGCGCTAAACATATGGAAGGGTGAATCTCCTCAACCACCACCAATGTGCAGCATCACATGGATGATGGCACCCATATTGCGCCAGAACACCCAACACACAGGCTTATTGGTGGAGAGGAGACGTGATGATGTGATGAAGCCAATCAGTATATGAGGATTATTAGGAGACCATGTTGATGGACAGGCCAATGGGCAAATTTTGGCCAGGATGCCAGGGTTAAACCCCTACTCTTTCAAATGACATCAAATGATTTTTAATGATCACACAGAGCCAGGTTTAACGAATCATCCAAAGAATGGTGCTTGTTACATTATAGTGTCCCCATCACTATACTGGGGCATTAGGACCCACACAGACCACAGGGTGAGCGCCCCCTGCTGGCCTCACTAACACCTCTTCCAGCAGCTGGTTTTCTCAGGAGGTCTCCCATCCAGGTTCTGACCAGGCTCAACCCTGCTTAGCTTCAGTGGGCAACCAGTCTTGGGCTACGGGGTGCTGGTAAACTAATCCGGCAAACTAGTAAACTAATCGTTAACTCGAACACAGGCAAAACATTAACTGAAAATATCCTGACACACATATTTTGATGTCTTTCCTTAAAATTTAGTGATTAATAGGGCGAAACCTTTAGTCACTCCTTACAAGACGGTGTGTGTGTGTGTGTGTGTGTGTGTGTGTGTGTGTGTGTGTGTGTGTGTGTGTGTGTGTGTGTGTGTGTGTGTGTGTGTGTGTGTGTGTGTGTGTGTGTGTGTGTGTGTGTGTGTGTGTGTGTTGTGTGTGTGTGTGTGTGTGGTGTCTGTCTGTCTGTCTGTCTGTCTTTTGGTCCCCTATCACATCACAACACGTTGCGCCCCAGACTAGCTATACCAGGCATTAAGCTGTGGATTAATTTTTGGGGTAGATATGAGGTCTTGAGAAAATCAGCTTTCCTGAGTGTGGTGGAGTGTGTGTGTTTGTGTTTATATGTGAAGGCGCACTGCATCTCCTCTGCAGAGGTCTGAGTGAAGACTCACTCACTCACTTGCTTATGTATACCAACACAAAGACACGCACTTACACAGTATTACAAGCAGCCATTCATGACTGCTGCTGCATACATGTGGATTAGATGTTAACATTAGTGGGATGCTGCAAGGCTTTATCCACAGACCTCTGTCACTTTCTGTGGAATCCAGACCTCTCCTTCCTCTCAGGTTGCTGGTTCTTCTATTTACTGCGGCCAGTGCGGCCCACTGTAGTTCATCCAGCATCCCACTCCTCCTCCAAGCCCTGAGGGCATGTCATATTTTCTGCAGTCACTGGCTCAACCCAAACCCACCTGTCAGGGATCAAACACACCTCTTTATATCTATTTCACTCTGCCAGGCTGTCAGCATTACTGACTACATGTGACCAACGCGTGCCTAGAACGTTTAGAGAGGCGGACAGAAATCTCTCTCTTTCTGTCAGCTTTTTTTTTTTTTTCAGCGAAAGTATAATATATATTTTCTTTCTGAATACAAGACTTTTTTCTCTCTCTTAATTGCTTCACTGGAATGTGTCATATCTTTAATGTTGAAGTTTGAACAATCCATGGCCATATATTAAGATATTAACACATTCATATTTGTATGGCTATGATGACCAAGCAGTTGGTCGAACTAACAAAGGTTCACATTTTAAAACAAACCTGTTTAAAGCTGTGATTACTAGGTGAACATTCTCACCAAATAATGATTTTTAAAAAAATCTACACAGATTATTTGTGTATAATTTAATTGATCTTGTGTTTTTTTCAATTGATATATATATATATATATATATATATATATATATATATATATATATATATATATATATATATATATATATATATATATATATATATATATATATATATATATATCAGTTGGGATTTATTTACGATTGCAAGGGAAGCTCGGCTTTTCCTATAATGTCAAAAAATTAATGGTCAAATATGTACTATTGTGTTAAAATTTTATTGGCCGTGATTTTCTACTATAAAAAGTCACTGACGCTAAAGCTATTCAAGCTCAGTCCCATCACGGATTTTACAAGTGAAGTCGAAAGACAAACTGCTGCAACCTATTTCTTGGTATCTGTTTGACGAAAATGCTAGCCAATTTTTATCATACATTTTACACAATTCTACACCACATTCCTTTTTTCAGTTTAACCTAATTCCCATATTTCCTCCGTCAAGTTTAATATATTGTTTTTAGATTGTTTGTTCATTCATTCATTCATACAGCTTCTCCTCTTTGAAAGACCAGCAGCCGCCACTATATGTGTGGCAGAGGCAGAGGGGATTAGATGTAAAAAGGTTATGTAATCATTTTATATAGATTTGTATATTTCACATAAAATTGTATAAATTAAATAAAATGTATATTTAATTGAAAATCATAAATTTAACAATTCTAAAACAACCCTTGCAAACTGGATTTAGGATAGAGACATTGATATTAATCAATATTCATGTACTTTGAACACTATTCAAGGGGTTTTATTTATTTGATCTGAAGTAAAAGTAATAAACAACTCAAATCTGAGCGTATGAACCAGGGATTTGGTTTCTCTAGCGACTCAAGTTTTATTCAGTTAGTGATTTGTCATTTGGTGAAAGGGCTTATGAAAAATCAAAACATGGGAAATGCATACACAAAATCAATGCAGAAAGTAATATTCTTCATATCTTACATAATACATTCTGAGTACTAGGAGACATTTCTCATTACATGCCAGTCTCTGAGGAGAGTTAAGAGGGATAGTTGGATCAGTAGGATGCAAAGGCTGAGCTCTCTTCATGGGATACTAGTTCCGTTTTGAGAAATGCCTTTACTTCCAGTGTTTTTATTTCACACTATGCTACCAATAAAATGCAACTCTCACGGACTCACATTTTATTCTGACCTGCATATCTGTACTCTCCCATACTCACTCTCTTTGACTCACTCACAGGAAAGGCAGCACAGATATTTGCTGAAAAACATTACTCATGAATGTGACACCAAACCCTCAAACATTTTAGTGGGGTTTATAAATTCCATCCATTCTGCAGACCCAGGGCTTTTTGACACGTATTGCAAACCACAACAGAGATTTGTTGCCTTCCATTCGATGTGTATATAATGTCACAAACAGTTCTGTTTAACTCTGTCTGGTGTAACCAGGCTGTCCCCTGTATGCTGTTTATCATCTTCTCAATTCTTTGTGAAAAGTCCCCCTACAATACATAACATCTGCCTAAAGCAGTTAACAAGACAAAGTTAAGCTGACGTCTCTCTCGTCGCGCACTCAAGCCTCTCGCGTCACGCGTGGGCTAAGACTCCTCCGTCAGTGCCGTGTTGCTAGAGGGGTGACGTCTCCTCCGCCAATTTGCTAAGTTTACTTCTGAAGGAGAAGGCTGAGGCATTTTTATGAGGGTGAAAAAGAAGCATAGGAGGGGAAGACAAAATGCATCCGTTCAGTCTCCAGGCACGCTTTTTGCTCTCTGTGAGACATCGGCACTGAGAGAGAGATGCGGAAGACTTTGCGACGAGACGGGTACGTAATGAGCCTCTCTTGCAAGCCGCCCTCGACCGTGGAACAGAATCCTTCTGGCTTTCGAAATCCCCCATCCTTTTATTTTAATACTTTATTACCTCTTGCCTCGACTGCTGGCTGAGCAACCTAGCCTGGCGTATTCACATGTGTGAAGCGTACGCAGCTAAGAAGCCTTAATATAGATCTTACCGCCTGTTACAAGATGAAAGCGGGCCCTCTATCTGGATCACAGCTCATTTGTGCAATGACTGATCCACTGAGAAGTCAGAGCTTTCTTCCCTGACTTCTTTCTGATTGATTGAGAGAAGAAGAAAGAGTAGTAAAACCAATGTATTGGCGTTAATGGAAGCGCAACAAATGCTTCACCTTGCTAGCTTGTGACATGCGTTAGCTGCTGGGTTAAATTATATTATAACCCCAGTTTGTGAATCTATTGCAACCTACACAGAACTCCCAGCTAAAGTTGAATCCTTGCCCTCACATCGCCCCCTTCTGGCTAGGATGAGAAGACTCTCAGGCTGGTCGCAGTCAATGGCAGGCGAGGATAACAGCGCAATCATATTTCCATATATTACAGACCTTATTGGCCCTTTATTCATTAGAGATGGCTTTCTAAAATGGGGTCACATTGTCCCCTCTCTTCAGCCTTTCTCTAAGGAGGAAATGAATAATGTATTTATGGTGCACATATGGTTTAGTAGTGATTCACTGTCTTGCCTTCCACACATATGCCCTTGCTTGGCGTGTATGACACCTTGAACTCACAAAAATGTGCAAATGTATGAAGTTTTCTGTCCAGGTATAATGGGATTCCTGGAAAGTATGATAGATGACATTGGACTCGATCCTTTCTCCGTCTTACGGTCTCTGTCTTTTTCTGTGTCTCTTTCGCTTTATGCATACTCTGACCTTGACTTCAAGGAAGTACATTGGAAATCATTTCCCACTAAAATCTCTTCTAAGTCCCCCTCAGTTTCGTGAGTCTTTAACCATTTAATTCGCAGCCGCACAATAGGATTCAGAGAGCGATGATTATGCCGGAACTCGCTCCACTCCCACCCCCCATTCAAGCAAGATTGGACATTTCCAAATGGAGGTCTTTTCTACTGAGAATAGAAATCTTCCTGCTGAATTTGCCAGGGAAGGGAGTAAATAGTGGATTTATATTTATGGAAATCACAGGGACAGCGGGGATGATGAGAAGAGAGAAAGAGGAAAAGCTGATGAGCTCCTCAGTCTGTGTCCTCCTTGCTCCACAAAGACATTTAAGCTTCATAAATGTTGAATTTGGGGAGAACTTAATTGGATTTATGTTGCTCCGGCCTTGAATGCAAATTGTGATTGGCATCTGCGAGGCTGGCATTTTTTTCCATGATTGAAAGGGAAAGGGGGGCTTAGAGAAGTGGTGTCCAGAATAAAGCTACTGCAAAAATTATGTCCTGTTTTCTTCTTTTCCTGTCAGAAATGCTTTGAATTAGGAATGGGTCATGAAGGTTGACTAGATTTTTTATGAAACATTTTTTAGCATTAGATATTTTCAATGGTCGTATTATAATTAGTGTTGACAGCATTGTGTGTTACCATTTTTACATGAACCCCGTTTAAATCACTATAGTGCAACTGCCATATGATGGTGTCACGTCAGACACTTGCAGGAAGCTGGAATCAAGATCCAAAGAAAGGGTTTTTTTTAATACGCCTACCAAAATACAAAAATTTGTAGGAGAAAGCACTACACAGAAAACTAAACACGACTAATACCAGAACCAAGACTAAATCAATCTGAGGGATTATATACACAGCAAACAGAGGGAGAAACTTACTAGAAAATTAACACAACACACATGAACTGAGGAACCTAATCAATTAGTGACCATAGAAACACAAACCTTTTTTTTTTTAAATGAGAAAGTTAAAAATAGCCCAAATATTTAAAAAAAAATTCTTGAGAGCATCAACAAGTGTAATGTAATGTATTTATTCAGCGCAGTCTCATCCCAAGAAGTCATATACTGACGTCTTGGGACGTCTTTTGACCATACGTCAATATCCGCCTTTTTAGGGTACCCTTAAACGTCGGTTAGCTGACGTTATCGGATCCTAACTCTACCCCAGACCTAAACCTACCCCTAAACCTACCCCGTCACCTATTGACGTTAAAGGTAAAGCGTCAGTTGTATGACGTCCCAGGATCGTCATTTACCGACGTTTAGGGGTACCCTAAAAAGGCGGATATTGACGTATGGTCAAAAGACGTCCCAAGACGTCAATATATGACTTCTTGGGATGAGACTGTGTTAATTTATTATATTTCCAGGTCGGGCATGACCTCAACTAGAACATCATTATGTTTAATTATGTTTAATTCTTAAATTTAATCAATACATTTAATCAGAATAAAAAGACACTGTATTGCTATTATCGATCAAATTAAATCAGAATAAATTAAATCAAGCTTTGGATCTACACATACTGTTTACAGCTCAGAATGGATTTACACTATCGTAATTATTATACTTACAACTATAATTATATAAATTAATGTTTAAATATAACATTATGTAGAAATATAAAAAAAATTGTAAAAAAAGAAAAAGAAAATAAAAGGCTACTTTTTAAATATGAAACAAAAACCACCAGTAATTGGCATCATGTCAATGTTGGAATGAGTGAGTTCAATCTTTCATTTAATACATTTAACTTTGCAAAGGACTGCATTTATGAATGGGTAGCCTAATTGAATCATTTACTCATCTGATTTGTTCAAATACGTAGATTTTTTTGACTAACAAAACACTGCGCATAATGTGTTGTGTATAAGTAACTGTCAGGGTTGCTGTGCAGGATTGCCGAAGACGAGGACACGGAAGCTTCAATATAATAGTTTTAATAACAAAATGAAACTTTCAAAATGAAACAAGAACAAAACTCCAGGACTTCAGGGTTTACACACAACCATACATAGACGACGATCGACCAACACTGGGAGAAAACACAGGGCTTAAATACACAAGGAAATAATTGGATAATGAACAGAACACAGGTGACGGGAATAACTAATTAGGCAGAGCGGGAAAACTAACAGGACTGAACCAAAATAACAAAGACAGGGGAAACCAAGATCACAAAACAGAACTCAAACACATTGAATTGTTACAGTACCTCCCCTTCCCCGAAGGCGCGTCCTCGCGCCGTATAACATCCAAAGGGGTGGGAGGGTGGGCGCCCTGGAGGCTGACGAAGGCATGGTGCAGGTCCAGGAAGCCTCCAGGGCGGAGCAGGCTGTGGGCGTGGCCACGGCGGAGCAGGCTGTGGGCGTGGCCACGACGGTGCAGGCTGTGGGCGTGGCCAGGGCAGAGCAGACTGTGGGCGTGGCCACGACGGTGCAGGCTGTGGGCGTGGCCACGACGGTGCAGGCTGTGGGCGTGGCCACGGTGGAGCAGGCTGTGGGCGTGGCCATGGTGGAGCTGTGGGACCCTCGGGCGTCCAGGGCGGAGCTGTGGGACCCTCGGGCGTCCAGGGCGGAGCTGTGGGACCCTCGGGCGTCCAGGGCGGAGCTGTGGGACCCGGCGTCAGGCGGAGCTGTGGGACCCTCGGGCGTCCAGGGCGGATGCTGTGGGACCCTCGGGCGTCCAGGGCGGAGCTGTGGGACCCTCGGGCGTCCCGGGCCCTCGGGCGGGGGAGCTGTGGGACCCTCGGGCGTCCAGGGCGGAGCTGTGGGACCCTCGGGTGGCCATGGCGGTGGGACCCCTCGGGTGGCCATGGCGGTGCAGGCTCTTCAGGTGGCCACGGCGGTGAAGACCCTTCAGGTGGCCGTGGTGGTGAAGACCCTTCAGGTGGCCATGGCGGTGAGGACCCTTCGGGTGGCCATGGCGGTGAGGACCCTTCGGGTGGCCATGGCGGTGAGGACCCTTCAGGTGGCCGTGGTGGTGAAGACCCTTCAGGTGGCCATGGTGGTGAGGACCCTTCGGGTGGCCATGGCGGTGAGGACCCTTCGGGTGACCATGGTGGTGAGGACCCTTCGAGTGGCCATGGCGGTGTTATTTTTCCGGGCCTCCGTGGATCTTTGGCCGGCCTCCGTGGATCTTTGGCCGGCCACGGCGAAGGCGTATAGCCCCCCCCCAAAATTTTCTTGGGGAGAAGGACAGGTTCAGGAACGGGAACAGACTTGACATCAACGGGCGCTGGGTCAACGGGGTCTGGGTCAACGGGCTCTGGGCTGGGTCAACGGGCTCTGGCGCTGGGTCAACGGGCTCTGGCGCTGGGTCAACGGGCTCTGGCGCTGGGTCAACGGGCTCTGGCGCTGGGTCAACGGGCTCTGGCGCTGGGTCAACGGGCTCTGGCGCTGGCGCTGGGTCAACGGGCTCTGGCGCTGGCGCTGGGTCAACGGGCTCTGGCGCTGGCGCTGGGTCAACGGGCTCTGGCGCTGGCGCGCTGGGTCAACGGGCTCTGGCGCTGGCGCTGGGTCAACGGCGCTGGCGCTGGGTCAACGGGCTCTGGCGCTGGCGCTGGTCAACGGGCTCTGGCGCTGGCGCTGGGTCAACGGGCGCTGGCGCTGGGTCAACGGGCTCTGGCTCTGGCGCTGGGTCAACGGGCTCTGGCTCTGGCGCTGGGTCAACGGGCTCTGGCTCTGGCGCTGGGTCAACGGGCTCTGGCTCTGGCGCTGGGTCAACGGGCTCTGGCGCTGGGTCAACGGGCTCTGGCTCTGGCGCTGGGTCAACGGGCTCTGGCTCTGGCGCTGGGTCAACGGGCTCTGGCTCTGGGTCAAAGGGCTCTGGCGTTTCATGGGACTCGGAACTGGACGGGGCCAGCACATCATGGGACTCGGAACTGGACGGGGCCAGCACATCTTGGGACTCGGAACTGGACGGGGCCAGCACATCAGGGGACTCGGAACTGGACGGGGCCAGCACATCAGGGGATTCGGAACTGGACGGGGCCAGCACATCAGGGGACTCGGAACTGGACGGGGCCAGCACATCAGGGAGCTTGGGGCTAGATTCATGCTCTGGCGGGCAGGCAACGGTCTCTGGCTGGACGGTCTCTGGCTGGACGGTCTCTGGCTGGACGGTCTCTGGCTGGACGGTCTCTGGCTGGACGGTCTCTGGCTGGACGGTCTCTGGCTGGACGGTCTCTGGCTGGACGGTCTCTGGCTGGACGGTCCCCGGCTGGACGGTCTCTGGCGGAAGAAGCTCAGGAAGGTCATCAAATGGGTCAGACTCAGGCTCTGGTGGGCAGGCGACGGTCTCTGGTTGGACGGTCTCTTCTGAGAGGAGGGAGATCGGTGAAGTCATCAAATTCGTGAATAAACTTGTGCTCTGTGCAGATGACTGGTTCGGTTTTAATTGGACTATATCGCCCATATCCTCCTCTACTACGACCTCCACGGGTCCCACGGAACACAGCTTGGCAGGTTCCCACAAAGGCCTGCTTCCAGGTTTCCATCTTCCTCTTTTCCTTTTTTTTTTCTTTGTTATGGTCGATCGTTCTGTCAGGGTTGCTGTGCAGGATTGCCGAAGACGAGGACACGGAAGCTTCAATATAATAGTTTTAATAACAAAATGAAACTTTCAAAATGAAACAAGAACAAAACTCCAGGACTTCAGGGTTTACACACAACCATACATAGACGACGATCGACCAACACTGGGAGAAAACACAGGGCTTAAATACACAAGGAAATAATTGGATAATGAACAGAACACAGGTGACGGGAATAACTAATTAGGCAGAGCGGGAAAACTAACAGGACTGAACCAAAATAACAAAGACAGGGGAAACCAAGATCACAAAACAGAACTCAAACACATTGAATTGTTACAGTAACTCAATGACTTTATGTTTATTGAACTGTTGTATAAAATTGCGATAATGCAAATGTTCGGACAAACAGCACCGATTGAGTAATAATTCCTATATCATAGGCTTATGTTATAAATATAAAAAACAGGAACTCATTAAATTTTTATAATTTTTATGACATTTCTGCCCCACTATTGTGATGGCCTTAAGACAGGAGAGTTCATTCAAAACTCGAAAATTACCAGAAATTATCATTCTCCATACAAATGAGAATGTATCAATATCTTTCTAAATGTTGTGCTCTTTTAGGCTAAAAGCCCTAATAGAGCTGTTTAAAGTAGCCTTGTGATCACAAATATATCAGAGCAGATTTAATATGCGTGTCTTTCTTCTATGTGAATTAATGATAAATACCAGTTTATGCCATTTGATTATGGCCTTGAAGCTCACAGTCGTAGGCTATTAGCCCTGGCTGGGCGTTTATATCCCTCACTCACATGAAAATGCGGTAAATCATTTCTGACTGTCAAACAAATGGGTGCGGCCCATGGGCTGCAGTCAAATTCCGGCATAATTGAAGATAGGCCTATGTTTTTCAAAGAATTTTATTTTGCCCACTAAGGCTGCATTTATTTGATCAAAAATACAGTAAAAACAGTAATACTGAGAAGTAGTGTTTGATTTAAAAATAACTGTTTTCTTTTTTTAATGTATTTTAATATATAATTTATTAATTGGCAGGGATTTTTTAGGAACAATTAATCAACTCATTCAGTCAACCAACTCATCATTTGGTAAATATATTAGGTGTAATGAAATAACAATGAACAATATTTATACATTATTTAATAATATTGGTTTATTTCTACATGTATTAATACATTTCAACATTTAGGGTTGTGTAAATGAAAATTAATTAATGTATTATATATTAACATGAATTAGCAAAGAACAATTAGTATATTAAGAATTAACTAATCTAATTGATTGATTAACCTAGGTTTTTAAATGCTGTAAACATTGTTGCTCATTGTTAGTTTGTGAGACTGAATCCTCTATGTTAACAAATTGAAGCTTATTGTAAAATGTTCCCAAAAATGTGTTGTTTTGCACATCCTTTGTCATGAGAGACGAGGATCGATGCCGGCTGCACTTAGGGCCTGCTCTGAAGGGCTGTCCAACCAGCCTGAACAAATGATTATTTATATTAGGAAGAGCACAAAGCAAAGATATCCTTTAACTTAGAGACCATCCGCAGAG
The DNA here is from genome assembly GCA_036326025.1 of Chrosomus eos. Classification (NCBI taxonomy): domain Eukaryota; kingdom Metazoa; phylum Chordata; class Actinopteri; order Cypriniformes; family Leuciscidae; genus Chrosomus; species Chrosomus eos. Next base: position 16,282,150 of record CM070819.1, on the reverse strand, counting down.
GACAGACACATGGAGCCACACTGACTGACAGTACATTTAGCTAGAATACAATGCGCAAACTCCTTGGTCTCCTCTCTCTCTCTTCTCTCTCTCTCTCTCTTCTCTCTCCTCTCTCTCTCTCTCTCTCTCTCTCTCTCTCTCTCTCTCTCTCCTCTCTCTCTCTCTCTCTCTCTCTCTCTCTCTCTCTCTCTCTCTCTCTCCTCTCTCTCCTCTCTCTCTCTCCTCTCTCCCCTCTCTCTCCTCTCTCTCTCTCCGAATAATTAAGTCAAGAAAGCAAACATCATTGTAACTATATTTGTAAATACCTCTCTCTATCTCCCTCCCTCCCTCCTGAGGTCTGTTTTCAGACTTTATGGTATTTAATTGAGGACAAATGAAAATGAATCTAAAAATGAGCATAATCACAAAACATTACAGAATCACCTGCACCAATTAGCTTAGTGTTTCTTTATATTAACCTCAGTGGAATAAGCAGACCACCAAGAGGGTTTGTCAACACATGTCCTCATGGTTCCATTCCCTCTGTGTGTGTGTGTGTGTGTGTGTGTGTGTGTGTGTGTGTGTGTGTGTGTGTGTGTGTGTGTGTGTGTGTGTGTGTGTGTGTGTGTGTGTGTGTGTGTGCGTGCGTGCGTGCGTGCGTGCGTGCGTGCGTGCGTGCGTGCGTGCGTGCGTGCGTGCGTGCGTGCGTGCGTGCGTGTGTGTGCTTGTGAATTTAGGTCAGTACTGAATGGTAATAGAAATGAGAGCAGTATTGAAGTGGCCAGTGTGCTGTGTGTGAGAAGGTGATGAATGCTAATGAGTGTGAAACAGGGCTGAGAGGTCGAGACCCCACTGAGTCCCTCAAGACCTGGAGAGAAAGCTGCCCCAGAGTGTCCTACATAGTGTGTGGTGTGTGTGTGTGTGTGTGTGTGTGTGTGTGTGTGTGTGTGTGTGTGTGTGTGTGTGTGTGTGTGTGTGTGTGTGTGTGTGTGTGTGTGTGTGTGTGTGTGTGTGTGTGTGTGTGTGTGTGTGTGTGCTTGGCACCTACTGTTTGGAGAGATTTAGAGTGACAGCAATTACCAACCCTTGCTCAAAGCATTCTGTAATCACTCCACTCTGAGTTTTCCATTTCTCGCTCACTGTTTTTAATGTTATATCTAGGCACAAGATTTATCAGTTGACATTATTTGATTCCTAGATTTGTATGATTTTATGACAATTTTTTTATATAATATTTTGAATAGGCTACACATCTGAGAGAGGAGAGTGATTCATTTTCTTGTCTTTTTTCCTTTCTTCCTAACATAATAAAGTAAAATTAAATTGTAAAAGTATATTTAAAGTATATATTATATGTGTAATGTGAAATTAAAAGGTAACCAAAATAATAAAAAAGCATTCTATTTCATTCAATGAAAGTCAATGGTAACCAAACATTTTTTTTTTAACAACATTCTTCAAAATATCTTCTTTTGTGTTCTGCAGAAGAAAATAAGTCAAACAGGTCAGACACGAGAGTGAGTAAATAATGGCAGAATGTTAAAGTGCCCCTATTATTCTTTTTTTCTGAATATTACATTTTATGGAGTGTTGTAATAGCTGTTTGTGAATGTTAAAGGTCTGCAAAGATTTAAAGATCAAAGTGCAAGATAAATAAGGTTGGCCCCTAAAAGAGAGAATCAATTCAGAACAAAACAAGTCATCAGATAGTTGTAACTTTATAAACCTACATATCAATGTAACAAATGTGCATAATGCCAACCTATGGTCTTCATTGGCTTCATTGGTTAATTTTGACTCACCCTCAAACACTGTAGTTGTAGCTGTCTGGAAGTGTGTTTGGTTCGTGTTGTCGAAATGTCAAGAATATGCTGTTTTCAGTGCCCCAAATCCACTTTGCATGCACTTTCAAAGGATAAGGACTTGCACTTGAATTAATATAGATAAACCAAAGCAATCTGTTCATACTGTATCACTGTGTATCAAGTGCTGAGGAAATTCAAATAGGGTAATGGGCGTTTAATTTCTGACACGTTCTGAAAGTGGCAGACCAATCACAACAGACAATGCCGCCTGACCAGAGCAGAGCAGGCTCGCGTTTTAGAGAGAGCTTGGTTTTAGAGAGAATGAATTTGCAAACTAACTGTTTTTACAGTTTGACTCTGAGAAATTAGGTGATGTGCAATGTAATTTATGAGAAAATTAAAGTGGTTTTTGACCTTGAATGCATGTCAACCTAGACCTCCAAAACATAAATACCAGTAGGAGTCTGTAAAATTGCATAAGGGGCACTTTATTTTTTTGGGTGAACTACGGTATATCTTTAAAGGGACAGTTCCTCACAATATTCACATTCACCCATAATGAGCACATGTGTGTCTTTCTGATTATACATATCATTTTTGATTTAGTAAAGTTTGATTTTACATTTTGTGATTAAACTAATAACTTTTCTTTCAGACTTCTAATAGTCTTAACCTTTTTTTAAAGCACGGTGGCTACTTTCAGACATGCCATTGCATTACGGTCTGTTAACATGTTGTGCTGCCATGTATCAGAGCGATCTTAAAGTGAGAAAACACACGACATTCTGGCTTTCCGTAACAAATTCCCTCCTTGCTCCAGGCAAAATCAAACAACTCCACTCTGTGCTCCACTTGTTAGATTTACACTTAGCTAGGTGGTCTATATCCAGGAGTGCCCCCCTCTCTCATCTCTCTCTCTCTCTCTCTCTCTCTCTCTCTCTCTCTCTCTCTCTCTCTCTCTCTCTCTCTCTCTCTCCTCTCCTCTCTCTCTCTCTCTCTCTCTCTCTCTCTCTCTCTCTCTCTCTCTCTCTCTCTCTCTCTCTCTCTCTCTCTCTCTCCTTATCTCTCTCTTCCTCTGTAGTAAGGTATTTGACCTGGTGTATGCTTCAGTGGTGCAGAACATTCCTGTTGAGAGGTTTTCTCTACTCCATTCACCTGCCTTTCCGTCACACACACACTGACACTCCACATCGACCCACACTCTCCCCTCAGATCAGTGCCTAAATAGCCAATCAATACGGCCACCGACAGCTGTTCCTACATCCTTATATTTACCTCACCACGCGAGCAGCCCCCTGAAGTAATCAGCTCCCTCCTCTGCGTCTGAGGAAGAGACCGAATGTTGAAAAACAGACACATCCTAAATGGACCGTATCATTGTGCATGCATGAACGCACTGGGAGACGAGAGCGTGCAAATACAATCAAGAGTCCTAGCTGTGGCTAGAGTCGTCAAAGAAACTTGTCAAGTCGTCAAAGCTCCCCAGAGCATGTTGATCGGTCGCTCCAATCATCACCATTGCTGATTCCTGCTTCTCCGGATGTCTAAGTGATTCTATTTCTTTCTGCCTGAGTCTCCTAGCTGGGTGCCCAGCTGATCAAATAAACCACCGGCAGACCCCACAGCCAATGAGCTGGCTAAGCACCCACACAGTCCATCGTCTGCAACAGCCAAGACACAAATGTCCGTTCCAGGACTGCATGTTTCACCAAGCCACAATATCTGCTGGAGCTGCTGTTATTGACGGTGGAGGGGAAAAAGGCAACATGGTCATTTCTCCAGTAGAGTGCTTGTTCCTCCATTAGCTGCCTTAATTGAGTAGACTGTTATATTTCAGCACCTTATTAAATCGAAAGGAAGCAGGCCAGAGAGTATTACGTTGAGAGTAAATTGATTTTGGCGCATTGCTGCTCATCTACTTTGGCCGTCTTTACACAAACCCATTCCTCCAATTATTGTTTATGGCTTGCCTCTTTGTCTCTGCTCTCTTGCTCATTCTCGTTTAATCTCCTCTCTTTTCTCTCACTTTCAACCATTCATAATATTTTGGCCCCGCTTAGCTTAAGTCCAGTTCCCAGAGGACACAGAAACCAACAGCACTTTGCAATTTTCATTCTTGTTAAATGCTGACAGTGAGGTTTCCACTATAGGCATCTACTTGGCTTTCACATCATTATTTATTTTATTTTTAATAGGAAATATATGAGACTGATATTCCTACAAATCCATATGCAATAATGACAGCCACAAAAAAAAAAACCTGTCCAAGCCTTTTCAGTGCTAATTTTTCACTGCGTGTCTTTAGTAAATTCTGACAGTATTTTTTAACGCCAAGGGCCCACATAGTTTCAGCCAGACGCAGTTATAATTTTCACATCCTTCACCATAAATAGCAAATGCATTTGCGCCCATTCATGCTGGTTTGAAAACGAGGTGTGTTAAGGCGCATTGTTGGCGCGTTGCTATTTTGAGGCAACTGAATTTTTTTTTTTTTTGTTGTTATTTAAAGAGCGTGTTAGTAATATGCGCCTATAGGTGGGTCCACAACGCGCATACACTTTGTCCTGTAGATTGTCTGGTCGCATGCTTTAACCTCGCGCATGAGCAGATCCGTTTCCTCGCTAGAGAAGCGTTCAGTTTTTCCGCTTACAAATTGTAAATAGCGATGTAAATAGGGAATTACAATTGGCTTTTAAAGGGAATGGGAGCTGAGACTCTGATTGGTTTATTGCACGCTACGCCCAAAACACACCCATTACTCATTATGAGAATTGGGACAACTCCTTTAGACCATGCGTCGGGCGCGCAGACCATTTTTCCCGTCGTCAAACTACTAAAAGCGGATTTGGACAGGTGCACTTGTGCGGTGTGCTTTAGACCATGTGCTTAGATTGTGAAGCTGTATTTTGGCAACGGTTTGGCGTATTGAAAAGATTAAGGGAATAGAGAAATTTTGGCACAGCAGCAAGATTTTTATTTTATTTATTTTTTGGAAGAAATAAATACTTTTATTTAGCAATGATGTATTTAATTTATTAAAATGACAGCATAACAATGTATGTTCTTTTGAACAAATAATCCTGATAAAACGGTTTACAGTTGACAGTTAACAAAAATGCTAAGCAGCACAACTGTTTCAACATTGATACTAATAATTAGAACTGTTTCTTAACCACCAGAATTGCAAATTACAGAAGACTGGTGTAGTTATTTTAAATGATAACAATATTTCACAATATTACTGTTTTTATAGTATTTTTGATCAAATAAATTTGGTGGGCATGATACTTATTTGAAAAACATTTAAAAATCTTTAGTGTCAAACTTTTGAAGATTATAAAATATGTAGGTCTATTTTTTGGTAATAACTCTTAATAATTAATGAGACTGGTATTTTTAGATTTCTCTGGGCATATTGAGACAAAAGATACCCATTATTCCTACATCATCAGTATGAGGCTTTTGTATGAGCATCAATAAATATGCAATATACTTTTTAAAAAATTCATACAAACAATTCAAAGATGACAATTCAAGAGGCAAACTTGTTAAAAAATACTGTTGTCAATTTCACTGACTGTGAATGAGGCCTGCCACCCGCATCATAACCACCAACGGAAAGTGTCTGCCCAGATCATCTCAGCTTTACCCCCCACCCAATGCTCAGAATACGGAATAAATAAATCCACCACAAATCCTCTCTCAACGCAGCGCTCTCTGTCGTCTGTGCAATGTGCAAGTGCAGTATATGCATAACCATAATCCCAAAACATGCTGTCATTCCAGCCCATGCATTACCATATTTCATCCCACATGCTCTATTAAAAGATTGCACTACTTACCAAAAGACACTTTGTACCGCTTCATGACTGCTTTAGCCAAGTCTCGGGATTCAAACACTACTAAACAACTGGAGAGATCCATTTAATCCATCAGTATCCCCTCTCAAACCTCATTGGCAGGCTTAAGCCCAAAAGTACATGTGATAAAACCACTGAATGCAAGTTTTGGAAGCACAATAAGCATTAATGAAAATAGCACAATGAGGATAACAGCAACTCATCTGCATGTTTGGTTGACAGCTTAACAGCAATCCTCTCTCATTTTGATCTGCTTTGAATTGGCCAATAAATCTCAAAGTTTTTTGCATAAGTGATCTTGACTGGACCATGAGCCTGATCGTGTCAGTTAGCAGAATTCAGCTTGCAGCTTATGTCTGTTTCTACCATCAGGGACTGTTTGCAGATGTAGATTATGATTCACCTTTCAAAACACGGAAGCCTGAAGAGATGCATGAAAGTAAAATGAGCTTATTAATTCATGCAATGGTGATTCCATGTGTTATTTTATCTGCTTTTGAACGTTGTGGTGCGCAACAGGGATGCCCATTGGCCCCTGTCACAATATACACGAACCACTTGACTACTGACATATTTTAACATTAATATAGTTTTATGGTTGTAAGACCATAATTTATTCCTGTGGTGGAATCACTGATTATTATGCTGATTCTTATCACTGAGTTGACGCTCAAGAAACATTTATCTTTATCTTTATCTTTCTCTGTAAGGCTTAAGAAATTTTAAACCCATTTTTCAAAACTTTTAAACAAGGTTTCAAAGACTAATTAAAAAAAATAAATGGAATGCTTGGAATCTCTATTTATGTTATTCTAATCCTTTACATTCAAATTACTAATCTGCATCCTGTTCTCTACTTCAATTCAAATGCAAATGTATTATTTTAAAAGGCAATCTCGATTCAGTTCTGAATGTCACTCAACCCTGCTGTTCTCAAACTTCACCTCAGCATATTTGTGAGGTATAATAACCCACAATGGACAAATATATTTGGAATTAGCTAAATGAAAAACGAATAATAATGAACCTGGAGTGTTTTGTGTCCATATAAAAAGTGCTTGCCGACATTAAAAATGGTTAAAGTCTTCACATAAAAGATAAAACTATTTTGATCTAAAACTAATTAGATGCCACCACAAGACTGGTATAAACTAAAGCCAAATTGAATATGTGGACAGGTTTTTTTACGTCAACGCAAGCAGCACGAATCTGGCACTCCACTCATAAACTCTTTATCTGTTCAGTTAGATTTGCTTTATAAGCTGCACAGCTTATTGTGAGTCATGTACATATGGTAAACATTGACCTGCTGACTAGTCGACTACTTTGCTGTATGACCAGTTCACTAATAAAAGTAAGTGATGCAAGCCCAAGTATATCCACCTACTCATCAATATAGATTTTCCCCCTTAAATTTGCATTGATTCATTCAACTTACCCCAAAGCCATTTGCAAGTGAGAAATACTATAACACAAGTGATTCATCATAAGAATTTTATTGAATGCACTGAATTCATATTAAGTGACTTTTCCTTCCTGATGCTCACAGAGTTTCTCCAGGGGTTATTTGACCTTAATTTTTGGTTCTTCCTGCACACTGCCCTTCAGGTTCCATTGAAACTTCATCTAAAAAATGCAGAATGAAGTCTTTAGACATGGCTGAGTATGTTGGTCTTTCTGCTTCCCGCAGGTCTCCTGTGATGGCCGGAGGCTTGTTTGCTGTAAACCGACAGTGGTTCTGGGAGCTGGGAGGATATGACACTGGCCTTGAGATCTGGGGAGGCGAGCAGTTTGAAATATCCTTCAAGGTGAGTTAAAGCCTCTGCATTGATTCCTGTACGCAATACACAAATAATACATCCATTTTCACAGACTTTTCCAAGGCTGCTTCTTGGTATTTCAGAACAAAATAATCTAACAGAACACAATAAGGCTCACAGTGTCTCACTCCAATGCTTTGTGCAATCCAGGCCTTAAACTGGATTCCAAGACACACACTCCAAAACCACATCCAATAGCTCATCGTTCCTGATCCATTGCAAACCTCTAACTATAGCTATACCAGATTCCTTTTTCACCCACTTAATGTGAAGTGCTCTGTCTGTCTGTCTAGACAGTCTTTTCTCATTCTTTTCAACAATAAAGCCAGAATGAGATTGGACGGCAGAGGTTATTTTCTTCACTGTGTTACTAACTGAAGCCTCAGAGCCAAATGCACACGAGTCGGCCAAAATAAGGCGGTGAAGATAGCGAAGATGTGAGTCTGTGCGCGTTTGTGTTTGTGTGTATGTGTATGTGTTTAGACTGGCTAGAATAGTGAAACTAATTAGATTGTGTGATCCAGTGATTGGCTGTGGCTCTGAAGTGATTCGGTTTTGATTAGCGGGGCCAAAACTGGCGCCGATGGATGTGAGGAAGTGTTCTATTTATCAGTTCTGACATACCTGCCACCCCACTCTTTTTCATTAGACTCTCACTTGTGCTGGCACTGAACTTTGTTATTGGAACACCATCCTCTGCACCTCTCTGGTAACCATGGCAACCCCAAAAATAGTTTAGAAGCTACACCGCCTGTTTGAGAGAATTTTTATTATTATTTCCTTTTTATGCACAGCCTATTTGTCTGTTGCTATTTGTCATAAAGTTGTCTGGTTGACCTTGACATATGGTAGTAACATGCCAAACAGCTCTCCATTTGAAAACGTAAAGATAGCTGGTATTGTAAAACAGTGTCTCCCTCAGAATCCAATGTGCAACTACAAACTAAAATAAAAGCCGAGGCTGATTAGGCTTGGCGTCATCCCATTGATTGGTTGCCTGCCACACTCCGTCCAAGTTTCATCCATCTGTTCGATGTAGGCAGCTTTCTAAATGCAATTCAAGTCATCTTAATATCTAAAGTCCTGCCATGGCTGCCTTCCTCCATGCTTTATGATAAAAGAGGCTGTGAAATGTTTTTGAAAATTATTCCTAAAACTTCATTTGTTACATGGCTCCCTCATTTATCCTCAAATGAGGGATCTGCAGGGGCCTTTTCGCGCTCACTTTGTAGCATTGATGTTTAGAACGATTCTCTCCCCATAACGATGGGGTCTGTGAAGTTAGCTTGACCGCTAACCCGCCGCCTGGCAGGAGAGATAGGTCTGTGCGGTTTGATATCTGCAGACAGCTCTCTCGGGCCCAGCGGGTGACCGAGGAATAGAGAGAAACCATCAGACTCAACTCATCCGTCTTGAAGCCGCCCTCCCCTCCGCTTTCTCACCTCCCTCTGTGTGTCATTGGCCCTAGCCGAGTCCAAACTCCACCATGCCTGAGCCAATACTCGATACGGACAGGCACTTCAAAGTCTTGGCCTTAGTAGAACAGAAAGAGAGAGACGGGAAGGGAAGCATATTGAACACCCTGCTTTTTTTTCTTTATATTTCTTTTCTTTTGGTTTAAAGAGGAAAAGTAGAGACACAAGTTGGAAGGCAGTTGGAAAACTCTACTTCTTTCCTTCAGTGAATGCGCCAGTCGATCCGTAATTGGAGCCTACGGCGAGGACGTTGCTTGTTTCTGGTTCGATGTGGAAGCGTAGCAGTATTTCTAGCTAGTCTGTCCACATATTCCCTGGAGCTCACAAGGATGTGATGCATGAGGCTTCCAGAGTTTTTTTCAACTGTCTAAGAGAATGCAGTATGAAAAAAAACTGTGATGTAGTATAAATGTTTGAGTATGTGTGTGCGAATGTGCTTTTTCAGGTGTGGATGTGCGGAGGCAGCATGTATGATGTACCTTGTTCGAGGGTGGGCCACATCTACAGGAAGTACGTCCCCTACAAGGTGCCTTCAGGGACCAGCCTGGCAAGAGTGAGTAGAACTTCCACTATCCTTCCAAATGAGAAAGGATAGAGTGTTTCTCAACAGTGGCCCAATTCTGCTAGTTTATAGTGCTCTAGATTCACAATGTTCCTGAGATGCTCTTATTCATATTCTGTACACATGATAGCAGACAAATTGTAGGGAAAGAACATCACTCTGCTCTAAATAGTGTATAGAAAATTTGACTAATTAGCATATCGACACTTGCATTATATGACATGATTAAGAAAAGATGATGGATGGATGGATGGATGGATGGATGGATGGATGGATGGATGGATGAATGGACGGGAATGGATGGATGGATGGGGATGGATGGATGGATGGATGGATGGATGATGGATGGATGGATGGTGGATGGACGGACGGAAAGTATATATGCATATCCATCCATCCATCCATCCATGACATGATTAAGGAAAAGATGGATGGATGAATGGATGGATGGAGGACGGATGGATGGATGATGGATGGATGGATGGAATGGATGGATGGATGATGATGGATGGATGGATGGACGACGAGTATATATGCATATCCATCCATCCATCCATCCATCCATGACATGATTAAGGAAAAGATGGATGGATGAATGGATGAATGGATGGATGGATGGATGGATGGATGGATGGATGGATGGATGGATGGATGGATGGATGATGGACAGTATAATGCATATCCATCCATCCATCCATCATCCATGACATGATTAAGGAAAAGAATGGATGGATGGATGGATGGATGGATGGATGGATGGATGGATGGATGGATGGATGGATGGATGGAGGGATGGATCAGTGTATATGCATATTACATTAATCCATCATCCATCCATAATCCATGACATGATTAAGGAAAAAGAGTGGGATGGATGGATGGATGAGATGGATTATGGGATGATGAGATGGTGATAGGATGGATGGATGGATGGAATTAAACGGGTGATGGATGGATGGATGGATGGATGGACTGGATGATGAATGTGGATGGATGACGAGCGGAAAGTATATATGCATATCCATCCATCCATCCATCCATCCATGACATGATTAAGGAAAAGATGGATGGATGAATGGATGAATGGATGGATGGATGGATGGATGGATGGATGGATGGATGGATGGATGGATGGATGGATGGATGGATGGATGGACAGTATATATGCATATCCATCCATCCATCCATCCATCCATCCATGACATGATTAAGGAAAAGATGGATGGATGGATGGATGGATGGATGGATGGATGGATGGATGGATGGATGGATGGATGGATGGATGGATGGACAGTGTATATGCATATACATTAATCCATCCATCCATCCATAAATCCATGACATGATTAAGGAAAAGAGGATGGATGGATGGATGGATGGATGGATGGATGGATGGATGGATGGATGGATGGATGGATGGATGGATGGATGGATGGATCGATGGATCGATGGATCGATGTATCGATGGATGGACGGACAGTATGTATATCCATTAATCCTTCTCACAGAACCTGAAACGAGTGGCAGAGACATGGATGGATGAGTACACAGAGTACATCTATCAGCGCCGACCCGAGTACCGCCACCTCTCCACCGGTGACATTACCGCTCAGAAAGAGCTCCGCAAACAACTTAAATGTAAAGACTTCAAATGGTACATGAACACTGTGGCCTGGGACCTGCCCAAATATTACCCACCTGTGGAGCCACCGCCAGCTGCCTGGGGAGAGGTGGGTGAACAATGCCACAATACAATTGTGAAGATACCAGGGTTGAGCGGAATGCAGAATTTTATCATTGGCTTTTTAATCTTTTGATTCATGACTTGGAATTTGAATTGAACTAGCCACATAGTAATGTTGAATTTGAATATGAATGGGAACGACAGAAAGTTGCATACATTTTAAGAATTCAAAAAAGGTACACAACAGAACAGAAATAAGCAAGAACACTTTTCCATCTTATAAACTTTCTTTCGTTTATTTTTTTTTTTAGTAAATGAGGGAATTCTAGGAAAGTTCTTGAGGACAGTATGATGTTTTTGAAAGAAGGCTGCATGCAATTGATAAAAAATACAGTAAAAAACAGAAATATTATTACAATTTAAAAAATATATTTTTTAAATATCTCAAAATGTAATTTATTCCTGTGATGGCAAAGCTGACCTTTCAGCATCATTACTGCAGTCTTCAGTGTTACATGATCCTTCGGAAATCATTCTAATATGCTGATTTGGTGCTCAAAAAACATTTATTATTATTATCAATGTTGGAAACAGTTGTGCTATTTTTGGGAAACTGTGATAGTTTTTTCAGAAAATATTTGATGAATAGAACGTTGAAAAGAACAGCATTTTTTATTATTATTTATATATTGTTCTAAAAAAATATTTTTTTATGTTTTGTATTTAATTAAAATGAAATTAATTAATTAGCAAAATTGCTGAATGAAAAGTATTTATTTTCTTTTTTAAAAAGTCTTACTGACACACTTGCGTATACTTGATGGAAGGATGGATGGATATGATCACATTTGTAAATATAATTCATACCTTAAATTGTATGTATTTTGAAAAATTCATGAAACCTGACATCCATTTAGCTATTGTATATATTAAAAGTACACTTTTATTTGAAGCAACTTAGGTCCACTTGTTCTGAATCAACCTGGTGTTGGTGCTCAGGGGTACATGTGTGTGTGTGTGTGTGTGTGTTGTGTGTGTGTGTGTGTGTGTGTGTGTGTGTGTGTGTGGTGTGTGTGTGTGTGTGTGTGTGTGTGTGTGTGTGTGGTGTGTGTGTGTGTGTGTGTGTGGTGTGTGTGGTGTGTGTGGTGTGTGTGCGCAATGTGTGCGCATGTGTGCGCATGTGTTGTGTGTGTGCATTTGACAGAGAGGTTATGTGGAAATATTCTTTGATTTATGAGAAGCACTGCCGGGTGAGATATAACACATTTTTCGCCAAAGACAAGCAGGCGGCTGGTCCTCACCTAAAACTGTGCTGTCTAATATACAACGACATCACAACATAACTATTGTTTGCATCACTGCTTCCTAATCCATAAATAAACAGAAGATGTGTTATACATTTATTACTCAAGCTGATCCAGGCAGACAGGCTATTCGGGTTATTCATTATCATTCGGGTTTGCTGTGCCAGAACAGTGGTTCTTGGGAACACGCATGGAGAGATGGGCCTGTCATTTCTCTCCATCTGTGGTTCTGCCATGTCTGTCAGAGTAGGGGGTATTGAATATGCATGGAGTGATTTCCATCTTGTGCATTTTGATGGGCCTTTTTAATCACTGCTGAATGATGTACCTCACAGACATCATGCCTTAATGAATCCCCCCGGGGAACACCATCTCCTCTTTTTTCAGTCCCCTACTGCGATGTGTCAGAAATGGCAAGTAATAATTTACAAATGTAATTAATTTCACTTCCAAATTAATTGGAGGGCTGACGCTTACCGTAAAGCATATCCGTCCATCCGAATCCAACTAAGGTAGTAATGGAATCAGCACTTTGGTTTCAATTGTTTCAGCGGAGCAATGAAACCAAAAAAAAAAGTCCATTAGCAAACAACATCCCTTCCCTTTCACTTATTGGCTTTTTCTGCATTAGCGGCATAAAATTGATGGTAAAAAAAGGACTGTGCGGCATGCGCCTGGGGAACCCGCTCGGGTGAAATTTATGCACGGTAAATATCTTTTTCCTGAAGCAAATGATAGTAATTTGACTGTCAACCTGATAGCTTCATACACCCCGCTCTGGCCACCTGTCACCCCGCCTGATGTATTTCACAATAAAAGAGCCTCATTGAAGCCACCCCCATGGACCATGACAGTGAGGGAGAGGGGTAGCTAAGGAATTAAACGGGTTCTTGTCGGCATTTTCAGCAAAGGACAGGGGTCAACGTCGGCATGACCTCCAGCTGACAGGGCGGTGAGATGGGTAAGCAGGCTGTCAACCATTTGCCACTCGCCCACCTTCACACATATGCTCTCTCTCTCTCTCTCCCTCACAGCTGTTTCATTTGCCTCTTCAATACACTCAAATTCTTTAAATAATGCAATCAGCAGACTTTTCAGCCACTTTTATGCTCACAGCCATTGCTGCCAAAGGATGTTACGGTATAAAGGCAGTTTTCAGGCCCATTTTAGAGTACCCCCTTCCCCTCCTGTGAATTGAGAGGAAGAAGAGAGAAGAGACCCATGCTGATTTGGTCTGATTCTGCTGTATTTACCTCTAAAGAGCTTGTGATTACATGCACTCTTCTAGTGTAACTTAGAAAAGTGCATTCATTTATTTATTTATTTTGTGGAATAAATTGTATAAAGTTGAATCAATGAATTAATTTTTTTCTGCATCGGAAAAAAAAATGCTACACCATGAACAGGTAGTAGGCACTGATGATTGAGCCCGTTAGCAGCACTTAAAATGATGCGAGAGCAAATATTCTTGCGGTTTCTTTCTAATCAGCACAACCTCCTGCTAAATTCCAGAATACTTTAGAAAAGAAATGAAGAGAACAACAGAGGCTTTCGAAAATCCACAACAAACATGCTTTGAGCTTCTTAAAACATATTGGAACACATTTATAGTTGCTCTGACTTCACAAAAATGTAGTAAATTGGCTGCAAACGCAGAAAAATTGATTCTAATGCATGTCTTTCAACCGTGTTGAAAAAGTCAAAAAAATCATCCGGAAAACATCACACAACGGCAGGCGCAAGGAAGGTCCAAAAGAGAGCGAGAAGCTGCTAATAGACAAGAAAATGAATTAAACATGTTTTCTTTTTATATACTTCGGGGTGGGGGGGGAATAAGCTTTTAAGAATAAATCGGCAAGGCAGAGCTTGGTGTGACCTTGCTTTTCGCTTTCATTTTGTTCCATTTGTCAAGCTCGTCCTCACTCGATTCTCCAATCCAGCTCATTTGAAAAGAAATCACAGCTCAAATAGGGTGCACCATTTCCTTTCCCGTAAATAATAAGCAGTAAAGTGTTGACCTGAACTGCAATAACGACCACTGTCTGAGTTAGGACATTTCTTTTCTGATGTCCTCACCCGCTCCGGAAAGCTTGTTGTGTTTTGATTGCATTAGTTTTCAGCCTAAATTTAAAGTCATTTCAACATTTCGAGTGAATTTCTGTCTTTCAGACTGTGAGCAGCGGCAAATGCATCTAGTCACCAACAAGTAAAATCTGCTTTAAGTCATGCCTTCACAGAGCAGAACGCATTAAGCAGAACTTCATGTTGATTTTTGCAGCCTACTAACTGATTTCCAATTACTTTCAACAGTCATGGCTTGTCAAGAGCACAAAAACCCTAAATCCCTCACCTCAATCGTTCAGGACTCATGAGCGTGAGAAAAACATATTTGAGGAACCAGGCTCTAACAAACACTAATGTTAATGTTTCCTCTGATGGCCTTGGTATGCAGAGCACAATTTCGGCAGTGGAAGCTTATGCATTGTGCATGCACTACGCTGCACAGCATAATATGTTCCACCACAGTTCATCCTCTTTGTCAGGCCTCATTTTTGTGTGCGTGTGTGCGTGTGCGTGTGTGTGTGTGTGTGTGTGTGTGTGTGTGTGTGTGTGTGTGTGTGTGTGTGTGTGTGTGTGTGTGTGTGTGTGTGTGTGTGTTGTGTGTGTGTGTGTGTGTGTGTGTGTGTGTGTGGACCTTGCCCCAAGCCCTAGTCCCCCTATGTCTCCCTAGTGAGGTGAATAAGTGAGCAGAATTGGCCCAGAACTGCTGCCCGCTCTTCTGTGTCTGCTCAGGAGGCAGTGGCTCCAGCCGCTCATGCATTATTGAGCTGCACCGTGACAACAGTCGGTACACCTGAATGCCTTAAAGAAAATTAGGCGACCTGGACAGCTAATCAAAAAAAAAGAAAAAAATGTAAGGACAAGGGGCAGCGGAACTCTCTGCAGTTCATACAATGGGGAAAGTGCACACGTCTTTGCGAGCAGGTGTATTTTGAATGAATCATTATTTAAATTGTCCGATTTAGCACTTGAACAGATTGCAGACAAAGGGTCATGTTATACTTCACCGCACAGTTAGGGAAGAAGTAAAACTTTTGGCTAACATTCTGTTACCTTTAACGCTCAACGTGAGCACCGTAGAGGTCATTAACCATGATTGTTATGGACGGGAAATACTGCTTTCCTGTTCTCCCAAGACACTCATGTGTAACTACTTAATAATTTACAAATTTTCAACCTGGTCTCATAGGAAATACGTAGGCCTACCTCTGTACAACTTTTTGCAGCGCCACAAAATATGTACCATAGAAATCACTGCAGTTTCTAAAAAGTGAACACTGGAGGCAGCAAACCAGCAAGCATTTTTAATCATTTTCACATATAATTATGATTACAGGGGCAGATTATGGATAAATAAAGACTTGCTTTCACAAGGCACTTTGCACAATTATGTTATGACCTCAAAACACATTTTACCTCAGTGCATGATTTGTAAATGAATACATTTTGGAGTTTGCATCACTTAACCAGCTCCATATGTTCGGTTTTACTGTCGTACTTAGCTTGCTCGATAATTCTTTACAATTCTGGTAAAGAATTGGACTTGTGATGCGGAATGCTCAGAGATGAATCCTTTTAAAGACGAGTCATGATAAAAGAGCTCAAAAACGAGCTAAAATGTCATGGTTAAATGCCTTTTTATGTCACATTTGCTTTTGTTAACACTATCAGGTAGGTTTAGGGTTTAGGTGTACATTATTTTAAAATGGAGCATTAAGCTTTTAGCGCCACTCACAGGACATTTAAAATCAGAACTGCAGTGTTACGTACAAACGTCAATGTAAAACATTGCCATATTCACGTTCATCTGTTCCGGAAAACAATAGGCTTGTTTGAGATGAGCAAAATCTGCTCAGAATCGATCACCGGTGATCAGCGCGAGATGCATGCTGGTTAGAATAACACAGTCTCATCCAAGAAGTCATATAACTGACGTCTTGGGACGTCTTTTGACCATACGTCAATATCCGCCTTTTTAGGGTACCTTAAACGTCGGTAAATGACGATCCTGGGACGTCATACAACTGACGCTTTACCTTTAACGTCAGTAGGTGACGGGGTAGGTTTAGGGGTAGGTTTAGGTCTGGGTAGAGTTAGGATCCGATAACGTCATCTAACGACGTTTAAGGGTACCCTAAAAAGGGGATATTGACGTTGGTCAAAAGACGTCCCAAGACGTCAGTATATGACTTCTTGGGATGAGACTGCGCTGGTTAGAAATGTGTCGAGAGTGGTCCGCCTTGCTCTGATGTCATGCTGACGTATGTCAAAAACTCTCGCAACCGCAAGGCGCACGTGTCGGATTCTGCAGTCGCGCGCAGTTGCTCTCCACCGACTGCGCTGATCAAAAGCATGATGGGAAACGACTTGCTGACGACACAGCTTAATGCTCATTGGTTTAAACAACCGTGATGTATTGATCTCTTTTAAAATGTTTGATTTTAAAACTCGGAAATCATGTTTTATGTGTAGGCTATGTTATGTGTGCATATTCCCAAACTCTCGGACAGTGCGATCTCTATGGGTTATGCAATGTCATTTTATTATATATAAAAAAACACATAGCCTATGTCTGTATTAAAGAAAAAAATTATTGATACACACTTATTTGGAATTGAATTAAATAACAAGTACTTTGGGTATCTTGTTCATTATATTTATTTTCATATAGCAACAGAACTTAAATTACATCCAGTTTACTAGCAACACTGTGCACGAGCGTGAATCCTGTGAATCCCGCGATATCCGTCTTTGATCTCACAGGGGTCTAATCCACTGCGAGAAGAGAGATCTGTCCGTCTTGTCTGCGCTTTTTTCACTCCTCCCCTCACTGCAGCCGCCTACTCTCGACTACATTTCAGGCGAGGCAAGGCTCATCTCAAACAAGCCTATTAACTGGACATTACACTTTGAAACTGTCGCGAAACTTGCACGACGCAACGTATTTTGCTAAAATGTTGCCACTGGTACGTTTTTCTGATGAGACCAGGCTGAAAAAATTGCAGATGCATTTGACATTCTCTATTCATTATTTTGCATAATTTCGATGTTAATATCCACAGAATGACATATTATTATAGAATATATTATACTGTCCATCAGGTCAGTATATCTTACATGTGACAAATTGTGCTGTCATAATGTGATTTTTTCCCCAAAAGCATGTGATGGACTTAAATTATAACTGGATAATTTTATGCGATTTATTGAAAAAAAATGTACATAAAATTGTATGACAAAATATAAATATTTCTGACACATTTAAGGAACATTAATGTATTTTTGGTAGTCCTAGTTAAAAGGTTGGCAGGGCAAATACCAGCAGAACATGTCTTTAGTAATTTCTTAATGTCCTTAATGTGCAATGTTCCTGTTAATCAAAAATAAAATCAAATGTTGCCTAAATTGAAATCAATTTTAAGTTGAGTTTTCAATGCGCTTTGTGTATGTGGAGTTGCTGGCTATGTGGAGCAGACCTTATGCATATGTGTATATATTTATCTTAAACCTTTTGATCTCAGATGCCTTGTTCTTGTATCTTACTGACAACCCTACTGAAAAATCCAGCATTGCTGTTCACCAGCATAAGGTATGTCTTGGTTGCAGCCAGGTTTGTTGGACACCAGCATGGGAAACGCGATTGCTGGGGGACCATGACTTTGGTCCACCAACTAGAACTAGCACCAACCGGCCTGGAAAAACATGGAATACATTATGCTAGATTTCCTCAGGGAATGCTGAGGCTAACTTTGTTAAATCCTTGTGCGATTGATAGGTGTCACTCAACAAATCTATTTCTCTGTCCGCAGATCCGTAATGTGGCATCTGGTTTGTGCATCGATTCTAAACATGGCTCCACTGGCACCGAACTGCGTCTGGACAGTTGTTTAAAAGAGGGTGCAGAGCGAACATGGGCACATGAGCAGGTAAGTGCTCTTTTTCAGTACACTTCCCACATTACTCAGTACTGATTAGTATCAGAATGTTGGAATAATGTGAACAGCATTAGATGGCTGACTATTTAAGTGTAGTTTCTTAAGTAACTCCCTAAAATGAACTGATACTTTGATGAAATGAAATCATGATATGAAGCGTATTCCTCGACTGTCTTTTTTGAGACTGAGAGAATTGCTGTTGGTTAGATTTTCACGTTTGGCTGGAGAGAGGACATCAGGCCTGGAGATCCCCTGCACACCGAAAATTCTGCTTCGATGCTATTAGTCAGAACAGTCCCATCACCCTGTATGACTGCCATGGTATGAAAGGCAACCAGCACTGGAGCTACAGGAAGGTAATGCAGTAATACAGATACACTACCAGTCACAAATTCGAATATATATGAAATAACAGAAAAGTTTGAGGAATTATTGTATGTAGTGATCAAAAACATGTCAAAACTATCTTATGTTTTAACTTCTTTCAAGTATCTTCTTCAAAACGCCTGTGCATCTTACAGATTTGTGCCAAGGGGTCAATGTTTGTCTGAGGTTTCACTCCTACTAGCCACTGGCAGGTTGAATTTTAGATTTGACTGAAACTCTTCCAATTCGAATTTTCCACATTATAGATACAGATACCAGCTGCGCTTTCTCGCTTTCTTGTGATCTCTCAGACTGCGAGTTGACACACAAAAAGCATTTGTAACAGTATAATGGATCTATGCGACAGGTCTTAAAGTGACAGCAGCCAATCTGCTGCCAAATTATGAGATAATACTAAAAATCTAAATACTAAAAATCTATATGGCAGTTTTTCTCCATGGTATCGATGTCATAATTGTGGCCAGTATAATGATGAATATGTTTAAAATGATTTTATAACTTTAGAAAACCTGTGTGTGTGCGTGTGTTGCGTGTGTGCGTGCGTGTGTGTGTGTGTGTGTGTGTGTGTGTGTGTGTGTGTGTGTGTGTGTGTGTGTGTGTGTGTGTGTGTGTGTGTGTGTGTGTGTGTGTGTGTGTGTGTGTGTGTGTGTGTGTGTGTGTGTGTGTGTGTGTGTGTGTGTGTGTGTGTGTGTGTGTGTGTGTGTTCTCATATGTACATTATGTTTTAAGAAAAAGTAATGTAACAAAATATTTGGCTATAAAACTATTTAAATATAACACAGACAACTGACGGAATAAAGAGGGCATGACGTTATTGAGATAAAATCCATTGCAGTCAGCATGAGTAATGTTTTACACCCAGGTGCTACGTTTTCATATCTCTTCATACATTTTCATACCATCTCTAAGGAAAAGCTGCACCTGTCTTCCTCCATATTCCCTCTTCTCATCTTCTTTAAGAGGTCAATAAAGTATATCTACAGCAACAGAGCAGCGGTGAGACTGAACGTACACCTTGTTACAGAAGCCCCTGTGGACTAATACCTATCGCTCTGGGCCCATCACGAACGACAGTGCCTAATACACAAGCACAGTTTTTCTAGCCCTCTAGCGAGGTACTATGAGCCTAAACTGAGATATTCCGTCTCGCACAAGGGCTTTAAGGTGTCAAGCAAAGAAATCACTGTCATTGCAGGATAGGTCAATGACGGCTCTATAGAGAGGGGAAATATACAGTTGAAAGGAAGAGGTGGTACCTGGAAGTGGAGCTGCCTGAGGCGCAGAGAACAGTAAATCAACCCAGGGGAGAGCAGCACAGAACTGGTGCCGAAAGCCGAAGGCATGTCCCTCCTCTGCTCAGCCTCATCACTCCCTTAGGGACACATCCTCTATTTTTTCACCGGCTCTGTTTGGCATACTCGTAGTTTCTAGCGCAAAAATATACATGCCCTGTGAGCTGTGGAGAACACTTTCAAGTGGAGACTTTCTTTGTTGTCTTCCACTTTTTTGATAGGAGATTGATGATCAATTCCTCATTCTTTCACTTTAATTTACATTTCTTTCTAAGGTACAAAAGCTGTCTCTGGGGCGGTACCCTTTCAAAAGGTACTCATTTGTATCTAAACAGTACATATTAGTACCTCAAAGGTACATATTGTACCAACATTTTACATATTAGTTCCTAAATGGTACATATTATGACGCTTTTCCGCTGCATGGTACAGCTCGGTACGGCTCGGCTTGCTTCGCTTTTCCGCTGCGTGGTACGACTCGGCTCGGTTTGCTTTTCCACTGCGGTTTAGTACCGCTTCAAAGTGGGTGGGATTATAGACTGATCGACTGACCCGCTCCTCGGCTACCAACGAGAGGAACGTCTGCACCTCATCTACTGACCAGTCACCACGATTCAGCCATTTCTTATTTCAAGTTTTTTTGTTTTTTTTTTCAATCAAGTCGTTGTAAGTCGTTCTATCAAAAAAATGTGTCTCGTGTTGCAAATCCAATGACGCTGGTAGTGACGATTCCCTCTGACCAATCAGTGATCTGTAGTGTTTTTTAGCACGTCACATTTTAGCATCGGTACGGCACGCTTGGAACCTCAACAGAGGTGCTATCAGAGCCGAAGCGAGCCGTACCGAGCCGTGCCATGCAGTGGTAAAGCGCCACAAAATGAGCCGTACCGAACCATACCATGCAATTGAAAAGCGCCAAAGCGAGCCTTACCGAGCCATACCGAACCGCATCATGCAATGGAAAAGCCTTTTTAACCTTTTTAAAGGGAACAGCTTTTGTACCATTTTTTCTAAGAGTAACCTACCGTTGTGCAGTGGTGTTTTGAAATCATGAGGCAAAGTCATCGGCGATGAGGCTGCGCTGGGTTTAATGCTTCATTTTAATCCAATGTAAATTAATGTTCCAGTTAAACTTAATGTTGACACATTTCCAGGTTAAATAAACATTACTTAGGGCCTGTTTACACAGAACATGTTTTTTCCATTCCACTGCGCTATTATTCCATTATTTTCTACTTATTCCAAGTCATTTCAAGTTTTGTTTTGACATGACATAAAACAATGATAACTATGTGGGTGAGTTGTTTACTTACATTTTAATTAGTCTTTACGTTAACACCAATATATTTATTCATTCAGAGTAGGACCGATTTAGACAAAAGTTATTGCTTGAAGAAAGAAATTGGCCAATCGGAATTTATTGCTTGAACAACATAATAGGCTAATCAAAATATGATGGAGGCATTGCCTCCTCTCATGTGACTTTTCTCCATTTATTCTCAATTACCCCCCACCAAACCCATGGCACGCTCTCTGGAGTCTGTTAAAACTCAATGGGCTCAGTGAAGGGAAGAGAGACACTGCCTCACGCTGTAACTTTAACTGTCACTTTAGAAAAATGTGTGATTTATACACCATTTTAATGCCATTTTTCGTAATATTTGCATTGTTTTGGATATTTTCTAAGGAAACACTGCCTCCTCTTTGCATCCTCGGAGAAAACGCCCCTGCAACCTACCGCCCTTGTTGTACATCATTTCTAAATTTCTCACGTTTCACTTCTAAACTCAAGTGAAGAAATAGTCTGCTTTTCTGATTAGCGCGTTTGGTTCTTCAGTTCCACTCCTGTAATATATCTGAAGGGTAGAGGGAGATAATGCAGGATTAGACGTCTTCCGCAGCCAGTCACTGTTTCTTGTTTATTTATTTTTATTTCACCCTCCTTCTCTCTTTTTCTCCTTCCCCTCTTTTCTTGCTCCAGGATAAATCGTTGTACCACCTGGTGAGCAGCGGTTGCATAGACTGTAGCCCGGGTGATAAGCGGATTTTCATGAACAAGTGTGACCCCGAGTCTGAAACACAACAGTGGATCTTCCAGAAAGTCAACACCACCGTTCTGGACAAATTCAACAGCGCCTCTAGCTCATAGGACCTGGGGTTGTGGTCAAGCCAATCAGCTGGCTTCCACACATACACACACCTCCCACAGTCCTAAATGTGGGCCTGGATGTTCTTACTGTCTGGCTCTGGGTCCCTCTCAAGGTTGTGCAGCAGTCTGAATGAGGGGACTAGAAACAACGAGAGACAAGTGAGGCTGGTGGAGACGCATCCAATGAGCACCTTGCTGGTCGAGGAGAATACGGACAGCCCGAATCTCTCGTAGGGGTCTAACTTGGGCCTTCAGTTGCTTCCTATACATTGAAAAACAGAGCAGCTTTAGGAGTTTGGAAGTGGAGTCCAATGAAAGAATGTTCTGTATCAGTCCTTGAAGATTGCATGGTGGATTTGTACTAAACCAGAAACTGGAAAGAGTTTTTTTTTTTTTTTTTTTTTTTTTTTTGTATTGCTATTTATTTATCTGGGATCGTTTTAAATGCATATTTATTTTTATTTATTTGGTGCCTTTCCAGATTTTATTTATGTGTATTGACTCTGTTTTATCATCTCTTGTACCTGTAGAGTCAAACTTGGGTTGAGGCGGTGAGTTGCTCAATGAAATATTTGACTTTTTCAATGGAATCTATCTTGTTACAGAGTTTCTCGTCTATAAATAAATCAGAAAATGAGTGGTTGTGTGTTGCCTTGCCTGTGTGTCTTTTGTCATGCTGATGAATGATATAATGCTTTACTGTCTTATCTCAAAAGTGACAGTTTGTCTCCCTCTGGTGTTGAGCCATCTGCAGAAGGGTTTTTTTTTTTTTTTTGGTATTAGCTTGCTATTACTTTATACTCCATTATTTGACCTTTAAAGGGGCCATACCATGAAAAAAACAAAATTGCCTTGATATTTTGACATATAATAGGTCTTTGAATCATTAAAACATCCTGCACGTTTAATAGCTTAAAACATCCTGTCTTCCCTATTATAGAGTATACACTGGAAAATGACATAAATTTGAATGATAGCAATTTATGAATGATTTAGACTAGTACGGTACTATTCATATTTGTTGTTTTTGTGAGTGTGTGTTTTTTTAAAGAGGACACTTAGACATTTTTTGGTCAAATTTAAGCAAGTAGCAATATAACAAAAAAAAAAGTTTAAAAATATATTTTAAAGAAAAGACACTGCTCTTGCTTGCAGTTTAAAACAAGCAAAAACATCTCTGGGTTAGCTCTAAAAAGGCTATTTCAGAATGTCATGAAGAGTCGTTAACTTAACTGATTTCACTCATTGTTTCCAAAGCATGGTATAAGTGGTGAATGCTAATGGCAAAACTAATACTAAATTGTCCTGCATAAATAATGCATTATGGTGATTTATTATAATCATGTCATGATGCAGGCAGTGTGTACTTCTTAATAAAAAGAATTTGACCTTGCGTGAAAATAATTATGAGGGATTTAAGATGAAAAGGAAGGAATTGACAGCTATGATTCAAAAAGCAAAAATTGATTTTAAATGTAAGGTAGAGGATCGCTTAGCAAATCAAGATGCAAGGAGTGCTTGGCAAGGTCTAAATAAGATGATGGGCATGAATTGAGAAGTGTAAATGATGATATTATAGACACAGATATTTTTAAATCTCATTAAACGACACATTAAACACAATGTACTATTGTATACTATGTATACATATATACATAGTATACACCCCCCCCCCCACACACACACACCTGTCCCACCCACTTTTTAAAACAAAGTTATGCCACTGCTCATGGCATGTTCTTTTTGTTCATTATACCTCTGCCTATTATAGTAATATTAATGCTGATACATTTGCTTTTATAACGTCGTTTGGTTCATGGTGTTAATGGAGTAATAGTTCATTGGGTCAAAACAAATTTTAACAAATAGACCACAGTAAGTTTGTGGTCGGGGGGATTAAATCAGATATTATGTTTTTAAATAGTGGGCCACCTTAAGGATGTGTTGTGTTCTGTCACCTCTGTTGTTCTCTGTTTTTACAAATAAAATGCAGATTGAGATTTTTAAATTATAAAAATATGCAGATGACAGGCACTTGTTGCTCTTTTATGGAAAGACTGTAAATTCTGAGCATGAGGAGCAGGTGTTAAAACTATAAAGTTTGAAGTGAGTTCTTTATTGATAAATGTCAGTAAGACTAAACAATTAATTTGAAACCATCCAGAACCCCTAACAGAAATAATGTTATGTGATCAACCTGTTGGAATTGTGAAGACTTTTAAGTATTTGGGAACTATGATTGACTGCAAATTGAATTTTTATGAATAACGTCTGTGAGTTAAGTTAAATTAAACAAGTATTACAAGAATGGCGGTAAAATCATAGGACTCGAGCTAAAATCAATTGATCAATTATATTGAATTGCTGTTCAGAGAATAGCTTTGGCTATAACGATAGACCCAACTTTGAATCATGTTTTTGAATTATTAGCATCTAAATTAGTCCAACATAACATGTTGTCAACTTAATTTTTTTATTTATTTATCTAAAGTAAAAGGATGTTAGGTTATATTGGATCTGACAGCAGCTACATCACAAACGTAAGTATTTATTAATGCTTTGTTAGTAAATTATGGTTTTATGGTTAATGTTTTCAAAACACTTACTCGCTTGCACTCACGAGTGGCCCTGGTTTTCTATGCAATGATGTTAGCCAGTCAATCACAGTGGCTGTTTACTGACAAGGTACAATATGTACGTTTTTGTGATAAAATATCCAAAAATACTTTCACGGTGTGATATATTTCCTGCAGTTGTGTAATTACAATATCCCAAAAGTTCTCGAAGATTTTTAATTTCAGAGAAATTCCTATTTAAAATAATGGCCCTGGTCAGTGTCGCCTGTCAATGACTTAATATCTGCGTTATCCCTGGGTTCCGCTCGTACTGCCATATTAACCATGGGACGGAGTGGACAGCTGCTTAACGTCTAGCAGCACGCTCATGCTGTTGTTGTTTCGTTCAAACATTATGGACCATGGCAAGCAGACTTTGGGACAAAAGGAGAACTAAAATGAGGATCAATATCAGTGTGGCGTTTTCGAGATGCCGAGACTAACTTCGACTTGACAGAGCTCTTGCATGTACTTTATAGACAGGTGAGCAAATGTACACTTATCAATATTAAATAGCTCAACATGATGAAATGTTAGAATATGATCAGTATGTTATTATAATGTTAACCCTCTGGGGACCAAAAACACGCCGGCGCGTTTTGGCAGATTTTTTTTCACATTGCAGAAAAATAGACTTAAAGTACTACCATCATTTCTGGTTGTACAGAGTTAAAAAATATGAGAAAATAAACTGTTTAATGTCTGCTTTTTTATGTGCCCACATACAATCGAAGTAAAATATTGTGCTTTTGTAAAATAAAGAAAATAAACAGGGTGTGCGTTTTGCCTCTCCATCTCCGTGAACTTTTTTTCTGGAGCACGTCTCTAAACTTAAACAAAACTCAGCGAATACTATTCACCCAGCCATGAGCAATATATCTTTATAATCATTTGAGTTTGTACTTTTAAATGATCAGGGGCCGTATTCACAAAGAATTTTATCTTACCACTAGGAGTACTCCTAAATCGCACTAAAATATTTTAGCTAGGAGTTTTCTCTTAAAAGTTATTCACAACGCCTTTCAGACCTACTCTTAGTAAAGAAAAATGACAACTCCTAAACTAAGAGTGAGTCTTCGTTGCTATGGATGACGTCAATTCTCATGCACGAGCTTCCTCGCAATGATCACGGTGATTGGTTGTTAGATGACAGGGCCACCATGCGGAACATAACACAGACGCAACAAATCATGGAATTATGACATCTAAATATGTCTATGTCCTACGCAAAATAATAATAGTAGCCTAATGTCATCGAAATGCATATCATGTTTTAGCAGGCCCCAGTGAAGTGTAATTCTAAAAAGGCAGAGAGAGAGAAAAAAAGTCGTGAATTAAATTAAATTAAATCAAGTTAGCCTATATGGAAACCGCCACTTGCCTAATAATGAAAAACGACACTTGCATTAACACTTTGCATTGACACATTAATTGACATCTATTAGCCTAAATAGACTACTTAAAGCAAGGAAATGTTGCTCCTATTGAAGTAATGTAATAGTTGAATGCCGGTGGATTATGAACTCGCCAAAACGGAAAAGAAAGCCCATAACGCAGGATCAGTTATGGTGTGTTCCCACCGAACGCGAATAGAGCATCAAATACGCGTCTATGGCGTTTAGTTAGGCGCTTGAATATTCGCTCGAGTTCAAATTTTTCAACTTGCGCGGAAGATATTCGCGGCAAACGCGTCGCCCAATTCGCGTCATTCGCAACGCCCGGCGCGAATGATGCGTCTATTCGCGTCTTTGCATTGACTTTGTATGTAATCTACTCGCGCAAATAACCTAATTAAATTCGCGTTCGGTGTGAAGTTGAACACACCATTACTGCTACTGGAGTTGGTGCTGAAAAAAAATGATAAATGGGAAATTCGGCACTGGGATATCAAGCAAAACACATGGAAGAGGATTTGTTTGCAGATCAATGCAGCATTCACGCTTGTGTCGTGGACCGCGGACGACTGCGAGAGGTGGTGGTGTGCGCTACAATCTTTTGTGAATAGGTCTTAGTGAGTTAGGAGTCCTCTCGACTTCTTTTAAGATGTCCCAGACTTAGGTGCTACTTTTAGGGCTAAAATGCTTCGTGAATTACTCTTAGTGAAAAAAATTAGGAGTCGTAAAGTTAGGAGTGACACGCCCATTATTTTTAGGAGTTGCTCCTAAATTCGCCAGTTAGGAGCTACTTTTAGCCTTAAAATTCTTTGTGAATACGGCCCCTGATTCACAACTAAAATAAGTATTCTCCGTTTATGTCATCTATATAAAAAGAGAGACGTGTCAGCCGTTCTAATTATATTTCTCTCAGCTCATTATTCTGGTAATGTGACACGCCCACGGAGAGCACGCGCTATTCAAACGCAAATATGTGAAGCAACACATTGAGACGCGTAAACGCCCATATAAACTCTGTAAACACACTATATTTTTAGTCAGATTAAGATTCGTCTTGCGTGGCTATGAGGAATAATCCTGGGACATTTACCTACCTCAGAACAAGTGCTGGTTTATTTTTACTTCGAGGAGGAGCAACAGATTCAGCTGAGAAGTGTGTAAGTGTTTTATTCTTGTGCTTTGTTCTAATCGCGATATAGAATAACGTTAGTGTCTGTAAACGGATAAATAGCATACTGTCCGTGTGTGTGTTCAAGATTCATTCATTCATTCATATATATATATATATGTGTGTGTGTGTGTGTGTGTGTGTGTGTGTGTGTGTATGTATGTATACGTATGTATATATATATATATATATATATATATATATATATATATATATATATATATATATATATTGTTCTTGCATTCTTTGGGGTCCTTGCATTCTTTCTCACACTGAATGAATGGCTCATATGCAGGTCTTTGTCTTCTCAGGTGTGAACCAACTAATTATTCACAAAGGGGTTGTGCAGTTGACGCCCATTCGCATATTGCCTTGGCAAACAAAAAAATGTTTTTCACAATTTTAATCAATATATTGTGTTATGTGAATGATTAGGCAGGATGATTTTCAGATCATTTTGAAGCAAAAACTCTAGGCGACAACTTCCATTAGTCAAAAGTCGTGTGGACACATGTAGTATGTGTTTTGTGGCCTTATTTCAGAAACTTTTATTTTTAGTTTTTTCAATAACCATGCATAGACAATACTCTCAAAAATACAAACATGTACATACATGTTGCTCACATATAGGCGGCTGCATATATGGAAAAAAAACACCTAACCCCAAAAAAAATTCTAACAAAAGGTTTCTCAGCTGTTTTTGTTGTATTAGATGTCCTAAATAACATACTAAAAGTTTACCAAAGTTTGACCACTAGAAAGATGTAATTTTCAAGATGGCATCCAAGATGGGCAAGAAGCCCTTAAAATATCCTACTTCCTTCATTATTTGACCTAGCAAAGTAATATTGGTGTCTAACCCCATGTTTTCTGGGTCTATGAATCCATTGGACTTGTCTAAATTCCACTGACATGATTACAAACTTATGGAATAGACCTTATTCGCAAACACCGGAAGTAGCTAACCGCGGCCATATTGTTGACATAACAACTGTCCTGCCCATAGCCGCACGCAGATTTGAGTTGAGGTGAGCAGTAGCCTAATGGCTTCATCTCGTCGGTATCAAGAGAAGATAAGCTTGATTTGTGTGGACCCATATCAAATAGACCCAATAGCCTTAAGTATAGATCCGTCCTTATTGCCAGCCGTAACTTTTAACCGGATATTTATAACGTTAACGTTCATACAGTATCCGCATAACGTTAGCTACACTTCGCAGGGCTCCTTTACGATCGTTGTAACAAAATAACACAGTATCACACAAGCACTAATTCCCTACCTAGTATCAATGAGGCATATAACGTTATCAATAGTCAAGTCACCTTTATTTATATAACAGTTAGCGCTTTTTACAATACAAATTGTTTCAAAGCAGCTTCACAGAGATAACAGGAACATGTTATAATAGTATTGTAAAATTCAAAATTAAATGTCCCCAATAACGTTACCTGTGGTAAAATGATAGGAGCAGACATTGCTGTAGGGAGTTGGCAGATTAGTCTGTTTATCCTAGCTAGCCACAAGTCTCTTCACGTTTTCTGACAGTCGGTATCGCATAAAAATTAACTCCGGGGTTCTTATTGCTGTTGTTAGAACAGCAGTGTATTACACAGCACACCATCCCGCTGTTTTAAAAAAAATACAGCGATAAAACCATGGATAATACCGACGCTGCCTCGCTTGTCAATTGACTGACTGACAGTTGCCGTGGTTTCTATGTCAACAAAATGGCCGCCGCGAACATTGATGACGCAGATCGAATAAGGTCTATACATGATTTTGTGAGATTACTGTAAGGATTTATCTTTGTTTGGGGTGAACCAGAGATGTAAATGATTTAGCCTGTCATGTTACTCCTACTCAGTACGTCTTTTTGGACACATACCCTTTTTTGCTAAAACACAGACTTGGCATTCAATGTAAAAATTATTGCACCTAAAAGTAACTTAAATTGGATTTGTATAACTCTGAATTAGCCCGAACAGAGGCCTGTGTGTGAACCCCCTAAAATGGTCACTCATTTCAATTTGAATAAGGTAATACATATGTAATGCATCCTCTATAGATGTTTTTTGAGTATACAGGGGGCATTATACTAAACCCAACAAAACTAAATTCACAATTTTCAGCAATTGACATTGTTGAATTAGCTTGAGGAAAAAGTACACTCCAAATGCAATTTTGACCATGAGTCATGTTGTTGTAAACCAAGAAACGTGCCCCATTTGCTGTAAAAACTTAAGAGATGGCTCTGATGTGGTTGAGATTCATCAGAGGGTAGCTGATGGAATCAACAATGCAAGTGTACAAAGAGCCGACGATGACGTTCCGCTGGTGAAATAGTACACTCAAAATGTCGACAGTGTCGACAGTAGTACATAAATAAAAAAGACATTCAAATCCAACAAGAGAATAAAGCTGAGCCACCAAAAAGAAGTGCCGTAGCAACTTGTCCGTTCAACAGCCAAACTGATTGTCTTTTCTGTGGAACTAACACATGGAAGTAAAGACACAAGTAGTGTTCAGACTGAAATGCTCGCAGAGTCCATTCTTGAGTGTTGTGACAATCGTGCAGATCAATGGGCTCACTTGACTCTTTGCGCTACAACTTTTTAGCAAGAAAATCGCTACCGCCAAATCGTTTGTTACCCCAGAACGTCTGCCTCCAACTGAGTCCTCAACCAAATACCACTGCCAAAGAGTTTACTTCCAGATCATGGTGTGGATTGGAAAGGAAGGTGACATGAACACAGTGGATTGGGGATGGAAACTGCTGGACAACCGGTTCCTGCTAGTTATGACCTGTAAGACTGCTGCCCCAGAAAGCCTCCCGCAGATGATCCACTGTAATTGCACAACTGCCTGCCGAACACAACGGTGCAGTTGCAGGGCATATGGACTACCATGCATGCCTGCTTGTGGACTATGTCAAGTTGGGAATTGTGAGAATCACTATAATTAACCTCTATGGGAGGAAGATTGTGACGACTGAATAACGCGCAATTCAGTGTGGTCAATATGACCGTCTATGGCCGAAATAGGTAAATATGTACGTTTGGTTTTTTTGCCTTATGTGTAATTTTTATAAAAAAAAACATTTAAAATGAAAATACAGACACTTTTAGGAAAAGTCAGGAACCAGCAGGATTTTTTATTTTTTTTTCAACAAAGTTATTGCAGATATAAAATTCAAAAATGACCATCATGGCCGTTCTAGTGTTAATATACTTGAAGTCACTTATCTACCATGCAATCATGCTAATTATAACATTACATGGCCAAAACATGTATCAGGCACCAGTATTCCTGGTCTAGGAGGAATACAAAGGAGTAATGGTCATTTTAAAGACCTGACGGCCGCCATTTTCAAAATGGGGCCTTTCTTGGAGTCAAACTTTGGTAAACTTTTAGTATATGTTTTTATATACATCTGATACTACTGTAAACCACTGAGAAACCTTTTGTTAGAATTTTTTTGGGGGTCAAGCCATATTTGCCCCGTTTGTGCTATATAGAGTGAATTTACACCTTTGCCATTAACATGTTTATAAATAACTGAAAAAGCACAAACGTCAGTGCATGTCAAAACATCACAAGGGCCCCAAAAACACCTTGGTCCCCAGAGGGTTAATCTAGCTTACTGCTAGTCAAGTCAAGTCACCTTGATTTATATAGCGCTTTTTACAATACAAATTGTTTCAAAGCAGCTTTACAGAGATAACAGGAAAACAATGTTGTAATAGTATTGTTCAATTGAAAATTAAATGTCCCCAACTAAGCAAGCCAAAAGGCGAAGGCAACAGTGGCAAGGAACCAAAACTCCATCAGGTGACAGAATGGAGAAAAAAAAACCTTGGGAGAACCCAGGCTCAGTCGGGGGGCCAGTCCTCCTTTGGCCAACGAATGAACAGTGTATGATTATGAGTTAGGCAGCATAATGTCAGGAGTCAGATGGGATCAGAACTTTCACGATATTATCCAGTTCATCTGGTTGGGTTGGGTCATCCGGCCGGTGAGGAGATGAGTGGTGAGGTGTCCACGGGCCTTCACAGCCCTGATAATGCGTGTCGTTGTGTCCATGTGATGGTCCTTCATCAGATCTGGATATGCCCTGGATCCGGCGGTCTGCGGTAAACCTCGGGATAAACAGAGAGACTAATATTAGCGTAGACGCCATCCTTCTTATGATGTACAAAGTACATCAGGAATTATGGGAAGTGTTCCCGGTTCCGGCTGATCTAATCTATGCAGCCTAACATTGAATTATAGAAATCTATAATGTGTTATGTGTATGCTAAGCCAAAGAGATGTGTTTTTAGTCTAGATTTAAACTGACAGACTGTATCTGCTTCCCGGACCGTGTTAGGAAGATTGTTCCAAAGTTTTGGTGCTAAATAGGAAAAGGATATATCGCCAGCAGTTGATTTTGATATTCTAGGTATTATCAACTGGCCAGAATTTTGAGATCGCAATAGACGTGAAGGACTATAATGCGTTAAGAGCTCGCTCAAGTACTGGGGAGCTAAACCATTTAGTGCTTTGTAAGTAATCAGCAATATTTTAAAATTTATACGATGTTTAATAGGCAGCCAATGCAGTGTTGACAGAACCGGGCTAATATGGTCATACTTCCTGGTTCTGGTAAGAACTCTAGCGGCTGCATTTTGAACTAGCTGTAGTTTGTTTAATAAGCGTGCAGGGCAACCACCCAGTAGAGCATTACAATAATCTAGCCTTGAGGTCATGAACGCATGAACTAATTGTTCCGCATTTGTCAGTGAGAGCATATGACGTAATTTAGATATATTTTTAAGATGGAAAAATGCGGTTTTACAGATAGACACGTGACTTTCAAATGAAGATTGGTATCAAAGAGCACACCCAGGTTCCTAACTAACGTCGAAGACTTAACAGAGCAGCCGTCAAGTGTTAGACAGTATTCTAGGTTATTAGGTGAGGAAGTTTTTTGTCCAATGATTAGAATCTCTGTTTTTTCAGAATTTAGTAATAGGAAATTACTGGTCATCCAATTTTTTATATCAGCTATGCATTCCGTTAATTTTGTGAATTGGTAAGTTTCGTTAGGTTTTGAAGAAATATACAGCTGAGTATCATCAGCATAACAGTGAAAGCTAATTCCATATTTCCTAATTATATCTCCTAATGGTAGCATGTACAGAGTGAAGAGCAGCGGTCCTAGTACTGAGCCTTGTGGTACGCCATACTGAACTTGTGATCGATAAGACATCTCTTCATTTACTGCTACAAACTGATATCGGTCAGATAAGTATGATTTAAACGATGCTAGTGCAATTCCGCTAATGCCAACATAGTTTTTTAGTCTATTTAAAAGAATGTTGTGGTCGATAGTATCAAATGCAGCACTAAGATCAAGTAACACTAATAGAGAGATACAACCACGATCGGATGATAGGAGCAAATCATTTGTGACTTTAATGAGAGCAGTCTCAGTACGGTCTAAATCCGGACTGAAAATCCTCGCAGATATTATTTCTTTCTAAAAAGGAACACAGTTGTGAGGATACTGCTTTTTCTAGTATCTTTGACAGAAAAGGCAGATTCGAGATTGGCCTGTAATTGACTAATTCTGTAGGATCAAGTTGCGGTTTTTTAACAAGCAGTTTAATCATAGCCAACTTAAAGGTTTTTGGTACGTATCCTAGAGACAAAGATGAATTAATGATATCTAGAAGAGGATCTATGACCTCTGGAAGCATCTCTTTCAGTAGCTTAGTCGGTATAGGGTCTAGCATACAAGTTGTCGATTTAGATGAATTAACAATTTTGCAAAATTCTTCCTCTCCTATAGCAACAAATGAATCAAAATGTTCCTCACAGAGACTACAATATACTCCCTGATGCGATACTGTAGTAGACGGTTGCATAGTTATAATTTTGTCCCTGATATTATCAATCTTATAAGTGAAGAAGTTCATAAAGTCATTACTGCTGTGTTTCTTATAAACTTCTGGGCTTGAAGCTTTCTTTTTCGTTAGTTTAGTCCATTGTTCAAATAAATACCTAGGATTATGTTTATTTTCTTCTAATAGGGTTGAAAAATAATTAGTTCTAGCATCTTTTAAGGCCTCTCTGTAAGCAATCGAGCTCTCCTTCCATGAAATCCGAAATACCTCTAGTTTTGTTTTCTTCCAGTTTCGCTCCATTTTTCTGGCTGCTCTCTTAAGGGCCCGGGTGTGCTCGTTGTACCACGGCGTTGGACTATTTTCTTTGATCTTCTTTAAGCGCAGCGGAGCAACTGTGTCTAAAGTGCTGGAAAAGAGAGAGTTAAAAGTTTCTGTTGCAATATCAAGTTCTTCTAAGCTATCTGGGATGCTGAGATTATGAAACTGATTTGGAAGATTACTGATAAAGCAATCTTTAGTGGCAGAAGTGATAGGTCTAACATATTTATAACACGGAGTCGGCTTTGCAGCCTTGGCTAAATGTAATTTACACGAGACTAGATAGTGATCGGAGATGTCGTCGCTCTGCTGCAGAATTTCAACGGCATCAAGATCTATTCCATGTGATAATATTAGATCAAGAGTATGATTACGACAATGAGTAGGTCCTGACACGTGTTGTCTCACTCCAATTGAGTTTATAATGTCTTTAAATGCCAATCCCAATGCATCTTTTTCATTATCTACATGTATATTAAAATCACCAACAATTAGGACTTTATCTGCAGCCAATACTAATTCTGATAGAAAGTCAGCAAATTCTTTGAGAAAATCTTTATGGTGCCCTGGTGGCCTGTATACAGTAGCCAGCAGAATTCTCAAACGTGATTTATTGTTTACACTATAAATTTTTACATTAAGCACCAACACTTCAAAAGAAGTATATTTAAAACTAGATTTCTTAGTGGTTTTGAGAATATTACTATAAATTACAGCAACACCTCCCCCTTTGCCTTTCGGACGAGGCTCATGTTTATAACAATAATCTTGCGGAGTGGACTCATTTAAAGTAATGTAATCGTTTGGTTTTAGCCAGGTTTCTGTCAAACACAGCACATCTAGGTTATAGTCTTTAATCTTATCATTAACTATGAGCGATTTTGAATTAAGGGATCGAATATTCAGCAACCCAAGCTTTATCGTTTGCTCATCTGTATTATATCTGTTTTTTATTTGTTGAACATCAATTAGATTTTTAACCTTAGAAAGGTTTGGCAGTTTTTTGGATTTCCAAATTCGGGGAACAGACACAGTCTCTATATGATGATATCTAGGTGAAAGAGTCTCTATGTGATGAGATTTATCTGACCTTGGTGACGTGAGGCCGCTAGCAGACAGTCGGTTTAGCCAGTTTGTCTGCTTCCTGACCTGAGCCCCAGATTGTCATGTTTTATCTCTAAGACTATGAGCCAAATTACTAGAGAGAAGAGCAGCACCATCCCAGGTGGGATGAATACCATCTCTTTTCAACAGGTCAGGCTTGCCCCAAAAACTTTTCCAATTGTCTATGAATTCTATATTATGTTGCGGACACCAATTAGACAACCAGCCATTGAGTGAACACAATCTACTAACTATCTCATCACTCCTTCGAACAGGAAGGGGGCCAGAGCAGATTACAGTGCCTGACATCGTACTTGCGAGTTCAAACACCTCTTTAATATTAATTTTGGTGATCTCCGACTGGCGAAGTCGAACATCATTAGTGCCGACGTGAATAACAATCTTAGAGAATTTACGATTAGCATTAGCCAGCACTTTTAAATTTGATTTGATGTCAGGCGCTCTGGCTCCCGGCAAACATGTGACTATGGTGGCTGGTGTCTCTATTTTCATGTTCCGTGTAATAGAATCGCCAATTACCAGGGCACAATCAACAGCATTCTCAGTGGGTGTTTCACTGAGAGGGGCAAATTGATTTGTTATGGTAACCGGAACAGAAGAGTGGTTTTTTGATCCGCGACTAGAGCGATTTCTCACCGTCACCCATCTGCCTGGCTGCACAGGCAATAACTCAGCCGGAACCGAATCATGTAAATGGTTCACTATGCTAGGCGCATCCAAAGTAGAATCTAAAGCTCGAGCACACTTACTATCCTCTATTAAAGTTTGGATGCGTGTCTCTAATTCTGAAATCTTCTCCGTCAGCCTGACTGTCTCCTTGCATTTATCACATATAAACCCTATGCCGACGGGGAAGGCTATGGTAAACATATGGCATGATGTGCAAGTGACAATAACAGGACAAGACATTACTCACCGTGTTTGTTGACTGATTCTTACTCACCTGGGCTTTTTATGAACTCAGATGTGCGGGCGCGCACGAGAAAAATGAATAAATAACTGAGCGCACGGGTGGCGCCTTAACAGGCTAGCGAGATACTAGCGTGTTGTGCTAACAATAACGGAAGCTAGCGATGTTAGGTAAACTGTAATTAGTAGTATAAACAACTAGAAATGATAGTAAACGATGGTTCAAAACAGAAAGAAATGCGAGGCTTAGACGGAGCTAACAGCCTCGGAGCAAACACACTCACACACAACAGCATGTCCACTATGCTAGTCTCATACAGCCAACAAACTAATACAATAACATTATAACTTTCAACTTTGATAGTGACCAAGTGAAACAGCGCCGCGTTACTTCACAAGTTTCATTCGTCTAATAAACAGAACTGTGTGTGAGTATTAGTAGAATATATATATATATATATATATATATATATATATATATATATATATATATATATATATATATATATATATATATATATATATATATATATATTTGCTGTTGTTGTTTTTGTGCAAAACACTTTATCAAGGAACCTCAAGGAACATTAAAATAATAATTAAAATTAGTACTAATATTCATTCATAGTAATGCCTCAAGAGAATGATTACAAGAACAATTCGAACACAGGCTAAATACTTAGCAGGTCATAATTTTTTAATATTTGTATATTTCTTTAACATAAATAATCAGGACATTTTTAAAGGTACAGCCTAATACCGCTGTTATCTTTCTTTCTTTCTTTCTTTCTTTCTTTCTTTCTTTCTTTCTTTCTTTCTTTCTTTCTTTCTTTCTTTCTTTCTTTCTTTCTTTCTTTCTTTTTAAATTAGGCCTAACCACATTTTCCAGTAATGGCGTAAATGTTCAATTGTTTGCGGGGGAACGGGCCCCTTATGTCTGTCTAAAAATGTGCTTATTATTTCCATTTCCATTATTAACATTTAATGCAACAACAGAATTCTCATTTGATGGTATTTTTTTCTAGTCTGACTGAGAGAAGACGCATACTGGCCTGCTGGATCAATTGCTGATATGAGGAGAAAGTGAAAACGTCCTGAAAGGTTTATCTCTGGCCAATCAATAAAACAGAAATCTGAGGTCTGTGTTCTCAATCTTGAACACTAGGGGGAGCTTATCTTCTACAAATATTTTCTTATCTCACTGCAAGTGATTTATCACTGAGACAGTCAAGTTTAATGCTACATATCAATGATTAAAGATTTGTTCAGTGTGGGGTTTTCCCTCTGTCTGTCTGTTTTTTTTTTTGTTGTTTTTTTTTTTTCATGTTTTAACGATAGGCCTACTTAATGTTAACAATTTAACATTACGTTTACTGCATATGTAGCCTACCGTGCAAGTCACTTAAAAGTGTGGAACAAAGATATGTGTGTCAAGCTCCCTTGAGCTTCAAATCTGGATTTTGCACTCTGGACTTAATTATTAACTAAAAATATTTGCATGTGTGTAATATGGTCTACCATGACACACACAATTCTGCTGTTCAGAAGAATCTTTGTTACACATAAACTATAGGTTGATGAGAACATACCACTTATATTAATTTTACATGAAACAATTATAATTATAGCGGCTGTATATAGAGTAATCCAACTAAAATGAAATTACAAAAACATTATTTACTTTTTTTTTTCAAAAGCCTAGCCTACTGTTCAAAATTTTGTATTCTGTAAGATTTTTATTGTTTCTTTTAAAAAAAAAGTTTACTTTTAAAGAAGTATGTTATGCTCAATAAGGCTGTGTTTATTTGACCTTAAATACAGTGAAACCTTATTATTGTAAAATTTTCTGCAGCCATTATTCCAGTCTTTAGTTTCACATGATCCTTCAGAAAGAATTATAAAATGCTGATTTGGTGCTCAATAAACTTTTAATATCAATACAATACCATCTAACAGGATGATTCAAACCATACGCCATATGATACAAACCATATCTCTCTATTTTTATATATATATATATATATATATATATTTTATATATATATATATATATATATATATATATATATATATATATATATATATATATATATATATATATATTTGTGCCATCATATTTGTGCTATATTGCAATACACATTGTCAGAAGGTTCCCATAAAAACAAATTGATTGGGAGTTTTACCCATGCAAGCGATGATTTGGCGACATCTTGTGATTGAAAATGATTACTACAACTAACTATTGAAATAAAAATGGACATTTCATTTTAATATATTGTTATATTAAAGTGCACTTTCCAAATCATCTAGTCACTTGTACATCATTAAAGCAATTTCTTATTCATTTGAACAAAATGCAATGGCTTTTGTACATATTGCAATTGATAATGTGCAAGTGTCCGCTTTTTTCCATATTTTCAACTGCTCATGTCATGTTCATGTCATGTTCATTTCATGATCAAAATATAGTAGATGGTTCTCTGTTGAATAGTCTTACCCCTCAAAACATCTAGGCATTAGTTCCAAGCCATTGCATGCAAAATTGTTGAACTATTTGTCATAAACTGTCAAGCAAAGTTTTACACAAATCTATTATACCTTTTCTACAAACACGTGATTTGATGAATCGTGCAGGTGAAATTGACCTTCACTCATGAAAGAATGTAAAGTGTTAGTTCAACCAACAATCAACCATTCGTCTAAACCAGAGTTGCAATTTTCCAATAATGGATGGACCAGGAAACGAACATGGGTCAACAGCCAAGAGGAGGAAAAAGAGGAGCAAGGATGCGTGGTGGAAGGCAAAACAGAGGAAGAGGCAGAAGAGGACATAGGCGCATATCTGATGACATAAGGGCCACTATTGTAGACCATGTTGTCAATCAGGCCTTACAATGGCTGAGGCGGGCGGGTCGAAGGGTGCAGCCGAATATTGGGAGATTAACCGTGTCCTCAATAGTTCAAACGTTTCGAAGAGAGAACAGGTATCCACCAATGTACAGTGCACTGTTACTGTATAT
Organism: Chrosomus eos; assembly: GCA_036326025.1. Lineage (NCBI taxonomy): Eukaryota > Metazoa > Chordata > Actinopteri > Cypriniformes > Leuciscidae > Chrosomus > Chrosomus eos. The sequence continues at coordinate 16,243,402 of CM070819.1, read as the reverse complement.
AAGCAGCAGTATACTGTATACTTCCTACAATGCTTCATATTACTAAGTAGTCCACTTGTATTTCACAGCATATAGAAATATACTCTATACACATACATACTGCACCTTATGCCCCCACCTGTATGTTTTACAGTAAAATGTGTGTTTGCATAGTTTCTGTCTATGTGAAAGTGTGCGATGCATCACTGCATTTTTACCCACATAGGACTGCAAGATTACCTCAAACCGGTGGCAGAGGACGCCTTTTCACACCTCGACAGGAGGAGGCTATTTGCATCATGGTCCGAGCAAACAATGCCATGAGACTCAGGGAAATACAAAGGACCATTATAGAAGACAACGATGTCTTTGAAAACATCCATACAGTTAGCATCTCAACCATCGACAGGGTGCTGCATAGAAACCAGATGAGTATGAGTATATACACAGTTACATTGACAACATGCCTAAACATGTTTGTGACCTTGTTCGTGAACAATGACTCAATGACTTATCATTCTGATTACACTGACATGATCATTGGCATGAATATTTTCTTTTGAGAGATGTATAATGATTTTTAGTGACTGACTAGCTTTAGAAACATATCTATTGTATATTGCAGTTTGTACAAATTGTTCTGAGAAATGCACTTATTATTTTGAACATGTTAGGGATGATGTGAAAAACGCACCAAAGCGACAGAGAAAAACTGTAAGAATTCCCAGTTAAAGCAGGAAAAACAGCATCGCTCGGAAGAACAAGGAACTGCCAAGAGACAGAAAGATCTGAATGAGAAAAGAACTGAAAGGGATAGTTCACCCAAAAATTCTAATAATTAATTTACTCATCATCATGCCGTTCCAAACTTGTATGTCTTCATTTTTTCTGTTGAATAGAAATTGTGACATTGTGAAGAATTTTGGTAACCAAACATAAGGTATAATTAAAATACCTAATTCAATATACACCTTATTGATAATGCCACCGATGCACAGGCAAACAGGTGAACCCAGAATATGAGCAGTTTCTCGTTAAAGGCACAATATGTAAAAAACGGTGAGCTAAAAACCACTACAACAATGCTATACATTTTGTTGACTTGTGTACCTACATTATCCAAAATGTTTAAAAACAATGTTATCCCAACCATGTTTAAATCCAGAGAAATCAGCTATTTTAACCAGTGTAATTCTCTGTGTCATTGCGTCGCCTGTCAATGACGTCATATCAGGGGCAACAGCAGCCCCTAACACCCTCCCCCCAACAGCGACAGCCCTGCTCTTCCCGGAAATACACAAAGAACTGACAAAATCGTGGCACGTCCCCTTAAGCATACGTCCATTATACCTCTTCAGCTGCCCTAACCACAGTTGACGGCGTGGGGGAAAATGGCTAAACTAAACTTCCCCTATTGGAAGAGGCTGTCGTTGCTCATCTCTGGCCCTGCCGCAGCCCAAAGCAGACTACCCAACTAAGCCGTGCAGAGCGGCATCTGATTTCGTGGCCAGAGCATATGCCGTGAGTGGCCAGGCTGGTTCTGTCCTCTACACTTCGGAGGTCCTCCAAGTTTACCAAACTTCTCTACCCCATGGACAAGAGTGGTCTTGAACCAGCGGCCTTCAATGAGCTGTGCAGCGCAACCGACCTTGCCCTGCGTGCCACTTAATCTATGGTCCAATTGATTGGTCGTGCCATGGCCAATTTGGTGGTCTTCGAGCCCCAACTTTGGCTAAACTTATCAGAGATCAAGGACGTTGACAAGGCAGCCCTCTTGGACCCCCCTGTCTCTCCCTCAGGCTTCTTGGCTCTACAGTGGATGGCTTTGCTGAACCCTTCACAGCTGCACGTGATGCGCCACTTCCTATCAAAGTGAGTGAGTTCCTTTGCTGCCTCGAGTCGCCCTAACGCCCGTTTCACACATACTCCGTTTGCAGTGCGTATGCGGTGCGTATTTTTTTCCGTACCCATGTTAACAGGTTAGAGCTTTCACACTGCACGCGGATGCAATCCGTCGATCCGTTCCAGTTGCGGTGCGTATACAGCAGTGCAGAGATCGTTTCCGCACCGAGTCTATTTTTGCTGTGCTGCAAACGCAGAATTAAAGTGACAGCGCACGGTTCGTGGTCAAAATGAACACAGTGATTGACCCTAAGATAATAATAGTAGTAATCTCACCATAAATGTATTTAATTAAGACCGGGGTTTTAAGCAAGGAAAACGACAATTTACCTCAATAAGGACATAATAATAAAAGACATTCATTCGTGGAGGTGGAACATGCAAGATTTATTGTATTAAAATTTAAATGCAAAAGAAAATGCATGAGAGTCGGCTGTTTTTGTCAATTTTAAGTATTAATTTAAAATGTTTACGATTTTAATATAAGTATTAAATATTTGACCACTTTCTCAAGCAACTTAATATAGAAGTAATGCATATTATTAATGCATATTATGCATTAGTAATGAATAGGAATTATAGGCCTATGTTGTTTAAATTGTGTTTAAACGTGCATATGTCCATTCAAGTTTGTATATGTGTACAAAGATAATCGCAATGCTGAAAAAACTTTTTTTTAATAAAAGTTGCTGCATAACTTCTGGATTTATAACTTCTGAAAAATAGTGAGTAGGCCTATGTGTTTGGTACAGCCGCAGATCAGTTACGCACTGCAAACGCAGCATATGTGAAAGCACTATAGCGTGTGCTGCTCCTGTACCGTATACGCACCGCAACACGCACTGCATACGCACTGCACACGGAGTATGTGTGAAACGGGCGTAAGTCATCGTTGACTCAGCAGCATGCCAAGCCGACTCTTAGCCCCAGCAAAACCTGAGGTGAAGAACTGCTTCCGTTCCGAAGCGTTACCCATTTCCCAAGCGCCAGGGACCCGCCCTAAGCTAGTGCTGGATTCTGAGCCGCCCAAGCAGCCCTGATGTTTCAGGCACAATGAGGAGGAGGCTAAGTCCCACAGAGGCCGGACCACCCCTAAAGCGTCTGTGTGTTCTCATCCCAATCCACTGTTTAGTTCCAGGCGTTGGAGGCATTGTGTTTGCCAACAGTTGTATGTACGCCCAGACCTATTTCTGCTGTTATAGCGAGTCGAATTAAAAATCTTGAGTGTGTGGCAAAGGTCGGCTCATTCTCAGGGTGACCGACAGTTGTACCAAAGCCCTGGTCCCCTGGAAATCATCCCATCTGTAACTGTTTGCTCAGTAAAAGCGAGGTTGACCCCGTCTCACCCCAACACGGCTCTGTCCTGGGATCGTTCCATTGTCCTGAGGACACTTTGTGGCCCTCCGTTCGACCTGCTCAGGACATCCAACTTTCAGCCTCTCTCGCTTAAGAGTGCCCTTCTGCTAGCTCTAGCATCTGTCAAGCGAGTTGGTGATCTGCAGGATATTTCAATGGACGATTCCTGCCTTAAGTTTGGGCCCAAAGACAGCAAAGTTGTCCTTAAGCCCAGATAAGGCTTTGTGCTTAAGGTGCTTTCTACACCCTTTAGGGCACAAGTTATTTCACTCTCTGTTCTCCCCTCTACTGAACAGGCGCCACACCAACTTTCCTCGGTTCTAGTGCAGCCCTAAGGGTGTACATTAAGCGCTCTAGTTCAGTTCCGCAGCCACTCTAAGGGGCTGCCAGTTACGAAGCAGAGACTATCCCATTGGATAGCGCAATGCGAGTGAATAGTATCTAAAGGGGTCCTAACATGGGAACAGTGTGAGCTTCATTCAGAGTACATTTAAAAAATGCTTGCAGCATTTATTTCTTCTCAGACAACTTAGTGGCATTGGAGTTAGTCAGCATATTTTAGAACTTGTGTACAGATCCATTGCAGAGAGTGTATTAACTTTTCATATCCCTGCATGGTATGATCCTTAAACTGCAGATCTAAGAACAAACTCACCAGAATTGAGTCAATGGCAAGCAAAATAGTCGGCAGACCACAGAAGCTTTTAGTACAACTTTATGCTGAAAGGGCAAAGAAGGCGGCAAAGATTATTCTTGCAGATAATTCTCACCCTCTCTTTGGTCAATTTGAGCCCCTGAAAGCAGGTAGGTGCTACGGAATCCCTCCAGTGAATAAAATGTGTTTAAGAGGTATTTTATTCCAAACGCTATTACAATTCTCAAATCTGCAAGTGATTGATAAACCAAGTGACATGAACTTTATTTTTATATCTATTTAATATGAATCTGTCTGTGTTTTTGTTTTGTTTTTGTTTTCTTTCTCCACATTGGTGGACAATAGAACTACATACAATATACATCAATACAATACAATACTACAATACAATACAATACAATACTAATACAATACAATAAATAACAAATCATAATACAATAACAATAACATATAACATAACATAACATAACATAACATAACATAACATAACATAATCTCGGTTCCCTGAGATAATGGGAACGGGCATTTCGTAGCTTGCCGTGCTACTGCACCTATGCTTGTTTGTTGTGGGCACTTTATAGACATCTAGATTAATATAGTATCTACAGACCTACATTACTCTGCATTGTGAAGAGCCAGCGTCAAGGTGCAGCACACTTCTGAATGGTGGGGGCCAGTTTTCATAGTGCATTTAGAAATGGTAGGTGTCACTGTATAATGTTTTGTGGCATTTTCTCTAATGTTTACAATACTTACAAAAATACCTGATTCGTAAGTGTCAGTTTGTGAGCTGGTTGGTACCATTTTAATTAGAATGTATCACTTTTTTAGTTGTGGCCACCAAACTAAATAGCTTTTATAATTCAAAATGGCACAGCTGAATTGTCAATCATTTGACAAATAAGAAAATATGTTGAGTTATCAAAACAACTGTATTTACTATATGGATTCGAATACATTGTACAAATTATAAAAAAAGAAACGTATAATAATTAAAATAAATTGAGTTTGCATGAACATTCTTCAAAATATCTTCTGTCATGTTCCTCAAAAGAAAGAAAGAAAGACATACAGGTAGATTAAATATTAATAAACAGAATTTATATTTTTTTGCAAACTATCCCCAAATATGATTTTTTTTTCTTTTATGAAATTATACTCTAAATAAGAAGCTAAAACTGCCAGTAAGTGGTGGTAAATGTCTAAATGAGGAAAGTCATTGAGTCATGAATGAAGCAAATAGGTGTTCAACCTGAAGCCATTACAGCCAAACAAAACAAAACACGACACGTTGTGTGTTTCTCGGAGATGCACAACCATTCTGCTCTAGCTTTATAGGAGAAAAAATTGTTGGAAAAATTTAGGAAAAACTGAATTTTTTTTTGGCAGTTTGCAATCACCAAATAGCCCACATTTATACCAAGTGATTGCTAGATCTATACTGATGAATTATGACCACTTTATGTTTCTTTTATGGTGTTTATATCATACCAGTAAACTCGTCACATTTCGACCATGAAAGTTTCGATTGCATTTTTTTTTCCATCTTACCCAGGGGTTGCTGGTGTAGTGCCGAATTCTGACCCACCGAATTATGTGACCCTAGTAGGCACTGTATTGAGCTAATCCGACCTACTTATTCCAATCCTAATCCTACCGTCACTACAGCGCCTAGGGTCACATAATTTGGAGGTGGGTCACAGAATTTGACGCTATACCAGAGTGACCGCATACTAGGGCCTATTCTGCTGTTCTGTAGAGCCACTTACTGGCAGAGAGTGAATTTACATATTATATTTGACTTTTAAATTGTTACGCAGCATACACACAGTGTTGTAAATGAAGAGTTCAGATGCAAAAGCCTCTAAATGCCATTTGAAATTTTCTTCTAAAATGATAATTTTTATCAAGCTTGTATATTTAAGTTCAATAATTTCACTTAAATGGCAAGAAAAATAACCCATTAATTGTCATTTAAGTGAAATTACTGAATTGAAATATACGAGCTTGATAAAAATGATAATTTTAGAAGAAAATTTCAAATGGCATTTAGAGGCTTTTGCATCTGAACTCTTCAAATGTTAACTGGAGTATTGACACGAAAAATATCAACAAAATAAATAATTGACAAGAGGGGGGCAGGGCAGGGCAGGGCAGGGGCCTCTGGTTATCTTAAGGCCCCCCAATAATAAATAGGGGAGACCGCGGAGTGTTGTAACACTGTCCATTTGATAAGTCAGAAAAGAGCTGTGCTGATGTCATCAATATCATAAACCTAACTTTTTTTGAGCTCACATGAGAAGTGGCATGTGACTGTTAGCAACATTGTAGTTAGGCTGTAGGCAACAACTAGCCTAAACTCTTTGTGTTTGACATTAACTCACATAATTTGTGATGCCCGTGCTATTTGTAGCTGACAAATGTGGCTATCCTACTATCAAATTTTGAGAGATAGGCTTATAACACAAACAACCACTGATTAGTGCTCAAACAAAATGTGTTACTTTCGTCCCCGGTCTCACCTAATACAATATCCCATACAAGTGAGAATAGTCCATTTTGATTTCATGGACCCTTGTTCATCTCGGTATCTTCAAAAACGATACATGGGCTAGTATAGTTATCGCGTGGCACAAAGCGAGAAGGGTTTGGCAATAATTGTGCGTAAACGCCTATACTGCAACACTTGTGGACAGTGGCGGTTCTAGCCCATTTCAACTGGGGGGGCCAAGCTGGGGCCAGTTGTACTGTTAGAGAGGCCAGTTACATTTAGACCTTTATTGTTGTCATATCATTTTCTGCACGGCTGCAGGCATTAACAGGCAAAATACCGTGTTTATAATCATTCAACAGTGTATTTGCATTTCCATTATATTTTTACATTTGCATTACATATTCAGTATTAGTAACAGTAACTGTAATAGACATGATGTCCTTCTTTCTCTTCATTTTGAGAACTATAGAGCAAAAGCAATGGGGACCAAGAAGCTTATTAATTCATTTACTGAAAATAACTGACTTTCTAGCTACCATTTACAGGGTACCTGCACGCCTTTTAAAGTCAAATTTAAGGCTTTTTAAGACCTAAAGAAATCAAAAATTATACCGTACATTAGTGGTGTGCAATATTGACAAAAATATATTTCAATATTTTCAACGTTTTGTTGTTAATAATTAGATGATATTTTACTGATTGTGTTTTTGTGCTGGTGCCATGGCTGGTTTAGGCCTGTTGTTGACAGCTGACTCATGAAGATATTCATATTTTTCATATTCTATGCAGTGGTCAGTTCACAGCAGTGACAGAAATACATTTTTTAATTAAGGGGCAATATTTGCCACCTTAAATTGATTTCCAGGGGCATTTTCACCTATATATGGACATTTTTTCTAAACTTATTTAGAGTTATGCATCACCTTTTATGTCAAATACTAACATTCAAATTATACAATAATTATACTTATTTATACAATAGTACTTAATTATACAATAATTAAACAGTACCCCTGTTACCAGCAAATTAATTCATTCAATAAAAATCCATCTTTGCAGTGCAGAGGTGACACAGAAGTTGCATATATTTACACTCCATTTACAATTGCATAAATAAAGCTATGAGATTTTTTTAAATCAATATTTAAATATGAAATGGTTTTCTAATTGTTTTAACGTTTTAATTAAAGGATACTTTAAATATGAAACTAAAACTACCAGTAGGCGGCGCCAAGTCCCTGTAAGAGGGATTCATTCATTCAACCGATTCGTTCAAACGGCTGATACATTCGGGAAAGCAGCAAGTGATTCGTTCAAAACGCGGATTTCAGTCAATAAATCATCGCTGTGTTGCATTTGAGACTCTGCTACGGTTTCATTATGAAATTCTAGTCGGCGAAATAAAGGGAAAACAAACAATATTGACAATATTGTGTCTAAAAAGTAACTCCCAATGTTAACTTATTGTTAATTTAACTGTTGTATAACATACATATCACAGTTGCAATTGTGCACGGGAAAACGGCACTCTTGCTGATGTGATATTCTAATATAAGAACATAATATGATATAAATATAAGACAAAAACTAATTTGGGGACATAGCCTACTATGAACTGCACACTTCAGTGAAAGGACGATACGATAGACAAATGCGATGTCAGCTAAAACAATGATTACAATATTATAATAGACAATACACATCGCACACCCCATACGCACATAAAGAATGAACTTACGACTGAACTGACATTTTCTCTCCTCACAGCAAAATCCGTGTTCCTATATGTACACCAGGAGAGTTCATTTAACACTGGGGATTTTGCTGTGCTCTCTCGCGTCCAGGAGACAGACGTTATTCTGCCGCGATTTCCGCGAATGTGATGCGAATTGTCACGTGAAAATTCAAATCCACAAAGATAAAATAATAAATAATACGCATACAAAGATAACAACTATAGCAATTTAACAAACAGTTTTGTAAAAAATATTTTAAACTCCACATTTAGGGGGGCCACAAGGGGGGCCAAGCTTTTTGTCACAGGGGCACTGGCCCCCCTGGCCTCCCCCTAGAACCGCCACTGCTTGTGGAAGTCTCCGCCCCGCACATCTCTATACGGGCCTTTTATTTCCTATCAATCATTCCGCATGTCCGTGTGTATTCATTCACACATCCGTGTGTGTTTAGACCTCATGGCTGCTTGGCGCTCGCGCACGCACACTGTTTGCTTATTGTATGACTTTTTTTCGTGACTGAATCATAGAGGATAGTGGCAGTTTTATTAAATAAGGGGGCAGAGGAGGGAGAGAGAGAGAAAGAAAAAAGAGTGTGAGAGGAAGGGAGGGAGGGATTCCATGTGTCCATACAGGCTGCGGAGTGTTTATTTATTTGCGCTAGATCCCCTTTTCTTTCTTTCTTTCTTTCTTTCTTATTATTTTTCAACTTATTTTCCCAAAATGAGGTTAAAGGTTGGATTCATCCTTCGAAGTTTACTGGTCATCGGCACATTTTTGGGGCTGGTTTTGCTTTGGTCTTCCCTGACACCGAAGGAAGGCGACGATAACCCTTTCGCTGGCAAAATGGTAAAGTATTAACGTTACCTTAATGGTCGTTAGTTATCTGGAGACGTGAGTGTTTTCGCTGTGTTTGCTGTTAATTTCACCATGTTTTAGTATTCTGGAGGGTCGGCTAGCATGATGATTAGCATGCTAACTGCTGCGGTTGTCATGGAGATGAGCAGCAAGAACTGACCGATTTATTGAATCTGACCCAGGACGGTTTTACATATCTTGAAAAGCATTTAAATATGTATTTCGATTCAAATTAAACCCAAAACGTTGATATGGATGTCAGCTACTAAGTTAGCATAGAGAGCTAAATGTCGCTGTCAGTGTCTACATCCTCATAATTAGCAAATTCAGCGAAACCCCGGAAGGTCGTTTCTGTAGTTTACTTATTTGAGACACGCATTATTCATTTTAAATATCAGTTATTTAATATACACATTTAATGTAAAATGTTTATTTTAGTTGATCAGTCTAGAAGGTGTGCTGTATCAGTAACGTTAACGTTACTGATTATGGACTAATGGGGTCTTCGAGATCGAATAAGGGGGTCGATATGTTTGCAGACTGGATTAAATAATCAGCTCGAGATGATTAAGTGTAACGTTACATGCAAGTGACACGTGGCACATTGACACCTTTCTGTCAATACCAGTCTGGTATCTTGTGATATTACATTTTCGTGGATTTATTTGCACTGCTTTTACGGAGCATAGCAGTTGGGGTTCTTTGTTTACTCATTTCACCTCCATCTTTTGCATAATGGGTGCATATGTAAATGTTTACTTGAAAGTGCTTGTCTTTACATATGTATACCTGTCATTTGAAATAATACTGAGAAAAAACAACTTAATGTTATTCAGAGGCTCAAACTTTAAATGGGCAAGATTTTATGGCAGTATAGCAATTAGCAAACTACAGTAAATGTCCATCTTGATATATTATTACTGTAAAGGGATAGTTCACCCAAAAATGAAAATTATCCCATCATTTATTCACCATCAAGCCATCCTAGCTGTATATGATTTTCTTCTTTCAGCCGAACACAATCGGAGTTGTATTAACAAATATCCTGGCTCTTTCAGGCTTTATAATGGGAGTAAATGGTACCAATTTTTTTGAAGCCCAAAAAAAGTGCTTTCATCCATCATAAAAGTATTCCAGGGGGGTTAATGAAGGCCATTTAAAGTGAAGCAATGTGTTTTGTGTAAGAAAATATAAATATTTATTACTTTTTTATATGTCGTATGCACGCTCACTAGAGAGTCAAGTTTAGGCAGAAAGTGACCTCTGACCTGAAGCATGACATTGGCGAACGCTGAAGCACACAGGATAGAGCAAAACAAAACACTGGTCACGAATTAGAAATCTAAAACGAGGATTTTTAAAGAGAAATGTTGGAGGAGCTTGAGTTTGTTGGCCAGCCCTATTTGTTTGAACCGTGAGAGGCATCTACTCTCACCTAAGCTTTCTCTACGCCTATGTCATGTGCCAGAACTCAACTCTCTGTGAACGCGCAGATCATGGCCGTTTTCTGTTATCCTAGCTATTACAGTTTGTTAAGTTATAATTATGGATATTTTTCTTACAAAAATGCATCGCTTCACTTCAGAAGGCCTTTATTAACCCCTGGCGCCGTATTTTTATGATGGATGGATGCGCTTTTTTTGGCTTAAAATTATACCACTAATATTATCTCCCATTATAAAGCTTGGATATTTTTTAATAGAACTCCATTTGTGTTTGACTGAAAGAAAAAAATCATATAGCCTACACCTTAGATGGCTTGAGTGTGAGTAAATTATTTGATAATTACATTTTTGGGTGAACTAACCCTTTAACAACATAAAAGTTATTGTTACGTTTACTTTATTAAAATCATTAAAGAATTGACAACAAAAATGTGAAATCGTGTCTATCACAACCTGAAGGTGAGCATTTCAAAGGATTTTTACTTGCTAAAATAAAGTATGAACTATCAGCCAGAGGGCAGAAAGCTTGTAGTAGATATGGCTTTATAGGGTTAACATCTAACAAAAATTTGTCTCATTTCATAGGCAGGAAGAGATGCAGATAAACTGCAGCCCATCCCTCCCAATAATGACATGCCTGACCATTTCAAGCCAGTTGTTCCTTGGCCTCACGTTGAAGGAGTCGAGGTCGATCTGGAGTCTATCCGCCAGAAAAATGGTGACAAGCCAAACCCTGAATTAAGAGCCCAGAACCAGCAGAATGTCATCCAGAAGCAATACGTCACCTTCAAGCCCCACACCAATGTTTTTAGCGAACCTGTGTTGAAGAAAGGGATTCTGGGCAACTTTGAGCCTAAAGAACCTGAGCCTCAGGGGTCCCTGGGCGGACCAGGAGAGGGGAGCAAACCGTTTGTGTTGGGACCTGAGTACAAAGATGCGGTTCAGGCCAGCATTAAGGAATTTGGCTTTAATATGGTAGCCAGCGATATGATCTCCTTGGATCGAACTGTCGGCGACTTGCGGCATGAAGAGTGAGTATGAGGAGACACGTCACTCTGATTTCAGAATTTATTTGTGCATGTGTAAGCAGAGAATGTGGGTGTGGTAGCAACCTCTGTTTGTTTTTTTTGGGTTTTTTTTGGCACTGTTTTGTATGGTTTTAAATGGTGTTTTGCTTCATTAGATATTAACTGTTTGGTCCTCTTTTGTTTCAGCATGTATTTGACTACAGTATCTATTTATAAAATAATGTACATTTATTTTTAAGATGCTCAGACCACACACCATAGACCAGGTGTGCCCAACCCTGCTCCTGGAGATCGACTGTCCTGCACAGTTTATATCTAACCCTGATCAAACACACCTGCCTTTAATTTTCAAGTAATCCTGAAGACCTTAATTGGTTGTTAAGACCTTAATTGAAGACCTTCAGGTGTGTTTGATTAGGGTTGGAGATGAACTGTGCAGGACAGTCGATCGCCAGGAGCAGGGTTGGGCACACCTGCCATAGACAGTCAAGTTTGACATGTTGACTTTCTGAGTTATTTTTTTGTGATCACACCCAGAAAGATGAAAAAGATAAGGACACACCTTTTCAAACAAGCTATTTCAGTGGCGTAGTAAAGGAAGAAAAAAAACTCCTTTTGAGCCACGTCATTTTCCATTTCTCCTTTACTCTGTTCACACACACACACACCAAAAAAAAAAATATGGTAATCCTGAATTTCTCACATAAATTTCACATAATTTTTGTCACCATGGAGTCATGGACCATGGAACACAGAAGTACCTTGATGTACCATGTATTGTAAACACCATGTATACAAATATCAAAGATCAGTTTAAAAATTGTGTTGCAGTACATTAAGGAATGTATCCTATTATACCCTTCTCACTAAAAGGACGGTTAGTACTGGGTAGATAATGTGCTGCACTCTATTACTAATGTTCCAGACATTAAATAGGATCGGCATTATGGCCATAATTCAGCCACCAAAATTTTGTTTAGCCACGTCAGAGCTGAATGATAAGCCGCAGTCTCTCTCTCCTCCAAGCTGGAAAGCTGGATTATCTGCCTGAGTCTGCTTTATGAGTTCATACAGCTTCAGAAATGTCCTACCTGAGGCTTTAACAACTGCTTCAGCTTCATATTTGACCACTGTAGGTCATCCAGTTTGAACACAAACTCATTTTCTTTTTCGACAATATTATTAAATTTCACAGTTGGTATACATTGTCATTGTGCAATAGTTGACGGTATAACAAGCATGCAGTGTTTTCACCATCAGCAGTTTAATCATTAGTGCATTTTATAGCGCTTTGGTCAGTGCTGTTTCTTTTACAGATACCCTGAATGGTGGCTTTTAAAGGGATAGTTCACCCAGAAAAGAAAATGCTGTCATCATTTACTCGCTTATTTACTTATGCCATTCCAAAACTGTATGACTTTCTTTCTTCTGTAGATATTTTGAAGATATTTTGAGAGATGTTTGTGTTTAAGTGTACAATGAAAGTCTAAACTGTTTTGTCACCAGCATTGTTTGGCATGAGGGTGAGTAAATGACAGTATTTTTTTTTCTGGGTGAAAATTTGAAATCTAAAAATTATATTTATACTAGGGTGACCATATTTTAGTTTTCAGAAAACAGGACGGGGGGCGTGGTTGATGGGCGAGGCGCGATTTTTGGGGAGGCGTGGTTAAGGGGTGGGGGCGTGGTTTGAGGGAGAATGCATCAAAAAATACTTGACAAATGCATTCACAACCTTGCAACTGTGTTATTGTACTTTATTACATAAAGTAATACATCCTTTCCATTCAATGTTTGGCCCGCAACAATAGAATACTATTTTAAAAAAAGTTTAGCTTTTAACACCTTTTACATGACACTTTTAATTTTCATGGCCATAGCATAGGTTAAAAATCTACTACTAAAATAAAATAAAATCTACTACACTATTTCAGTAAAAAAACAAAACAATTTGAATCCTCCTGATGTTCTCTTAGCCTATACGTTCTTTATGTGGGCTTCTAGGTCGCTAGCACCTTAACACTGACACGTGCCAACTTTGCAGTTCATGCATTCTGCTTTACACGGATCCTGACCGAAACGAAAACACAGGAATTTTCTCTGTAAATCATCTGTGAATTAACATTTGGGCTTTTTTTCCCCTTTTTTTACGCTGTTAGCTACTTACATCTTACCTCGCACTTGACCGTAAACTGAAGCGTCTGAAGCGTCACGCTGCTAAAATTCTGTGAACGTGTAAAGTCCGCCTACTTTGATTTGATTGGTCATTTCAATTATTCTGACATTGACAAGCAGTGACAGACCAATGAGGCTGCGATGAACACACACACACACACAGGCCTCTGTATTCTGATGATTCTGAGTCTGACGTGCTCTGTGCTTGACGCTGCGGATTAAGGAACGCGCTGATTATAACAAGAGGGGGTGAAGCCTAAGTCATATGTTTTGTGTGCAAAGGCAAGCGTGTATTTAAAGTACACGCTTAATGGCCCAATGAAAAATAATGAAAACCAGGACATTTTCATCACTTTTTAAAAAACAGACAGGACGGCCAGGACAGGACGTGAAAACAGGACATGTCCTGGGAAAACAGGACGTTTGGTCACCCTAATTTATACACGCATGTTCTCTCAACTCGCTTACTTCAGGAAAAACTAATTATTTTTCTAGTAGAGAAATCTGGATTGTGTCTGGATCCAAGTTAGGGCTGAAACAATAGACACCACTGTTCTTTGGTACAAGCAGCGTGCAAAGGTTTTCAACAGCTTATGAACTTGCAGTATGGCACTAAATGTTATTGGGAAAAAGAACACTGCTGATCTTTGGTGGTATTATTAACATTGGTTAGTGTATAATAATATAGAGGCTATGGCTCTTTTGAACTGATCAGTTGTGAGCCTGCAGGTGTGTGATGCAAGATTGCAACAGAACTCAGATATATATTTTAACCTTTCACAGACCTTATTATGATCATATAGATTGTAGCATGATTACGTTATGGCATTTGTATTGGTTGTATTTCCGTTGGCAAACTAAATGGTTGGGGAGTGTATTCGGTGATACCAACTTTTGTCTGGAGATGTCAGTGTTTACACTCTTTGTTTCTTAGTATTGACGTTTTGCCTCATTTCATTATTTAGTCATGACTTCCTCATAAGTCAAACACACTGCAGCATGTTAATCAAGTCAAGTAAGAATAGCTTTATCAATTTTGTAATTTTAAATTTTTCATTGTTGGCACATACAAGTTTTTGATGTTATGGCAAAAGACAATGCTCATTGGCCAAGGATGCATAAAGTCCCAATTATTAGCAATTATCCTGAACTGTGACATGAAAGGAAGCAGACGAGGACACACAATCATCCATCTATTTTTCCAAAATATTCTTGCCTATATAACCTACACTTTCATAAGAAAAAAATTGTCAAATTTGTTACTTGCAAAATTTTTTATTTCGTCTGAATTGCATTTGAATGGCCGTCAATGGAAAATGCCTTTTAATTTATGAGTAATATAAGGAGAGTGTTTTACATTTACTTGTTTTGAAGAGACTTTGTTTTGAAGACTACAACTACCACATTTTTTTGGCTACTACTTACTCACGTTTGACGTATAACTGTGTGTAATTTTAGCCTATATTGTAGAACATGAAAGTCTCGTCAAGTTATCTTTGCAAAACCCTATTTTAGAGACAGATATAGCTGCAGGTCAATATAATGGGCGTGCCGGAGAGTGAATTGCTATAACAGAAACTAACCCCTAATCCTACCCTACATCCTGACTCACAGCTTTCACTACCAAGGATAAAGACCTTTATCCACACCCCTATGTATTTCAGCACGGCAATGATGCAGTGGAAATTCTCACAGGAACTCATGATGAATTGGCCCTCTGAGTTGGCCTACAAATGGACGTCACAACCGAACAGCTCCATTACCTCAGAGATTCGGTGCTAAAATTAGCTGAAACATGTAACTAAATAGAATTCATGTAGTTTAGAAGAACAGTTAGTATTAGCACTCAGATGGTGACAACGTGTTTACAAGTAGTGCAACACACCTTGATCTCCAGCGAGATTGAATGCCATGGGAGTGAGTTGTTCTTCCAGTTGAGTGGCTTTACTGTGCTATGTAACACACAAGTTAGGTTTCTGCACACTTAAGAACATTGAAACAGAAGGCTGATGCTAAAGAGGTTAAACCACCTTAAGAAAGAAAGTATTGCTCTGGCAGTGTATTGTGTTGCAGGCAGGAAACAATATTTTTTTTATGTTTTTGGAGGGAAACTGTGTTTTAATCATTTTTATGCATGTATGCATAGGCAAACCGATGTCCGTTTTACCTAAGGCATCAAGAGTTTCCTCATCAATATGTTTTCTAAGCTGATCAAACTTTTACTTTAAAACTTTTGTTTGCACTATGTAAGAACTTGTACATATATTAAGCCTTAGTGCAAATAACCCACCTGGAGCCTACAAAGACAAAGTGTTTGTGCATGCATATCCTTAAATGAAATAGCTCAAATAGGCTCCCTTTCCCCACCATTTCTATATTTAAAACATGTTAGGGTGTCTGGAAGCTCAAACCTTCATAAAATAGCATGGACTTTGTGCAATTCATCCTGTAGTCGAAACGGCATTTCTCCCCCTGTCCTACACACAACTGTATTATTTACTGCAAGTGAATGCAGCTGGATAAAGAAACTTTAATTTCGAGCTTAGAATGAGGAAGTGTAATTGGGCATTGCTTTCCCCCTGTGCGGAGGAAACCATGAGCAAAGTTGCTGTTTCCTGTCACACAAATTTATTTCACTGGATAAGAGGGTGCAGGCCAGTGTGTAAGAATCTAGCCCTAACACATGATAAGCTGTGTATTCACGTGCAAACCCGTGAACAGTAATACAGTCCAGACACGCACATGTAACATCAACGCTCGCTTCCAGTACAGTGTGTCTAATAGCTGTTTATTGTCTGCAGGTGTAAATACTGGCACTATGATGACAACCTCCTCACCTCCAGCGTGATCATTGTCTTCCATAATGAGGGCTGGTCCACCCTGATGAGGACGGTGCACAGCGTCATCAAAAGAACCCCAAGAAAATACCTAGCTGAGATAGTCATGATTGATGACTTCAGTAACAAAGGTAGTGTAAGCATCGTTTCCATTTCTTCATCAAATACTCTAAATGGCATATGTGTATGACACTCTAAATAGCACATGTCTGTGGTTTGCACTTTTTTTTTAAACTCATCACATTGCTTGTGCAAAAAAAAAAGCATCAGGTCTGACAACTAAAGTCATATTTACACCACAAGCATGGCAAAGAAAAAGTGCACTGATGCTGGTAGGTTTTTAATTAACAATCACAAAGGAACTATATCCTCATGACATTTTACAGAATTGTGACAGTAGCTCTCGGCTGTTTTCAAATCAATGTAGATGTAGTGTCGCTGGTTTTTATGTCCCTTGCACATTTTATTGTTGCAACAATCAAGGAAACAGAGGCAATAATCAAACACACTTTCCTGTCCTCCTCAAATACCAATAAGTCTGAATCGTTTTATTATTGGTTATTGCATCCCGTTTGGTAATTTAGAAGAGACTGTTTAAAAAAGATTCACCAATTCATTTGTGTTCATTACGGTTTTCTACTTATAACTTACTTTCTAGTTTTAGTGTTTTTAGTGTGAATTAATCTGTAAATTAGATTATAAAAATAAGAAAAAAATAATATCATCTGATTCTGATTCCCATTGACTAAAGGTAGGGACACATCAAACTGACCCCAAAGAACTAGCGCTGATTAAAGCCGCTCACGATCACTTGCGTCGGGGAAAAATATCTGCTTGAACACACCGAAAGGACTACAGGCGACTGTCAAGTAGCATCTGCGTTCTGCGTGTAAAGGAGATCGGCCTAACTGTCTATTTAAGCAGATATATTTGTCATTCAAAAAGAGAAAGTGAAACTAAGACTGCATATATACAAACTATAAACAAAACAGGGCCTGCTTACTGTTTTGCGCACGATGGCCGACCATCGGGTTGTTGTGTCCCTGGCTCTAAGGCGGGCGAGTTTGGACACTCGGGAGGACATGAACCATTGCACACGTTGCGAGTCAGTTAACCTGATAATCGCCTCAAAGTAGCTGGTACACGGCATGACTCTGCACGGCGATCTGGCGACAATCACATGAGCATTCGTGCTAAACACGGAGACCTTTCAATGTTTCAATATTTCAGAAAGAAATATAAAGACTAGTGTGCAAATGATTTGGTGAAAAGCAGAGAACAACAAAGCCATTCATTTCAACAAAAAACAACCAGAAAGTGTATTTGTGTGTGTGTCAGTGTAGGCTGTAGTAATATTCATAGATTCTATCCTATGTGAAGTGGTTGTGTTTGATGGGCTATAGGAGATTTTTTTTTTTTTAACATGTTCTGAAAATTATCGGGAGGTGCTTGTAACGTACTTGGCTCGGCTCGTAATTTATCTCATACAGGGCAAGTCATGATTATACGAGCATCAGCGATTTACGTGCAATTTCTCCGAAAGAAAAAAAAATTGCCTGCGAGCTCGAACAACATCAAAAATCGCACCGTGTGCTTTATTCGTGAGAAAACTGAAGTAGCAACAGATTTGTTTGTTCCATATTGTGCTGCTGAGTGAAATGGATTATCTCAAAACTTGTTTTTATCAGTCGGTTGTTGATTGGATCCTTTCCTTTCAAGGAAACCCATTCACTTGGCAGCGATATTTGCAACGCCTTTCGGCAACTATTTTCTTTTCCAAGATTAAGTCATATCTACTTGAATGGGGGAATCCTGAAATCTCAAAAACTGCTTGCCACACTCACATTTAAATAACATCCCAAATCAGCAACAAGATCTGGGATGAACTGTCCCATAAATGTTTTTTTTATGACTGAATATGAGCAAACCTAAACTCTTGTCTCAGGAAACTGACTGTTTCTATTGCAACCAGAGCCTCTAAAAGAGGCTGCAGTGATGTG
Organism: Chrosomus eos; assembly: GCA_036326025.1. NCBI lineage: Eukaryota > Metazoa > Chordata > Actinopteri > Cypriniformes > Leuciscidae > Chrosomus > Chrosomus eos. The sequence continues at coordinate 16,224,940 of CM070819.1, read as the reverse complement.
AAGACTTAGCCTAGCCAGTTGGAAGCATTACGTGTGTGTGTGTGTGTGTGTGTGTGTGTGTGTGTGTGTGTGTGTGTGTGTGTGTGTGTGTGTGTGTGTGTGTGTGTGTGTGTGTGTGTGTGTGTGTGTGTGTGTGTGTGTGTGTGTGTACAGAATAATTGTTCACAGTAAGATTAATAACATGCATTTAGAAAATAGATAGTAAATCAGTTTAAAGGGTCATGAAACCCAAAACCAAATTTTCTGAGATTTTAACAGAGGTATGTGTGTTGAACACCATTGAAGACAATATTAGCATCTGTTAGATTTAATAGTAGGGTTTATAAAATAATTTTGTTAAAATCTATGTTTTCACTTGATGCGTTGATGACTCATCCGGTGTTAAATTTTAATCGAGACTGGTTCATTATCGTTGAGAACATCGTTCCCATAATTATTATGAGACTAGTGTATCTTTCCAATGCAGAAGTAAACTGAATCCCTTTTATCAGGTGACCCACGGGCTTAATAAGACTTAAACTTTTTAAATGTTTTACCAGTGGGCCTTAAAAGTATTAAAATGTCTTAAATAGTTTCGAATGGCCTTAAAAGTTTTTAACATAGTTTAAAATTCATTCGATGGGCGTTCTGTAAATAACCAGTTACCAAATTCTCCAACTTGAACGAACTCTGAAAATAACCAATAAAGCATCGAATCGCGAGAATGATTCTGATTATATTACATAAACAGCGATTAATAATGATAAATATATTTTTGGTAGCGCTGTTGAGACTCGCTGTCTCTGTGAGAGATTTTAAAATGAGACTGGAGACTGGAGAACTGTGACACTCACCGAGTGGTTAGTGGTATTCGTTGATGATTAAAAACAAGTAGCGTAGTGAAATACAGTTTCTGTCGTGTTTTATTTGCCATTTTTTAAAATTCCATTGATGTCTGTGTTGAAGGACTCAGTGCTCGTTGATATTACTGCGCTCCCGGATACCGAAAGTGGTCTGTTTACATTTGGTTGTAGTCTTTTCGCTCGGTTCTCCGTCTCTCAGTAGGCTAGCGTGAGCAGAGCAACTGCGGCAAAGTGGTTGTCGCCATCAAGTGGTCGGGAGTGTGCTAACGCTTCAGACTCAAATATCGAGCGGAAGTTTATACGCGATTGTTAGGTATCTGAAAATATAGTTTTACTATAGTAAATAACACCGATTGAAAGCATACATTGCGCCGATATATTTGTTTTGGATCATCAACGAACACCACTAATCACTCGGAGTTGCACAGTTTTGAGAGCTAATGTTAAGTGTTGTTTTAAGGACATGTTTGAGTATGCTCGTAGACAGCCACTCTGAAGCGCCCAGCTGCGATCCTAAAATAGTCAAAAAGTCGAGACGGGACCCATCGTCAAAATTTCTAAGTCCACCACTCTAGTTCATCCAAAACAAACTAGAAAATAGACTCAAAGTGCTAAATACCGGAATTATCCTTTAATATAAAATTACTTCAATTACTTAGGTTAAATATTACATATACGTATGTAATAAATTGTGTATTTCCATCACATGTTTGGTCTTAAATTTCATTCAAAGTGGCATTAAAAAGGTCTTAAAAAGTCTTAAATTTAACTTGTTTATAAATCTGTAGACACCCTGTTTACTGTCTATGGATATCGCGTAGTAGATAAGAGAGGCAATCATGGGACGCAATTGTTTGTTTTCATCGTGCAAAAGTCCAAGTGGGTTGAATTTGTTTCCCTGCGATGCTGTCAGGGCAGGGCTAGACAACCACGGACACATCTAAACTATAGTGTGTGCCGCAAACATTTTTCTGGAGAATGGTGGACTTCGCCTTGTTGACGATCAATGCAGGTTGCGTCTTGCGAGTGATGCGGTACTAGGGCTGTCAATCTTCCTCTATAATACTATTCGACTTCCATTCCTTATTTTATTTAATATTCGAATAATATTCCAGTGCGCGCAAGAGGTACGGGTGAGTGAGAGAGCGCGCGCGCGAGAGGTACGGGTGAGTGAGAGGCGGGCCGCCACGGGAAACCCAACGTGCGCAATTGTGTTACTATTCAAAAACTTTATTGTTCATCAGACGAAACAAAAGCATTTTCACATGCGTGTAAGCCGCGAGAAATGCAAGGTTGCATATTTTTTAAATATACAAAAAGCAATATTCGAATAGTAACTTCAGCATTCGAATAGTATTGATTTTTTTAATATTCGAATTATATTCGAATTTCGGAATTCGTTCCAACAGCCCTATGCGGTACCAAGTCCCGAGGACTTTTCTATCCCTTCAGAGGTATGTGTGTGTGTGTGTGACTAAAATGAGAAGTCATCCACCTCCACATAGCCATCTTTATTATGGGGGTTCAGGGGGCGCGTAGATCTAGGCTATGCACGGAACGTTTTCAAATATATGCATTTATAGTGTCTATATAAACTATATATTTTATAATGACATTATAATTATACATGTAGCCTATTATGTTTTAAATATAATTACGATTACTGTAGGCTAATATATGTAGCAGGGCATTCAGTTACTTTTGAAAGGACAATAATAAAGTGTCAGTGTATTCATAAGACTTTAACTTTGCCAGCTATAAAAAAAAGTCTAGCATTTCCTCACATTTTACCACTGCTTTTTAGTGACAGTCGATATGCATGGGACACTGGCGACGACAGTGATTGGCCATACCACACCCACTTCTCACAGCCATCCACGCCCATTTAAGTTGCATTTTTCAAAAATATTGTGAGCTAGACTTGAGCTGAAAGAGGGCGGTTTCATGACCCTTTAATATCACTTGATTTAAATACAGAAGCTGTAGTGCACCAGTTTTTGTTTTTGTTTTTTTGCTTTCTTGTCTGTTAAACGCTCTGGGATTTGCATGTTCCGGCTGTTTTGGGTTGTGACTGTCTTTCAGCTGTTACTGGTTTTTAAAGTTTAAGGAAGTGATGAATGGCTTTAGTTTTTTGATATCTCTCTCCTGAGAGTCTATTCTGCAGTCATAAGTGAAAGAGACAAATCTTTGCCACAACCTGTAGGCGGTCTGCCTGAAGACTAATGCGCTTGTTCATTAATATGGGGCAGGCAGAATGTTACTGAATGGAGATCATTACTCTTTAAGAGATCGCTCACAGGGGAACTATGAATGAATGCAGTACTGCAGAATTAGAATCGATAAGAATCGATAAAGAGTGTATAGGCTCAGAATGTTTTATGCGCTTTGTAGTAAAGGTCAGTAAAACTTTGTTCATGCTGCACACAATTTCGATTTGTTTTTCAAATGCAATCTTTTGGGCTGACTGTCTGCACTGTTATTTTGCAAGTGGTCAAATCGGATCCGCTTGCTCAGACATAATCGATGTCTGCTATATCTACACTGCCTGCTGTAGTAATGATGTAGGTTTAAACAATATGCCAATAAGCTTCTTTTACAACTGAGTAGCAAGGTATTATAACAAGGTAAATTAACAAGTGCCGACAGAAAGCTGGAAATGTTGGTATTTACTCATGTTATGTCCCCATGGAGCTCATGAGGTAATTTGTACAACATAAAATAAAATAAAATTAGATGACATTTTTGTGTCTGTCAGTGTAGACAAAGCCTGAAAGTGTTTGTATGTGTTCTCTGTTTAGTTCATCTTAAAGAGAGGCTGGAAGAGTATCTAAAACAATGGAATGGGTTGGTCAAACTGTTTCGCAATGAGAAGAGAGAGGGTCTGATCCAGGCCAGGAGCATAGGAGCCCGCAAAGCCACTCTGGGACAGGTATGAGCCCCATTATTAAAGCAACACTATGTAACATTTTTACCTTAAACTAATGTTTCCAAAATCTTATCAGTGGTTCATTAAGTCGTAACAGGGTGAAAGGCACTTCTGCCATAGCCTGACGGGGTCTGTGTCGCTTTTACTGGCACTATGTAACTTCGGGGTTCGGGTAGGAACCCAACCACAAAAAGAACTACAAAATTCGACTGCTTTACGTCAAGCGCTACAATAGTCATTATTTCGTTTTTCTTTGTTTCTGATGTCGCAATATATCATCCTTTCATGAAATCATGTAACATACTCTACCTTGTCTGTGGACATCGTTCATTCTAAAGCCGGTGCTGGATAAACAGCGAGCGTGCGTGCGATGGTAGGCTAAATTATTTACGACAGCGGTAATGGACAGTTTCGTTTCCAACCAGTAGGGCGACCGACGAGGAAAAGTTCCATGGTGTTGCTTTAACATGCTGTTTAATGGTACTACATAAGTGTACCTGTCTCACGCTGTGGTTCTGTCCTCAGGTGCTGATCTACCTGGATGCTCATTGTGAAGTTGGGATAAACTGGTACGCCCCACTGGTGGCCCCCATTTCAAAAGACAGGTATGACTTAAGCTCTAGGCCACTTTTGTGCTCACTAAAAAAAGAGACTTTGAATATACATTTATCTTTTAAATATTTTTAAATTGTTTAATATGCATGTGTTGGCTTTCTAGAAATGTTCTCTTCATATTTTAAAAACACACAAAAAACTTGTTTTAAAAGAAAAGTTTAAATTTAATGAATTTAAAAAGGTCATGTGGTATAACCTAAAAGTAAAACGTAGCATTTACCTTGCACCTGGAGACATGTGAGTGCACTGCACACATCTTAATAAGAGCTGGAACGGTGTGTCAATGTAATCTATTATGTAGATTATGCTCTGTTTATGTTTATTCCTAATCTACTGTCGTGTGTCATACTAAACAAAAATAGATACTAATGGCTGGTATGGCAGCGCCGCTTAATACGAGCATACACATTTTCAGGACTCAACCAAATTCAGTGACAGTATGTGGTGGCTTTGTTGAGAATGTGGTTGTGAGTCCTGATAATGTGCAGGTGTCAAGTTTGTTTATAGAATAGGGTTGTCACACTCGTAAAAAACAAAACGCTGTATAAACGCAACTAAGCTGCGCTGCCTTAAAGGGATAGTTCACTTTGAAGTTAATTTTTTATATGTTTTAGCTTACCTCAAGGGCATCCAAGATGTAGGTGTCTTTGTTTCCACAGTATTTTCAATTTTGATATTTTTAGGTCAAACCGTTCTTGTCTGTCAGTCATATAATGCAGGTCTATGGGGTCCACCTCAAAGAGCATGCACAGTGAAGTCCAAATTAAACATGATTAAATGGCTCGTAAATGTAAGTACACATTGATGGCCTAAGACACGAAACAAGCGGTTTGTGTGAGAAAACGAACAGTGTTTATATAGTTTTTACCTCTTGTAAACACAGCCACGTCCAAGTGATCTGAGGTCGCGAGCGCTTCGGTCTTTTCCGGAAAGCACCGGAAGGGATCTCTCGCGCGTGTACGTCTTGGATACCCTTGAGGTAAGCTAAAACATATCAAAAATTAATTTCAAAGTGAACTATCCCTTTAATAGCCATTAGTATCTGCTCTAGAGTTTAGTTTTGTGTGAAAAATGACAGCGGAACAGGGATGAACATAAATAGTACGTAATCGGCATAATCGATAACGTTGACACATCGTTCCAGCCCTAATCTAAGTCATTGTTTTGAAAATAAATTTTAAAAGATATTTTAGGCGAACACATTTTTTTGTATAAATATCATGAATATCATTAACTTATTTTTCTAATCTTGCCTTGTCATAAAAATGTCAAATTATTTAAAATACTTTAAAGTAGGGCTACAGTCCCTTTGATATAAAGATTTTTGTTTCATATTGGTTCGACTACATGACTTTTGTTTTTGTGGACAAGTTATTCAAATATTATTATTTCATTATTATTTATTATATGTATTATTATATTTATTTATTACTTATATCATATTATTATTATTATTATTATTTTTACATTTTATTTCTAGTACAACACACTAGATACCACTGGTGTGTTTTTTTTTGTCTTTACCTAAATGTATTGTTAATACTGTGTTGTGTTAATGTTGCAGAACGGTCTGCACAGTACCGTTGATAGATTACATAGACGGCAATGATTATACCATAGAGCCACAGCAGGGCGGGGACGAGGACGGCCTGGCGCGGGGCGCCTGGGACTGGAGCCTCCTGTGGAAAAGGGTCCCTCTTAGCAGCAGGGAGAAGGCTAAGAGAAAGCATAAGACAGAGCCTTATCGGTAAACTTCCACCCTCCTATAAGCATGATCATTAAATCCATTCTGTCTCTCTCTCTTGTTTTGTCCCCCCCACCCCCTATGTGTGTGTGTGTGTGTGTGTGTGTGTGTGTGTGTGTGTGTGTGTGTCCATGTTTGCTTGCATGGACGTCCCCCTTGTCTCTCCTCCATCCTCTGTGACTATGTTCAGAACGGTGTGCACAGTGCCTCTCATAGATTCTATTAACGGAAAGACTTATATCATCGAGCCCCAGGGGGCGGGGACGAGGATGGCTTTGCCAGAGGAGCATGGGACTGGAGCATGCTTTGGAAACGCGTGCCACTGGGTGTCAAGGAGAAGCAGATGAGACTAACTAGAACTGAGCCTTATCGGTAATTTAGAGCCATAATCCTGAGCTGATTAGGGCTGACCACAACATGCCTAAGTGGAGAGAATTTGTCTTTCTCTTGTAAAGATTGGTGGTGTTCTGCTCGTCTCTGCTTCTTTAACAGTTCAGCTCTTTTAAAGCTCATGCTGCATACTAACCGCTATGAAGGGGTCATAAAACAATGAAGTGATTTTAATAAAATACTTCATAAATTATGACTCCACTATGGCTGTTCCGGTTGAGTCGCTCAACTACTAGAATTTAGAAACTAATTACTCACAGACCTCGTTTCTGCTTCTCTTTGCATGTAGTCTCCATTCTCTCTTGTCTACCAACTAATCTCTTCTGTGGTAGTGACTTGGCATAAGTCTACAAGTGTACATATACGTGTCAAGGGAAAGTGTGTATGCTGTTGCTGCTTGAATTTTAACTACAGCTTCATCTTAACATTATGCTATTTTCTGTGCATTCTTCTGAAATAAATTCTGTCTGATGTTTGGTTCTATGGGAAATATAACGTAAAAAGAGACACCAGAATTTTGCAGAATTATGTAGGCAACAATATTTTTTTTATTAAGGGACATTCTAATTGTATAATGGAAACGTCCTGATTGGCTGTCAGCATTTTGGATTGTCACACGATTGGTTGTAGCTTTCCTGTAGCTTAAACAGTAGAGCGTTGGCGCTTGCAATGCCAAGGTCATGTCATGGGTTCGATTCCCAGGGAAAGCAAATGTCTACCTTGAAATGCAATGTAAGTTGCTTTAGATAAAAGCGTCTGCCAAATGTGTAAATGTAAATTTTCCTGCTTGTTTTGGTGTCTCTTCGGTTTTGTTCACGCTGCAGGGGGAATTCCTTTTTTTTAAATTAATTGTAGTCAACAGCGTGATGTGCATATTTTGCAGTTTGTTGTCACTGTTTTTCATTCATTCAGACTACAAAAACTAAATTGATTTCAGATTTTTACTGCCTGTCTGAACAAGGCCTTGTCTCTTAATGTTGTAAAATAACGTATTGTATATGTGTGAAAAGTAAGGGGTGAGCATTCCTGACGAGTGAATTTGTGTCTCAGGTCTCCTGCCATGGCTGGAGGACTCTTCGCAATAGAAAGAGAGTTCTTTTTCGAGCTGGGCCTCTATGATCCAGGCCTTCAGATCTGGGGAGGAGAAAACTTTGAGATCTCCTACAAGGTAAACTTAGAAATTGGTAGTGTTCTCAATTAAAAGTTTTACTAAAGTTTGCATAAAGGTTAATTCTGTGTTCCTAAGTTTGTTTTAAAGGTAGAGTAGGTCATTTTCAGAGAGGCTAGCAATAGTGAGCTAGCTTTGATGAGATCTCACCTTCCCTTCAGAGCGTCTACAAAGCCACGCCTCCTTTAAAAAACATGAACGCTTACAGCAAGAAGCAAACAAAAGCACCACGAGTGACGGCGTGTAACCACCTCATGTCTCAAAGCGCATTAACATCACAATATTTATGAACTTAACAAAAAACGTAAAGATCACTGACCTATATCACGCGACTGCTGCAGGTTCATTTTGCCGTTGATAGTGTTGCCATTGTAACATATAAATTCAAGAACCACTCCAACTATAACGTCACAGGTTTCAATCTCTTCCAAATAACCGTAATTATGAAACGTGCTGATGTTGTGTGACGTCTGCACGAGCAGGGTGTGTGGAGTTTTGCAAATACATACTAACAGGAAGCTAGGAGGACATCCTATCATTTGCATTCGGACCGAATAAACAAACATTTTATGGTCCTACACCATCCACAGACAAGATGTATATAAATATATTTACACCACTTAGTGGTTGCTATCAGGATGTGAATAGACGTTTAACCAGCATAACAAAAAAAAAATTCTGGAACAAAAATCCTACCCTGCCTTTAAAATCGTCATGAAGCAAATGTTGTGATAGTCTTTTCTTCCCTATTGTGATGCGTTTGGGTAAGTGAAACAAAATGTTGGGTGGGACTTGATCTTGTTCAACAGGAATTGGATTGGATGGTTGGATCATTGTGGTTTGCTATTACTGTGATCTCATGCGAGTTACAGGTTGCCCTCGAGCTGGTGAAACACATCATCACAGAAGAGATGATGTCAATAGGAAGGGGGAGGGGTTAATAAGTTATTTTGATTAAAGATTACAAACGCACTTGAATTAAAAAAATATATATATTATGTGCACAAATAGTTTATAATAACTACTGCGATATTCCATAAAATATTTTTAAATGTGGGATTGATTTGATTTACGGTAGTTTGTTGACATGGAAATGACCAATCAGAATCCGTATTCGAAACAGTCAAGAAAATCTTTGTCCAGTGTAACACTTTATAACCGACTGCACAGTTTTATTTTGTAGCCGTGCTTGTGTTGTGTCTTTTCAGGGGCTCTACCAGCAGAATAATAAAACAATTTCTACTCAAATCAATACTTAATGCCCATGTTTTTAAGTAACAAAAGTAAGGAATAATAATGTACAGTCGTTATCACAAAATAAACTTCTTCAGGGTGATATTTCTTCTACAATAATTGCACAGAGCAACATAGTTAGCCAACTTGAGCAGTTTGTTTGTACGTGGACACTTTCTGAATCCCTGCCATGTGTGTGTCCTGTGTAGATATGGCAATGTGGTGGGCAGCTTCTGTTCGTGCCATGTTCACGGGTGGGGCACATCTACCGCTGCAGGGCTGGCAAGGAAACCCACCTCCTGCTCATGTAGGCTCATCCCCAACACTTAAGGTCAGTTTTACTCTTTTTTTTTTATTCTATAATCACAATCAGGTCAAAGCTATACTTTACTGATACACTTTAATCAGCCTGTAACCTCCCTTCTCCTTATTGGATTCATGTAGAACTATGTGCGGGTGGTGGAGGTGTGGTGGGATGAGTATAAGGACTATTTCTACGCCAGTCGGCCTGAGACTCTCACGCTGGCTTACGGGGACATCAGCAGCTTGAAAAAGTTCAGAGAGGAACATCGCTGCAAGAGCTTCAAGTGGTTCATGGAGGAGATTGCCTATGACATCCCTCTACATTACCCACTTCCTCCAAAGAATGTCGAATGGGGAGAGGTGCATAGGCTATATGTAGTTATTCAAGAAATAGAGAAAATGCAGTTGATTAAAGGAATCTGTCATTATGCAGTCGTTTTTTCTTTCGATAGATCCGTGGGTATGAGACCAGCTACTGCATTGACAGCATGGGCCACACCAATGGTGGCAATGTCGAGATTGGGCCTTGTCACAGAATGGGTGGAAATCAGGTATAGGGAAATGTTTTAGCAGCAGTACTTTGACCATTTTTAGAACAAGTTTTTGATCTGATTTTAATTTGGCATTTTTTCAGCTTTTCAGAATTAATGAAGCAAACCAACTCATGCAGTACGACCAGTGCCTGACAAAGGGAGGAGACGGATCTGCCGTCATCATAACACACTGCAACTTGAACGAGCACACGGAGTGGAAATATTTTAAGGTATGTCACAACAGGCATCGAGCCTCTTTTGTAATGCAGCCTGAGCCCCTAATCAACAAAACCACCATTTTTACCACATGTTGATTGCATCAAAACATTTTGGAATACTTGTTTTGAGTAAGTTTAATAATGCCCTATACGCAAATTAAACTGTAGATTAAACTTAACAATAAAGTCCAACACTAGTGTATGTAATCGCTAGCAAGAGATAACAATGAAAAAAACTTGTACATTTATTAAACATGGTTAATGTTAAAAATGTATTATTATCTGTAAAAATTAGCATCTCAAGTCTCTTATGTTCACCAAAGCTGCATTATTTGATGAAAAAATACATTAAAATGGTAATATTGTGAAATATTATTACAATTTAAAATAACAGTTTTCTATTTTTCAATATATATTAACATGTAATTTATTTCTGTGATGGCAAAGCGGAATTTTCAGCATTATTATTCAAGTCTTCAGCGTCACATGATCCTTCAGAATTCCTTATGTGCTGATTTTGTGCTTTTCTTGTTATCAATGTTCAAAACAGCATAAATAAATATTGTTTATTTGAAATATATATTTTTTGTAACCATGTAAAAGTCCCTTTTGATCATTTTTATGCATAGTAAAACATAAAATAATATCTCTTAGTTAACAAACATTATTAATATTTTATACATGAATACATTAATAATGCTGTAAAAATAGTTTTTAAGTTCACAATGCCTAATTTATTAACTATATTGTAAAGTTTTAGCAAGCTTGATTCCGTACCTTTCTGTATCGATTATTCAGTGAACTTTTCCAACGCTTCTGATTTCTCGTAGGATCTGCATCGATTCACACACATACCTACAGGGAAATGTTTGGATCGCTCTGATGTATTGCACAAGGTGTATATAACTGACTGTGACAACAGTAAGAGCTCGCAGAAGTGGGAGATGAACAACATTGTGGCAGTTTGAGAGCTGGCTTTACTGTCTCGAATGTGCTTCAAGGAAAACCACTGACTACAGAAACATGTTTTACCAGTATACATGTGACTAATGAAGTTTTAGTCATCGCCACAATAACTGAACTCTGATCATATTCGGTTTTTTTTTCTCCTCCATTGAAGACAATGTTTACATCGGTTCATCCCCAGTGTCCATTGCATGGGTTTTTCTTTGGAATCTGTGGAGTGGAGGGGTCTACCTAACAGAATGTTTTTATCTTTTGTAGAATGTGTGCTGAGATAAATGATCTAATACCACTTTTGTTGCTGCTCCATTATAAAGTAAAGATTGTCCATCAAGTACTGGGATGCATATATTTTTGTAACACTGGAACTTTGAGATGTCAACCTGCCACTTGAACTGTTTTTGTCTTTGGCACAACGCCACATTGTTTGCCACATTCTATGGGTAAAGAATGGGAGTGGAAAGACAAGGGAAATTAGACGAGGGGTCAACAATGGAAAAAAGGGATACATTTATTTTTGTCTACTGCATTAATGTTTGGTTGGTTTAGGGAACATTTGTTTACTTGTTTGTGAAAATCATTGATTGATTATACTATTCATGGCCAAAAATCACAAGCAAGTGGAGCAAAGTTATGTTTTAAGGGCGGGAATGATTGCAATGTGTACATTTTTGTTTGTTTTGTACAATGTAAATATGATTATTTCTAAATTAACATTTTGAGATATGGTGGGGTTCCGAATGAAGGTGTAAATATCTAACTTATAATGGCTGTTTTCTCAAGAAAATAAATGGAACATTTTTACCAGTCTGTTGCTGTATTAAAGTCTTGTTTTTAGCAGGTTATAAGCACTGATATTTCAACCATTTAGATGATCAAGGGAATTAAGTTGGCAATATTTGTTGGTTTCCATGTTATATATATATATATATATATATATATATATATATATATATATATATATATATATATATATATATATATAAAACAGCTGCATACATCGCATCTCTTCTGTATCAAAAAACTAGTTACATATTTACCTAATACAAAATTGAACCATGAAAAGTTTAAAAAAATGGCACACGGTTTCTGTACTTAGATATGTTACAAATTGTGTTAACAGTTTGCAAATCTAAAATTTAAAACATTCAAGTTATTAGTTAATAAATAGTTTACCAAGTTTGTGAATTGTAAGCACATCCCTTTAATGTAGAAGTTACAGGTTGTTTTGCACAGTGTTCTTGGAAAGTGCCTGCTAATGAGGAAGTGATACCAATATTCTGTTCATGTGCCGATTAGGTTGTTCAAGGCAGTAGACTGAGCTTTTGGATGCAGATGAACAGATGTCAAATGTATGATATACATCTATTGTCACTGCATAGAACAATACACCCAACCTATATATCGGACCATATGTCTCATGACCAAACAGAAGGACATCTCGGCCCAAACATAAATCATTAATGCACTTAACCATAACTCTGGTTACAGATGAAGTTACATTTTTGCCTCAAACTAAGCCTGCTTCTTATTCAATCGTTATTCACTGGTGAGATTAGCATTTCCTTCAGGGGAGTTAACCTGATAAACCCTAAATTGAAAGTGATATTTCACCTAAAAATGTAAATTGTCATTTGCTCATGTTTTTTCCAAATCTGTATGAATTTCTTCTGAACAAAAGATGATATTTTGAAGAATGCGGTTATCCAAACAGTTGACAGTAGTCATTGACTTCCATGGTAATTTCTCCCTACAGTGGGGTCTATCAACTGTCTGGTCACCAACATTCTTCAAAATACATTGTGTTCAACAGAAGAAATACACATGTTTGGAATATGAAGAGTAAATTCCAAATTTTTATTCCTGGGTGAACAATTTTTTTAGTCAGTAACAATTACACTTTAGTTATGGTCTCTCATTTGCATTATGGCCAGTCCACAAGAAACTAAGCCTAATTTAAAACACCAAAATGTTTAATTGTCTGCTTAATGTAAAATAGTGCCAATAGTCTAACACAGCCAAAGCAGAACTGAGTTTCAATTTAAACAAATACTTTAATATAATTTGCTTGGGCAATGATTATATTAGTTTTTATACCTCAATGATATTCAATCAGCACCTGTTGCTATGAATAAATGCGGTCTGACAATACGCAATATGAACAAATTCTGCAAAAATCTTTAATAAGTCAAATAAGGTCAAAATCGCACACAGTGGAAAGGGAAACTGGTCATAATATACAAAAATTTAATAACAAAAAAAAAAGATTTCAGTCTACACAACTTTTAAAGCTCATTTTAAAAATTGAGACACTACACAAATTGTTCCTCATTTGTCTTAAAATGGCAGTAGAAATAATATGAAACAGGGAAAGAAAACAAGCAACCACAGCTATCAAGACAAAAAGCAGTGCTTAAAAAAAAAGCTGTTACATTTACAAAACAGCACATGACCTCAATATGTATTCAATTATACACATTTCTGTACATGTTTTGAAAAATTTAAATGCATTCACATTGTTTTGCAAACAACTCAGCTCAAGTTTTCCTGATAGTTTAATCGTCGTCATCATCCTCATCCTCCTCGTCCTCTTCTTCCTCATCCTCCTCCTCTTCGTCGTCGTCGTCACATCATCATCAGCTTCCACCTTTTTCCCTGCTGGCCGGCCAGGTCCACCCTTCTTGCTGCCACCCTCTGCTTTTGCTCCTTTGGCGCGATATGCAGCAACGTCCTGGTACACAATTACTTAGTTAACACGAGCAAAATGCCATCATCAAAAGTACCTGAATTGGCCCAACCTTTACCTTTTCATACTTCTCCTTGAACTTCATGGCCTTCTGCTCATATGGAGACTTTTCCTTTGGCGAAAGCTTGGACCACATTTCCCCAAGTTTCTTTGCAATGTCACCAATAGAGATGCCAGGGTTGTCACCCTTAATCTTCGGGCGATGGTCAGCGCAGAAGACAAAGAAAGCCGATCTGATAGTAGAGAAGAAAAATTAGACTTGTAATAAATATTCAAATAAAAAAAAAAATCTCAGGGGTCCATTTGTGCACTACATACGGTGGTCTCTTAGGAGCATTTGGGTCTTTCTTCTGCCTTTTCCCTCCTTTTGCACCTTTAGGGGCACATACGTTTTCATCTCCCGTTCATAGCGGACCTTGTCGGTTTTGGCCATTTCTTCAAATTTGCCCTTCTCCTTAGAGGACATGGTCTGAAAAACATGACTATGATTAGATTGTGCCAGGCAGGCGCAGTGTATGTCTCTTTATCCTCCCGCCCTACATTTGCCTCAGTCACTTGAGTAACAGATGCGTCGTGTAATTCTGCCCCACCCCCCCGGAAAAACATTGAAGCAGCCCTTCTGTTCAGCTCACCTTCCATCTTTCAGAGCACTTCTTGGAGAACTCTGAAAAGTTCACCGAGGTCCCTGGGTTTTTCTTTTTATGTTCCTCTCGGCAGGTTTGCACAAAGAAGGCGTAAGAGGACGTCTTTCCCCTGGGCTTAGTAGGATCCTTACCCATGGCTGCAATGTGCTAAAATTGAGAAGACAAAAATCGCTTTAAAAAAAAAATATATATATAAATAACCCTTAGAAACAGCAGCATATGTAACTTAGTCAAAACCTATGTTGTGTTGTTGCTTTGTGCGATAGTAAAGCGACGGATAAATGATCGCGCACTAAACGCAAGTTAATCCGATCAAGTTCCTGCTTCGTTTCCACCAGATCACTCAACTAGAACAATAAGCGTACCTCCATTTTGTTTTCCCGCCTAAACTGCAGGATATATGCACTATAATGTATGGGGTTATTAGTTTCAGACTCTAGTCGGTGAAAGTACATAAAGTAAGTTTGTATTGCACACAACTTTAGGGCACTTTTAGCCGCTTCGGTCTCCAGACGCGAGCGCTGCGCTCCATTACGACCTCAAACTCAAGCCAGTCATGGCTGCTTACGCTCTTAACTTCACAAGATCACTAAGCTGGGAAAATCCGTTAAACCTACTTGCTCACGTAACCAAAAGCTACAGCTGAGATAACACTTTTTTTTTTTTTTTTTTAGATAAACAACACTTTTCTTGGTTTCAACTGTAGTAGCAGTAAAGCGTATTAAAAGTCACATACAAAATTCTAACGCGACCGTGTAACGTTATCTTTCGTAGGCATATTCGATTAAAGCTCAGTTTAAAATATTTATCGGGTACAGTAAGACATGCAACTTACCTCTAATCAGCCTCGACTGCTCTACACGTAACGTTACTCTGGTTGTAAACTGTTTTGTCGCTGTGTGCTGCAGGGCGCACAAACTTGATTAAATGCCCATAGACTCCACCCTCAGAGCTGTCGTCTGATTGGTTGGGACACGTTCGAATTTGAATCGGCAACGCTCTAGACGCGGGATTGAATTCTTATTGGTTGTCCATGACCGCAGTCAAGTTTCTTCGTGAAAATTAGATCCAGATGACGACGCCACGGATCTCGTCAGCTATTGGTTGGACTGGGGATTTAAAATAATGAGCGGTAAGTCTTTGAATCAAGGAAATGCGCCCCAGTTTCGTTCTTCTATCCAAATGACTTTATGTAACAAATATTAATACGTTGCACATTCTGTGTGAAATTGTTTGAGGGAGGATGAGGATCACTTGGCTAAACAGAATCAGGGTTCGAAGGCTTTAGGTATTAAAGTTTTAATTGGCACAAACAACCTCGCGCCATATGGACAAAAGCTGACGTCTGAGTTGATGCGGGTTTAAAGAAGGCACGACTGGGTCTCTGCTGTTCACACACCTTCTAGGTTAAAACCAAGTCATGGCTATTTTTAATCGACCTTTTTGTCTGTTAAATGATGATATTTAGTTTGATCTTTTCTCTGTAATTATTTTGTGTTACTATGATTTTTTTTCATATTTTTTTTTCAAATTCCAACGCTTTTTTTTTTTTTTTTACTAAATGTGTCAAAATAAGTATTGCAGCAGCAGCGTAATCTACACATTTGGTGACGTGATTATTGCGTTCGTAAACAAAGGGTCACGTGATACTTTAACCTTTTGTGAGGGAACGGGCGTTTAGAGTAGCACTAAGTTACCATTGAATGTTGTAAAGTAATACAACAGAAGACAAAGCATTGCTAAGTTCACTTAAACATACTTAAAACTTATAATAACAAGCAATTGTTTTCTTTTTTTTTTCTTAATATATTTCGGAGAAATCTGTAATAATATCTGCAGGAATCACTATTGTAGCATTAATAACAGCATGGCCTAGACAAATTATAAATTGCTGCTGTTGTATTATACAAGTTATGCAATGAAATTGTGTTGTCATATATTTATGTGTAGGCCTACACACACAAATTATAATAAACAATCTAATCTGAAGTGTTTGTCTGGGCAGTTTAAGCCAGTTCCATGTGCCACCAAGATTCATTGTGGAAAACACTCTCAGCTGTTCAGACAACTGAAAGGCCAAGGAGGGGGGATGGACAACTGGAACTCTGCTGAAATGTATATGAAGAACAAGAGCAGTTTGGTGGTATTTAAAGAAGGGGATTGAACGAACTTGTGTATTTATGCAAACTTTTAAAAGATCACTAAAATCTGATATATTTATACACAAAAATCTTAAATATATTTGCACAAAATTATGTATTTCAGACTGTGATGCAGCTGTGAAATGAAACTGTGATGGATAACTAAATGAGGTCATTAGCATGACTGTTACCACCTGCATTAGAGCCTAAAACAGCACCTCACATTCAAATGTATCTACATTTTGCCATTGGATTTCAATAGGTTAGGACAATAGAGGTGTAAAACAGTTCTAGAGAATTACCCAAATGTCTGTCTAAGTACCCTATAAGCACAGTTTGTCTGAGCACAAAAGGCATGATCGGGGATAACTCAAATCTGAAATGTGGTCAAATAAGAGACTGAATAAGAATACATACCATAGGCATGAAATTACACTTTTCAGTTTTGACATTTTAACAAGTGGAGAAAAAATATTATTTGTGAATAATCAGGAGTGTATTAAGTGTCCCAAATGTGACTTAGAAACTAGCAAAACAACGAAAACTATTTTTTGTTGGTCTTTGTTTTTCAGTGTCCCTGTTGTCAGACATACCTTGTCTTTGGCCTTGGCTAATTTAAACGTGTCATCCTTTAGATTTATGCAATTAATAGGTAGGCCTATAGACAAATGAACAGGTGAAACACTGTCCTCTTTTCTTTCATTTGTAACATGCCCTTCCGTTCAGATTTCTGCATGAAACACATCCTGTTCATCTGTGGTGTGGTGCTATAAGAGTGCTCTAAGCAAGAATAGACATGCTGATACAAACCAAAACTATCATCTTATCGCAAATGTGAAGAGTCCTAGAATTGGTTTAGGATGACTGTACAGCGCCTATTTGCGGGATTTTTAAAATCCACAAATTGTATTGTCAGCAAAACAATTTAGGAAAATGTAATTGAGAAATGAACATGAATTGCAGGATTTCTTGGTATGCCCCCCTTTTGCTTTTTAATGGCAGCAAGAGCTGCATTAACTCTGCAAGCAAAACTTGATGATAGTATGATTTGTGTTCCAAAGAGCATATAGTGCTCGAAAGGACACAATAAACGCTGACCTTTTGTTTAAAAGAGTTAACATAGTCAGTGTCACATGACCTAGCAATAATGTTGTGGTTTATTTATTTAGCATATAGCATAGCTCTAATTGGCCTGCCCTGGATGGCTCTGGTAAACATATAGCGTTGGTTGAGGTAAGATGACCATTAATGACACAAAATCTCAATTCAGCACTTTTGATGAATGCCTACACTATTTAAATTTTGTCATTTCATCTGAATGTCAACGTTGTTGAGATTTACACCTTGGTTTCACAGACTTAAGCCTAGTCCTAGACTACAATGCATGCATTGTTTGAGCTGTTTTAACTGAAAGCAACTTGCACTGGCATATCTTAAAATATGTCAGTGCCATTGTTTTGTCTCAAGTTGCACACCAGTAATGTTTTTTTCTAAGGCACATTTATAAAAGCTACTTAAATGTCCTAATTGAACTAAGGCCTAATCCTGGCTTAATCTAAGCCTCGTCTGTGAAACCAGGCCTCAGTTTGAGGCTAATTGATCTAATTTTGTGATTCTGAAAAAATGTGATCTCTGACATTGTATAGTGAATATCAAAGTTTTTTTTGTGTCTATACTTAATGAGGGATTTGTGGACACATTCATGTTTTTAGATGTTTTCACATGTGAACTTCTGCAGAAGGCCTCAAGTTGTTGCTTGTGTTGTTATTTTTTAGTTTAATAATTATTGTAATTAATGAGGTTATTATTCAGTATTTAATTAGATGTATTACATTTCAGACATCTTTGTTTCATTAAAGCCTATAGGTTAGTTGAGTGAAGTCATTAATTTTACATTCTTGTATCATAATGAAATATCTTAAATTAAAATATGCCAGTATATAAGTCATACAGTAATTTTACCTTTCAGATGAATCTCTTATACTGGGATTCTGTTTGTTTGTCATCATTACTAAATTAATATCAACTAAACTGTCAAAATAAATTGTAAATAAAATTGTTTTGATGTTTTACATATATAAACAGATATATATTATATATATATATATATATATATATATATATATATATATATATATATATATATTTACACATGCTAAACGTATATGTAAATATGTGACCGTAAATCCACATTGTTCATCCTACTTTGCAATAAAGCTCATTCTGACTCTGATATCATGTTACCTTAAATAGTTAATGTCACTTAATCATTGTATCATTTTTCAAAATCATACAATTTCAAGGATTACATTCTATTAAACATCAAATGAACAGTGCTTTTCAGATGTACATCGAGATAAGGCTACAGGCACATAACACAAGTTAAAGACAGTAAATGCCCAAAACCTAGAATTTATTGTTTTTATTGTTTAAAATGTCCACATCTGAATTCAGGTTAAATTTTTTTGCATTCGATAAATACAATATCACAATTGCATCCTTTAAACCATAATATTTCGAATATTGCCCCCTAACGGAGGCTTATTTGTTCAAAACATTACCACACACACACACACACACACCGCGCGCGCGCGCGTTCTGCTGCTGTCCAGAGCCCCTGTCTGTAAAATGTATGTAATAGCCTACGGAATGAAACTTGATAAACGTTATTGTAGCGCTGAGAGCCAGTTTAATTAGCCTATTTAATAATTTCTTTATATTTTGCATTTTCCTTTCACTGATTTCAAACAAACCAGTTCCTTGTGCGGTTGGATTTGCACTTACAGAAAAGGCTCAGAAGTTCTTGCATGAAATTACAAAGAAAATGTTCGTCCCAAATAAGCTATGCCTGTAACCAGGGGTTAAATTGGGATTTATTAAGTGGGGGTGCTCTCCCTAGGGGGGTCCGGGGGCATGCCCCCCCGGGATTTTTTTTTTTTTGAAAAATAAACCATTAAATAGCACTTTCTGGAGAGTTTTGTGCAAAGAAATGGAGAAATTGAGTATTACATGATATGTGAAAAACTGCAAGGTTAAGAGCATTTACTTTGCAACAGGTATTAGGACATTTACATTACTGTTAATCAGTCATCACTTGATTACACGTTGTATTACCTTGTTATGATATAGTGACCCATACAATGTGCTAAACATAATGTGCCACATGGAGAGACAGTGCAGCATATGACAGTAGCAACAGCTGAGAAGATTTGGGTCTGTGGTGACCAGGTCCACCTCATACAAACTTCCTTCTCCCATTCTCTCTCTTTACTACGACAACACACACACACACACACACACACACACACACACACACACACACACACACACACACACACACACACACACACACACACACACACACACACACACACACACACACACACACACACACACACACACACATAAAAAGGCAAAGTTTTGATTTCTGGCTCCAGTGGTTGCCTCATTACACAACCCACGTAAAGTTGATAATTCCGCGAATAACTGCAATTGCAGATTTCGAACAGAGATGGCGAAAACTGCGGACTGCAGCTTTAAGATATAAAAATGATGATAACACTGGTTAGTTTTACAATCAACATTTGAATTTATTTGTGTTTTACCTTTGTAATTTAATTTTGATTTTACATTTAATTTCATACACATTCTTAAAAACAGTACAGAGAACACACATCTATAACTCATCACTCATCTATAACTTCATTACTTCCCACAATGGCTGGTATGCAAACACCTCAGTATTAGTCTGCCTTTTCTTACACGCCAGGTGCTCTGTAACTTTAACATTAATAGAATGTTGATATGATATCAATTAAATCATCTGGTAAGTCTGCTGAGTACATCACTGTAAAGTCTGCTGCCAACTAGGGATGAGATCATTGCCGGTGTAACGGTAAAAATTATGTTAATTATTACAGAGAAATTAATGTAATTCTTAGTATTGTTTCTTGTATGCTGGTGGCTATAATATTTAGTACTGGTAAATAATTTTCATAGTAAGTCAGATGCTTATTATTGTGCATTATTATTTGTTTATATTTTAGAACCACAACCAACTTCACATGTAACCTCAAATACAACTTCATAGTTGACTTCACGTTGGAGTTGTAAATAAATCTTCCTGGATCTCAGCCAGACATATCTGGTTCAAGTTCTTTCACAGTGTTTCAGACCGTTTTCAATAGTTTTTACAAGCATATTGCCTATATTTATGTAATATATTAAGCACTGTTACACTTTTTGAAACTAGTTCAGCTTGTGTAGGCCTGTCACTGACAGGCTGTCAGTGCTTTCTGAACATATTGAACACACTTTTAAAAATACCGCAATAATACCGAACACTGTGATAATTTTGATCATTTTCATACTGTCCCATCTCTACTGCCAACATGTTACAGAGCTAGTCATGCTAAAAATGTCTGGAATATCACCCCACCTTTTGAAAAAGTCAGTCAGTTTCCTCTTCTTGGGTGGATATGCTCCACTCATTTCAATTTATCTCTGAAAGTTGGAGAATAAATGGTTGATTTAATTTTCATTAACCACAGAGCTTGGTAGCTAAAAGTAACTTAGGTCTAGCAAGTCTTATATTTCTGTAATTCACACAGATCAAATACAAATATGCTGACTGAATAGATTGCTAGTTTATTTTAAGTAGCCAGCTAACGTTAAATTAGCAGTTCTCTTGGCAGTTTGCTGATAATCCGGTATCTGAAGTAAAATGCTCAAAACATCTCCTGACAAAAATCACATGGTCAACCTAGTCCTGGTTATTTAATTTTGATTTAGTCTTATTTTCCTTACCTTGTCATTCAAGGCCAGGGCACTTTTTTTGACATTTCTGGAACATCCACATCCCGCGCAACCACGGTCTCCCAGGAACATTCATTATTGCTGCGTACATTTATCCGTGTCAGATGCGCATGCGCGAGCGGTGCGCGATCATGGTCGACTGACAACGAGATTAAGCAGCTGAACAAAATTACGGCTGTGTTCCGATTGTTCTCATCTCAGCTCCGCCGAGACAAAATAGACATGCCATTTCAAAAATCTTTCATTTATTGTCAGAAATATGTTTTCAAAAGCATCACTTTCATCAAATTGTATGTGACATAATTTCTAGTAGGCAACTGACTGCAAACGAGCAGGCTTATGTGCCGGGGCTGAGCCCCGGAGAGCCCCGGCCCAATTTAACCACTGCCTGTAACAATTATCTCGATTAAAAGAAAATGTCCAGTCCCGTAATTTATCAGATCGTTACATTTTTAACTTACATCGAACAAAAAAGCAACTGTATATCAGTCTACCACTCTGACGCTGTTAGTCATGTGCATATATTAATAGATGGTTCAAAATAGCAGTTACAAAGACGCCTCTATTCACTGACGGCCGCTGGCCGGATCCGATGTGCCTGCCTGTAAAATTAACTTGGCGCGCCCTCTTGCGGCATTACTAAAGTGGCGATTGAGTCTGAGCTAATGAATGTTAATTTCGCAAAGCTGACCTTGCATAACGTTCCAATGATAAATGCAGGGGTAGCCTACTGAATATTAATTAGTATAGCCTAGTAGTCTACACGGCAAGCCCTTCCCTACGGACCTCTAGCAAACCACTGAAACCAGATCTCCGCTGCGCTCTAGCGGCCAGATCGTGTAATTACAGTGGACAGCTGCAGCACAGCATCGCTAAAGTCGCAGAAACAGACTTCGCACTCGTTGCCCTCCCAATAATGGTTCTGCAAGGTGTCAATTTGTCGCATCATCTTCACTCCTTTTGTAATGCCATGGCAGTCTCGATCCTTGGAGACTTTTTTTTGTATAGTAGGCCTAGCCTATATCAGGCGGTTTAGAGCGAATTGCACAGCTTTTGTGTAGCCTATTCCACTCAGAAAATAAATAAATGACAATGCCTGCATTGGGTAGACTGTGTATCTACAGTTGAGACACTTTTTGCGTTCTGATTTTTCACACAAAAATAGATACTGAAAAGAAGTGAATTTCCACATGACATGCATGTTTATGAATCCATTTAAATTCATATCATGAGTGTGTTGGGAATAAGTAGGCTACTAGTAGCCTAATAATAATTTAGGCCTAGGATCGTAGGCCTACATGTTGTTGTTGTTTTTTTTTTTTCCGCTAAAGCGACATTGGTGTCAATATTGCATTTTTTAAAGCTTTTTTTCCCCTAGCTTAAGCCCTTAGCCTATAAGTTTAAGAATATAGAATTCCCTTTATATTACAGTTAGTCACTAAGTAGGGCTGTTACCTACTTGACAGTTTTTAGCAACATTTCTCTAGCAGCGTGCAAACAAGGAATGGAAGGATTTCGTTGTGTTGTTGTTGTCGTCGCTGTTGATCTTTGTCTCCCATTTAAATTGCACGAATGGTCAAAAGCTTTAGTTCATTTACGAAGGCATTTGCTTAGGTTACGTAATGAAGTCTTGAAAAACGTTCTGTACCTTATGTAGCTTATTAACGTAGGCTACTTTGTGCTTAGACAAAACCCAGTGAACGTGCACTGGCCTATAACACGCAACAACCACAAGATGGGGCGCTTACCCTATGTTCTTATACTATTTTCCAAAAGATCTGGATCATCAACAGCTAAAAAGACTCGCAATTTATTATACACAAATACTTAATCTGTGGTTTAGAAATATGTATGCAATATGTTATTCATATCGTATACAATATGTTTATTTTTTATTTTATTTTTTACTATAGAAATATAAATAGGCTACATGTGTCCTTTATTTTACTTTAGTTGACTGTAGCCAATAAAATATACATGTTTTTTTTTTCTTCTTCCTCTAAATACATGTCTGGTTACACGTCGATGTGCAGTGTTTTCAGGCAACTATTGATAGCCTTTTTCCCACAAAATGTAGAAGCACTTATGAAATTCTTTCAGTTTCGTTATATTGTGACCGCATGGATGTGGATAATTGTGTAATAATTACCATATAGCCTTCATTCTCCAATAAAGTGTTAAAGTAATAATGTTCTGCAGAACAGAGCACTATTTTTACACCATGATGGTGACCGTGTAAACATTGATCGTTTGTTGTGAAAGAAAATTGACGATGGTGTTCACTGCTAGTGATTGTGACCAGTGACAGTTTCAGTAGTGGCTATTTGACAGCTCTAATCACACAAGGTTTGTGCTCTAATCGCTCTGAGATCAGTGTCATAACAGCAATCATTTTAAAGCTCCCGCTAAATCACAGAGACTGAAACAGCGCTACTGACCATTGCAGGCTATGCTGATGTTTTTTTTTTTCGAGTCCCCACATGCCCTTCTTATTAATAGGCTACCTGCAGTGATTTATTAATATTCAACATTTTATTAATCTAGTCTCACAATTTACTTGTAGCCCACTGCTATTGCATATTGTTGCACCATCCATGATTATTAAAACAATATTTAGTCGTCTTAATAACATTATTATGATCGAACGGTTGGAATTTCCAACATTGAAATATATACATTTTATTTTTCCAAAAGCATCTAAACCCCAAGCAGATTGTAAAAACGAACGATCAACGAATAATCGAAGTAGCCTACATAGCAAGGAGAATTACCTGCAGGGCAACAGCAAAATTACACTTAATAGTGTCATACAGTATAATAGTAGACTTAGTATAATGTTGTATATTTTTCATATAGTGTAAATTCAGGTTGTCACTGAGATAAAGTGTCCCAATCAACCTGAATTCACCCCTAACATTACTCACGAGTGTTTTATTAGGCTATTATTGTGTATAGTGCACAATATTTACTTTTATTTAGTCAATGATTTTAAATGATAGTCTGTTAAATTGCCTAATGCATTAAATATATAATAAAAATAGGCTAATAATTAATAGGCCTACCCTGTAAGCAAAAGACCCTGCTGCATTGCACCTCGACCTAAATCTGAGAAATCGCAAATGGCATTCAGAAGAATGGAGCTGTGACTGTGTCAAAGTACATCGTTAGATACAATAGAATAGATCGTTCTGCAAAAAAAAAAAAAAAAAAAAAAAAAAAAAAAAAAAAAACAATCAAGTGTTTTGGAATAAAATAAGTTGAATATTTAAGAACATATGTTTAGCCTATACCTTTCCCTCCAGGTAAATTAAAACCTATAGTCTACATAACGCAAAGCGTTGTGAAAACGCTATAGGCTAGGCTACTATTAGGCTATATTATACTAATGATTTTACATTTCAGCATGTCATAGGCCTAAACAAACAGTGAATCTTGTTGCACTTTTCGCGCGTTCTCGTTAAAGTAGCCTACATTTTAGGGAACCCAATGAGTTATGACTGGCTAGGTTACCACGCAAAGGATGCTCCTTAAATCTATTTGCAAGCGTTGCCATCACAGTTTGGGATTGTCGAATTAACCTTAAAAGCACTTAATCTAAAATAGGCTAATAAGATTCCAATAGACATTGAAGTTGACCCTGCGTCAGAATTTATTTATTTATTTGTTTGTTTTTGCTGCAGTGTCCTAAATTTGTGCAAGCAACATGACCACTCTCACATGGAATCAAGGTGTTACGTTTTCCTTTGACTATGATCAAAACCATTCTGCGGCAAGCAATGAAAGCAGTGGGGTGGGGTGTATCACAGAGGCCTGGCCACCCGTGAGAAGTCCTAATACCCTCAGACCTGTGGACTTGTGTGCCCAATAAACTTGGGGCCACTACAGTCCCAAATCAATCTGCCACCCACTTCCTAAATCAATAATTGTACGTGGGGATAAGCAATGAAAAAATGCCAAACAATTTAGTTGCGATAGTGAGTGTATTTTTTTTTAAATAGTGTTTTTCAGTAGGCTTTTAGTCAGCATGATCTCATGGAAATGCGTCTCTATGCACGCATTGTGTTTATCGTGCAATTTATACGCGAAAATAAGTTTTTACGTGCATATGATACGCACTTTATTGCGTGTAATACACACGCACCCACACCACTAATCCTAACCAAACCACTACTAAACCTACCGATGCGTATCATATGCACGTAAAAACTCATTTTCGCCTAGGCTATAAATTGCACATCAAAAACAATGCGTGCTATATACAAACACAATGCGTGCTATAGAGACGCATTAAGTGTATGACCATTCAGCCATGACCAAACAAATGGTATGAAATGGCCGTATCGTTTATGTTTTACCTTTCTATAATGAGGTCTAAATGTTTGGATCAAGAAAGCTACATTCAGGGTCGAAAACATTTAAATTTCAATATTCAAGCCCTCTGACTACAGTTTATTTGCTGGCGGATAAAGTTTTTTTTTTTATCTTTGTTTTCCTATTGATTGAAAGGTTTACAGCTATTATTTTTTTGTAAAAATAATTAATTGAACATTACGAAAATTGTAATGTAACTAAATCAGGTACAAATAGTGACCCGTGCCCGGCTCGTTTATATAGGCACATTTATATTTTGGTTTAAATTGGGACTGTTTCCCAAAGCACAATCAAGCAGAGCTCGACAATGCTCTGGAGCAAGAGACTAAGTGCATGCATCGTAAGGAGACCTATGGAATAATTTGCAGGACAAACTCAAAATCACACAGAAACTTAATATCAGAATCAGAATGAGATTTATTGCCAAATATGTTTACACAAACAAGGAATTTGTCTTGGTAAAAGAAGAAGCTTACAGTGCACAAAACAACAATAACAAAAAATACAAATAAAATAAATTGAAATAAAAGATAAGTGAGTAAAGAAACAGATAACACAATCAATAAATTACAGACACATTGTAAATACGCATTAAGGCCTATGTAGGCCTGTAGTATAATTGCACTCCAGTAAATAAAATGTGACTTTAATATCAGTAGGCTATTCTTTTAATTTTTTACCAGTGATTTAATGTTATAACTGCAGTTAAATAAAAAAGAGAATAATAAATGGAACGAAAGAATAAAGAGATAAATAAACGAAATACACTGATTTTGGTACAGTCAAAGACGTGGCATGATTGACAACCAAATTAAATTTAGAGGAACTGAAAATGTTTAACGGGGAATGAGCTTTGCATGCTGATGAAAATATGGATTTGGCGAATGTCCCAAAAGCGAAGCTTCCAGATATTCACCCCGGTCGTACTCATATCCTTATCGTTGGCCCTTGGTCTCCTTTTCCTTGAAGCTTGCACCTTTACCCGCCAATGTAGATTATTTGTGAAAATGAAACATTGCAAACGAAGCAGTGTTTTTGCTAAAGAAATTGATCGTTCTGCAAAAAATCAGTTAGGCTACATTTTACAATTAACATTTTCGGGCCATGTAAATTGCAAATATTTTAAACATAGCCTAATGCAAAACAAGTCTTTTAGCCCCAATGAAAAAGAAAGAACTGATATTGATTGCTTAAAGGACATGCAGGCTATCATGCAATTATATAAAGCATTCTCTATGTAAATCTAGAAGGTTTAATTAAGAACTCGTTTTTATAACGAATTTTATAAAACGTTTTGTCTTTTAAAAACTTATTTTCTCAATAAACTAGGCCTGCATTAAAAAATAAATTAAAAAAAAGTGCTGTCGGCTATATGAAGTGTTCATTATAGGCTTAAAAGAGAGCATGTCATCTCACTCATCTGGACATCTTATGTTTGTTCCATAGATAGACAATCCGTGAACGCTTTGAATGTGAAGGGGAACACAAACTGAAAATGTAGGCTATCCAATGTGATCCATGAAGGCTTTGCGGTGTAAAAAAGAGGGCACCCTTTGTAAACGAGAATGCCTGATGAGACGTGAGAGAGATACGGAAAGAGAGAAAAATAAATGTGATAGTAAATGTAAAGAGAAAGAAGGGTAGCTCAGAGCTGGAGAGCAGATAGCTGTCATCGCTGTGGTTTAACACAGTCAGCCACAGACTGCTCCAGAAACTCTCCATTACTGCCCATGATGGATGGGAGAGGACGATCCCCGGATATACTGGTCCTGAGGGGCCCCTGAGTGACAGGAGAACCTGGGGTTGCCATGGTATCACTGTTTCCATGGTTACTCACTGATCTGCTCTTCATTAATGATACATGAGTTTACTGTCCTTACTTAGAAGCCACTCATTCCAAAAGCCATAGGCCCGTAGCCTATAGGTAGTATGTTGTAGTTGGATACCGTACTCTCAACTCCATACTTCAATATAATAACCACAAGCAGTGACTGGACGTTTGTATTTTACCACATGCCACATAAGGTTATTTTTACAGTCTGTTATTGCATACGCAAGGTCTGTGGAGTGCAAAGTAACAGATGTTTTCTTGACTGGAAAACTGTCTGTCCATATTGCAGATACATAAAGAGGTCTGAGAATTGGCTAACCAAGTGATAATAGAATGCTGGTTTTAGCTCTTGGCCATCCATCTCCTTAAGATAATTCATGAATGAATTTTCAGACTTTGCAATGCATGCCGACATGATTTTTTGTGAGTTTCGTCATTTCAAATATTTTTCCAATTGTATTACATGACCAGGGACATTTTAAATTTGCGAGCAACAACATTTTACATATAAGCCTACAGAACACCACCAGTCAGTCAGTGAAATACGACCATCATTTTGTGCTTGCATTTTGCAGATTGCACACTGGATTTAAAGCTGCAGTCCGTAGTTTTTCCTCTTTGTCGCCATCACTGTTCGAAATCTGCACTTGCAGTTATTGGAGGAATTATCAACTTTACGTGGGTTGTGCCTCGGCTTTTAAGGAAAAGCCGTTTTAAGGAAAATCTGCGGCTGTCAGTCACCGTGGTGGTGTGTATACTGTCATTCAGAATCACATATTCTACTTTTTGGAAGTATGATCAACATAAGAATTTTTCAACTATAATAGACCAACTATAAATCTAACAATCGCTTATCATGTAGGCTACATCAAACAGTTCAAATTACTTTCTTCTCAGTGTTCATGTTAACAACATTAGCATTGCATATTTAATGCCCTTTCGATATTATCCTTGTTTTCGCATAGGCCGGTTGGAGTCCCTCTTTTTTTTCTGTAGCCACTCCAAAGTCTGAACGAAGTCCCAGTTGTCACTGGTCATCGTTTGAACCTTTCTGGATCCGCCATCAAATTGATACGTTTAATTATATCAATTGTTGTGAGAAAAGGCTATAAATCTCCACCTCCAACATCCTCATACAATATAGCCTACTAGCCGAGACACTTTGTTTGACTTGAACCGGCGCTGCAGGACCGATCGGTTTATGACATCAAAGTACCACGGCGAGAGCGATGAGAGAGCATGTACGCGGTACTTTGATGCCATAAACCAATCGTTCTGTGCAGCGGTTCTAGTCGAACCTTTTCTTTATGTGTACAGATGTGAAGTAATGACGCAAAGACATGCTCGAATTTCCCGCGAAAATCCACCACCACTGGAATTAAAAACATTATTACAAGCTTACCGTTTTGAATCGAGCTAAGGCAAGAAGATAGTTTTGAACACTGGCTGGTTATGTAGGCTACTTGCTCAAAATTTTATTTTGGATCATTTTTTAACCCAAAAAGAGTTAAGGAATGCAGCTTTAAAGGACACGTAATTCATTTGATTTGTTCATTTTTAAAAGTCCAATAGCCTATTGCTGCATCTGCCTTCATTCATGTGATTTATTTGAAAGTCACTTCGCTATTTCCCCCTTCGATAGTTAGATGGTTAGAACCATGAGAGTATGGAGTATCAGAGGGAGATTAAGATATCTTTATAGACCATCAGCAGCATCTCGGGGCCCCTGGACAATAATGTAGGTGTCTTCTGACTGGCGTATATAGGCTTCTTGAATGTTTCTCTTTGTGCTCGACTGTAGACTTTGTTTGCTAAATGTAGACTTTGTTTCTCTCAATGTTCTAAATGTCAAATGGCGATAGCCTACTGAAAATAGACGTCTATGTTGTAGCCAAAAGCAATTTTTCATGGGTAATTTTGAAATAAAAACTGATAAAACTGGTATCCAATATTTGCTGAGACCGTATGCTTTTACACCATTTTATTATTATAAAATACAAGTTAACATTTGACATGCACACTTGTATTGATTGAAACGTAAACAGACCACAGGTTTATAGTGAACGGTTGGTTCCATCAACAAACTCACAAAACTGCAAAGACAAGTTCAAGGTCATAGACGCACTTTTGTAATATATTCTTCGCTCTGTCCACATTTTTAATATAGAATTATAATCAAAAATCAAATTTATGTTTAAAAATAAATAGCAATTGCAACAGCTTGTGCAATTACTGAAATAAGGTCGGAAGTTTTGATGTAGACAAAATCTCAACATTAGGATAATAAGATACGAGCTATTAAGCGAGGATAGTCTATAGACCAATGATTTGAATAGACCTGTATTCAGTTTGTTTAATTGGTCAGTTTAAAAGGTTAACACTGTGAGTAATTTGTGTCTGTGAGGAACGAAGTCTGTTTATTATTCACTGAAGATGTATTGCACTACCACTCCTATGAGTTCCATTTAAATAAATTGGATAAAGAAAGCGCGAATTTGGTAAGGGTCAGGCAATGTCAATCCTGGACGTTTAGCTGAAAAAACATTACTATTAGGCTTAATAGATGGTAATATAAGGCCTACCGTTAATGATTTGATCGCCATCTCCTCACACAACCAACAGTGCGTCTATAGAAGATGAACATAGGCTATATTCTAGGACATTTTCACTGTTGGAGCGCTATGAAATTAACAGCCACGATGTCCGTAAATTAATCTTTAACAGTAGGCCTACTAACATTTCGCATTACAGCATCCCTACACTGCTATTACACGAATAATGATTACATTTCCCCAACAATAAATGCGTACCCTATAGGCACATAGGCTACATGTTATTTAGAATTAGTCTTATAATGTGTATCACTGAAGCATTATAAAGCATTTCTACGGGGTATTATTTATTTTTTAAAGGCCGTGCTTTCTCGAAGACTGCACCCGAATTAATTTGCATATTTCATGCTTGCTAAATTTTTTCATGCCCCCGACCCCCCAATCTGGATTTATGCTCTCGTTTAAAGGTTTTAAATGTTTATCACCGACAAAACAGAGCAGTCGCCTCATGCTCGCATGGGATAAATTGAGTGTTAGAGGACTCGCTTGAAATGACACGCATGCCCTGACCACTTGGGAGGTCTTCCTCTCCTCTCACGGGCTCAATAGGCTACGTGACGCTTTTTAGGCAGTATATACGCTTTTTCTGAAATGTTTCTGAAGGAGTCGTTGTACTCATTGCTGAGCTGTGATGCAAAGCTGTTCAGCACGCATAATGTATTGGCTTTTTTAAAAGCTAATTTGTTTTGTCTTTTTGCTGTCGGAGAGTTGCCACTCTAAATTTCGCTGTAGCCTACCGTGTACAAGACAATACATCATCATACTCCAGCTTTTTGTTGTGTGTAAGATGTTATTTAAAATTATCTTTTAACTGAACTGTTAAAATATAATAACATTTTACAATATATTTATATTACAAACATATTTTGTTTAATGCACTGGATCTATTAAATATAAAAATATAAAATATGCAATATTTGCCAATAGTATACAGCAAATCGCGCCACTTATTTTTGTAATAAAAAAAAAAAAAACGTTATCATTGTTTAAGGGCCATCCATAGACGCATTTACTGGTATCTGCCCCTGACAAGTTTATTATTTTTTTTTTTTTTTACAAAACCAATACAAGTATACTTAGTAAAATTGTAATGTAACCTACTGACAGAAAAAAAAAAAAAAAAAACAGCACAAAAACCATGATAATTATTTCAAATGGCTGATTTTCTACTGACCGCAAAAGTATGCTCTTGATAAGAGATATTCCTTTGATAAAAAAAGAAAGCTCTTAGTTGTGTGCCAGTTGCTAATAAAACCAACAAATCACTTTACAGATTCAAGGCAAATCCAGTTTACCGTTGTAACCATCAGTGATCCTGCCACTAGCTCGTCACGCAGATGTATAGCCATCTCTTCTCGTCAAGCATAGCCTACTCTGGAGCGAAGCGTCTTAATTCCTTCAAAAGTCCGCTCATTCTTTCCGCGTTACCGATGTTTGAGGCGTCGGGGTGCAAGAGTGATTGAAGAACTTTTGGAGGACGGTTTGGAAGAAGAGGGAGTTGTTTCTGTGAGAAACTCAATCTCGCATACAGTAGCGGCCTCCATCTGGGAACTGTCACAATTGACAGCACCACGGGCACTGGCCTGCTCTTCCGCGCAACATTCAGAAAGACACAGGACAGTCTCTCAAAATGTCACATTGTCTGGTTGTTTAATTTTTGGGGGAAAACAGCTGACAGTTTATAACCTGATAGGGTGACGCATTTGTATTGTATTTGGGAAATTTAGCAGATAGATATGCTGTCCTTTCAATAAACTCACGGAAGTTTGAGTCCTGAGAATTGGCTACACTCGGATTAAAAAAATGAAAGCGACTTTTTGGGTAGTAAATTACACGTTTATGTATAAATATACATTAAGATTGCACTTTTACATGTAAAAATAAGGTAGGCTAAGCCTACGAACATATAATGCCGTGTCCGAGCTATATTACGCCAATTCAAGAACAAACGAGAAATTCGTAAATTGTATAGGCTACTTATTAGACTATCATGTTATTGAAAGTAATATAAAGTGTTTAATTATTCAGTCAATATCAGACTTGACAAAAATTTGAAATATAAATTCTGCTACATCTAATTACACTGAGGTGATCCAGTCGTAGGCTATATTAAAATTTGATATTACGCGTAAGGCAATCTATGGTTCCACGAAGAACCTTTAACATAAATGGAACCTTAACATTGCACAAAAGGTTAAGTTATAGTGCAAATTCATTAAAATGTTCTTTACACTCAGGGGGAAAAATTATTTTAAGAACTTTTATTTTCAAGAGAGTGTGTTCTGTTCGGAAAACCATAAAGAGCTATAGCTAGTAGCCTAGCCTACTCGTATTACAAAATTTAAGAACATATAAGACAGTGTCCAAATAGGCCTACATGTAGCCATGAATTTCATTTTAAATGATTAAGACTACGACATTTTTTTAAAGCACGAACAGACTAAAACAAATATCGTAATGCTGTTGGCTATGTGTGGCACTTGAATCCATTGACTATATATTTTTGTTGAGGTAGAATCATAGGCCTCGTACGTGATTACGTTTAGCATATAGGCGCAGGATGGCTCTGTTCTGACGTCAACATGTCTACTAGCCACTGCCACAGACAGAAAAAATAGAGGAGGGCCTTATGAGCTAATGGTTTACAGATGTCTGTGATACTAAGAAAGAGATGCTGTTTGGTCCATGCTTTAAAATATAATACGACATCATTCGAGAACTTTAATAGTTTTGGACAATTTCACGTAAGAGACCAAATCGATTTTTTATTAGGCTGATAAGTGGCTTAGTAGCTAAGCCATTGTCGAGGCAAGTTGAAATAAACAACACTATAGGTAACTGAAATTTAAGCGTTGTTGCTGGCCAGAATGTGTAAGCTTAGAATTGTATTTATTCATATGAGCTGAGGGGAAGTGAGAGATAGGCTACAAGAGCTCTGTATACCAACGATATTGTAGGCTATATTCCAGGATTAGACGACTATGTTTGAATTAGTGCCAGAGGAAATAAGGGGGCACTAATCCTGACTACGTTGGGCCTTCAGGAATCGTGGTGTCGAATGTAAGATATGTGTTCTTTTCCATTTGGAGAGCCATTTATGTTACAGCAGCAGAAGCAGGTCAGAGTGAGGTCACAGTATTATCTGTATTCTTAATCAAGGGAGTACGGACGGTTAATTTTATCTGAGACGCCATCTTGACACTCTCAACAAATTATCTACAATTATTAGCGCATAGGACCTGTGGAATCAGACAATACAATGTAAAGTAAGCGGTAATTTAAAGCATTTGGATGGGTCTTAAATTGTCTGTGTGTCTTCCTATCTAAAGAGATTTACTCTCCCGGAGATGTCAGTTTAATTGCATGCCTTTGCGTAAAGAAAAAATCAGACGAATGAGGTCTGGACTGAATAGCATAGCTCACGTTAGCTCACAAAACAAACGATAAAAAAACCCTTCACAAAAAAAGCTATAACGGTAAAGGGGGAAAAAAAGGGGGGGGGGGGGGGGGGTAATATAAATATTTATATAAAAAATAGATATTTATATTTATATTAGGCTATCTAAGTATAAATTAAAACTTTGCAAACAAAAATGAAGCATTTATTAAAAATGACTGATGTTGTAGCCTATTACGCCATAATTCCAACTTATACTACTGACTCTTGTTATTGCCATCAGAGCCAAAATTCGGTTCGATTAATTGTGGTGCTAACCCCACTAGCTGCGCGATTTGATCGGCACATTATCAATCAATTGCACATCCGAGCTGGCCGTTATACTCCGGCAAAGTCCAGCCCTCCTACGTATTTTGTTTTTTTACGTCATTTTGACATTTTCCACTGGCTCCAGTAAGTCTACTCAATCAATTATGGAATTAAACTTCATGCGCTAAGTCTAAGCGACCCTGCAGTTTCAGTGTTAGAATTTGGTTTATTAAAATAGTCTACGGCCAAGGGCCGCCTATATATAACATCAATAGGCTACTTCGGGATTCAGATTCTATTTGATTTTTCGCTTAATCAGTAGACTATTGTGATTTATTTTGTTTGTATTATTAAATGAGCACTGTATATCCTTATGTCACAGGCATTGAGGCAAATCATAATTTTGATTAATTAAATTAGCCTATCATTTTTTTTCTTTTTTGGCACCTGCTGCAGAAACCGGATCACCTGTTCAACAAACCTGTCCATTTAATTATATGATTAAATCAAATTTAATGTGTACACTGGCAAATGTATTACAACTGTAGGTCAATGAAATGGGCATACAATTCTGATTTCAAGATAATAATAATAATAATATTTATCGCTTATTCTTTATAGGCTATACTGTAAATAACACGAAACTACAGACAGTGTTGTTACCTGAAGTAGCTTATCTACATCGAATTGTAGGCCTGCTTGTAAAAATGAATTACCTGTACATTGACGATAGCTAGCAAGAACATATTTTTAACTATATATTTTTTGGCGTATCCAAGTGTTGCAAGTATATCAAAAGGCAAACTGTACATATCTGCCAAATTTTCGGACACTTACCCTACAGCAGATTTGTCAAAAGTAACTAGTCTTTAAAACTCTAGAATACCTTTTTTAAAAAAGCCAAAATGTCTCGAAGCGGGACACAGTTTGGGCTGTGAGAATCTTTCTGTTTGTGCTCGAGGAGCTGCCGGGTAGGCTATGCATCGCGTGAGTGCTGTTTGATTTGACTGTCAAGTTAATGTAAGTATAATTGAAAATACGTTCAACAGCCTCTCTAGGCTCTGAAACGTATCATTAATTTCTATACTCTATGTTCACGAACAGCACTTTTCTTCTGTGAATAGGCTACTTATTAAGTATGCAATGTAGGCTACTAAGTGGCACCTTTAAGTTAAATTACATTTCAATACAACAAAAGGTCTAAGATTGTTAAAAACACAGTGGTTTATTGAATTAATTACATTGTTTACATCTCCAATATTATTTAAATTTCGTGTCTCTGGACGGAAGTGCACTGGGTGGACTCAACAGTTGTTTCAGACACCAGCATTGTACGACCACAAAATGACATTATAGGCTAACACTTCATGACATTTTCAAATAAAACATTTACTATATCATAACATCGACTAATCTTCCTCATAATTAAAGGAGAGAAAGAGAGAGAGAGAGGGAGACAGAGATAGATACTGAAAGTGATAGAGAAGCAGAAAAAGACATAACTTCACGTACTCCTTAGTGGCAGATATCTCATTTTGATTCACAATGGGACACGAAAACAAACAATAATAACCCAATATCAGACAGCAACATACAATATCTTACCAAGAGAGTATCCTCCTTCTAAAATGGAATGGTTTTTCCTCAAATATCCACTGTCCGTAGCGGGAAATTGCACATAAATATTCCATTAAATAAAGTGAGAGAACAACTAAAACGAGTTCAGAGGGCCTCATTTCGTGTCTTTTGCATTAGTCTCATTGTTTCAGTTCCAATGCCCATACATGCTGCGGCCAACCAGTTCTCCCTTTGGTTTTCTTGTCATTGCTGCTCCCTGAACTTTTCAAAACGTCATTCTGTGAAAAAAAATAAGACAAAAGAGATTATTTATATACCTATTGCAAATGAACATACTTCATCAATACGGTAAAGACAGCACATTGCGTTTACGTAACAAAGACACAGGAACGACAATGCTCACAAAATAGAAAATCTTTGCACAGAATAATATTGAAGATTGTAGCCTAGATCAAAGTCAAAGCAAGTTTCCATTATATTTATGTCTAATATATCGCAGAGCTGTTTATCTTTTAACTTACATATTTGCGTAATAAATTTTAAGTCTATTACATAATATTTATTTAAACTAAAGTTTAAAGTTGAATGTGATCTGTTTAGATCTTACCATTTCCTTCTTTCGCCTTTCTTCTTTGCCGTCTGTCTTTTTGAATTCCGCCTTGAAGGCCTCTGCTTCCCCGTTCTGTTCGTCTTTGTCCAGAATGTCCATAAGGTAAGCAATATAACTGGTAGCCAAACGAAGGGTTTTAATTTTGGACAGCTTCGTATCCGCGGGCACGTTGGGAATGCATTCCCTGAGTTCTGCAAAGGCGCTGTTGATGCTCTGAGTCCTACGCCTTTCCTTTCGGTTTGCCGTGGGTCTACGTTTCACTGGTCGGGGTTCCATTCCAACGGCGCCCGGTACTCCTCCGTAGTGCGAGTGGTCAAGCCCGGGGGCTCCTGTTGAGTATTCGGGGCTATACGAGGGTGCCATCGTGTAGTCTGGAGGAGACATCTCCGGATGGCTGATAAGCCACCCATGAAAATAGGGGGGTTCTTCATGACAGCGACTGGCAGCAGCTGCAGCAGCGAAGGAATAGCCGTCATGATGCATCACCGGGTGGTGGGGAAACCCTCCAACTAAACTCATGGCGACAGATTTGTGTACCCTACGGCGAACCACAGACGGAGTTCGCTTTGTCTCTCAGATTGTGCGTACTTTGACTTGATGATTTAGACACTGGCTGTCTCCCCATAAAAAAGTATGGATTTGTTGCTTTCTGACAGAATGTAAAAAATACAGTCCTACTTATTTGTCCATAACAAAGGTATAGCTGAAAATATAGCAGATCATTAACGGATGAACAAAACGGGCTTCGGGTGTGGGCTAACTGCAGTCGAGTTATTACGGAAAAATCATTTACTCACACTTATATTTTCCACTGCAGATATCCATCACGAAAAGTTCCATTGCTAATGGTTATTATTCTTTTAGCAGAGTTCACAGCCTTTTTCTGAATTTCACACCCGTTGTGGAATCAATGAGCGTTGGATGGAAAAAAGATCCAATCCCAGTCGATGTTGTGCCCGCAATTCGCAGCCTGAATCACTCGGTAGAAGCAGGCGAATTCCGCCGTTTGATCTCCATGTCAGCTACATCTTTAGAGCGGCTTGGGTTCATATATGTCGTCAAAACTGTTCTCAGCCAATAACGTTGAAGAGGAGGAGGGACATGAACTGCATCGTTAGGGTGTTTACGCTCCTAAATTGCACAAACCCTTGCAAAGATAGCATAGGCTACTTAGGCTATATATTAAATGTAGAAAACTATGAAATACATACAAAAGTGGTTGGTAAATACTGCCATGCAATGTTTATATTAGCTATAGGCCTATATTTATTTTTATATAGGCCTATATCTGCCAAAGCTAACAATGACATTTTAGCCTATTTTTATTTTTTTATTATACATTTATATATTGTACTGTCCTATTTGTTTGTGTGGGTGTGTGGGTGGGTGTGTGTGTGGCACAATACCGTCAGACTTTTGTACATTTAATTTAAAGCTTTAATGTAGTAATAAAATAGGCTAGGTGAAATAAAATTGCTTTTTGAGCAAGTTATTTAAACATTAGTACAATAAGCTTTTTTAACAAGTAGCCTACAGGAACCAAAGAGATAGATTGTATTTAAAATAAAAACCTGGTTAAGAGTAGAATTTGTGTGTGTGTGTGTGTGTGTGTGTGTGTGTGTGTGTGGGGTGGGGTGGTGTGGTGGGTGGGGGGGGGTATCACTGACTCTTGAAAAAAGGAAGGAAAAACAAAGTGCACAGCAACAGTTTGTTAAAACTTATAGGCTACTATTAATTTTCTGATAGCCATTGTGCATGCATCTTTAGACCTAATTATTTGTACTACTTTAGGTCGTCTATAAAATACATTTTCTCAACAATATATAGCCTATTTTGACGCGTTTTTGGGAATAAAAATACAAACGGATTCATAAACACATGCAGTATTATTTCTTTTTTAAAGGCCAATGCTGAAATATATCGAAAACTTCCCACTTAAAACTAACTATTTAATCTATATACACATTCAGTAGGCTATATGAAACGAGAAATGTTTTTCATTTAGAAGTTGATTGAATGTATTTTCCTTTCCGTATAAACTAAAGTGTTTTGCATGAAAATGTTCAATGAACCAATCAAATCACAAGCAATATATAAAAGTAGCCTATAGAAAAAAATGATGATAATAATAATAAAAATGTAACTGTAACGTAAAATGCATAAAATAGTATTGTTAAAGCATTTAATATTTGTGACTGCGCTTGAAATTTCTGACTATAATAATCACCTATCGTCAGCTTAATAGATTTTTTTAAGTATTATCTTTGATAAATCAACTGTTTCATCATGTAAAGTCCTAGGGCGTAGTTTAAAAATTATTTGTGCCATTAAAATGTAGACATCATCAAGAACAGACCAATGATTTTGATTGTAATATATGTTTATGTCGTATGTTTGTACGAAACACTTTACAATAATTATGTTTCCTGGATATGTTAATCCTCAATTGGCCGTTCATTTTTCACAACATCCATGTTTGAACACATATTTTAAAATGTTGTGTAGAAAAGTGTAGAAATTTTGAACTGAATCCAAAAGACATGGTAATTTTGAATATTGGGTTGTAATACTCTTGTATAGAGCAAGTAGCCTATCGGTGTTGACTGCATGTGAGCCGTTTCAGAGGACTTGGAGTTGTGTCGTTTTATATTGACAGTTCACAGTGTAGCCTATTCCTCCAGTTGCCAAGTATAACAACTATGCTAAACAATGTGTGAATATCTATGGGCATAGCTGTTTTTTTTTTTTTTTTTTTTTTGTGTGTGTGTGTGTGTGTGTGTGTGTGTGTGTGTGTGTGTGTGTGTGTGTGTGTGTGTGTGTGTGTGTGTGTGTGTGTGTGTGTGTGTGTGTGTGTGTGTGTGTGTGTGTGAGAGACGAGAGAGAGAGAGAGAGAGAGAGAGAGAGAGAGAGAGAGAGAGAGAGAGAGAGAGAGAGAGAGAGAGAGAGAGAGAGAGGAGAGAGAGAGAGAGGAGAGAGAGGAGAGAGAGGAGAGAGAGAGAGAGAGAGGAGAGAGAGAGAGAGAGAGATGAGGGGAAAGGAAATAGGAGAGTGATAGAAAAAGGGAGTGGAATAAGTGTGTGTGCGTGTAAAATTTCACAAATTTCACAAAAAAAGGCTCATGATTTATTCGTGTTTAAGTGTTGTTGTGTGGGGTTCAGGCGTAATTCATCTGTCTGAATGGAAGTTCTCGAGTAATTTAAATAGGCCGAGTCTCCAGTTAATGACATATAATCAGCCTGTAGGTCACTTGGTCAGACTTCTGGTACAGACCCCTCCTCCTCCTCCTGATCTCTTTTTAAACTGAATTTTTAAAAAATAAATAAAGTTATGCAGAACCAAATATCTGAGCATGGGAGAAGTGCTTAATAATCGTAGAATGAATCAAAAATAATAGACGCTATATCCGAATTGA
Source organism: Chrosomus eos (assembly GCA_036326025.1). Classification (NCBI taxonomy): domain Eukaryota; kingdom Metazoa; phylum Chordata; class Actinopteri; order Cypriniformes; family Leuciscidae; genus Chrosomus; species Chrosomus eos. The sequence continues at coordinate 16,185,539 of CM070819.1, read as the reverse complement.
TGTAGCTTGTTATGCCATTAGGACAAAGGTAAATTGTGAATGGGGAACAATAAAACTAACACAGTCTCATCCCAAGAAGTCATATATTGACGTCTTGGGACGTCTTTTGACCATACGTCAATATCCGCCTTTTTAGGGTACCCTTAAACGTCGGTAAATGACGATCCTGGGACGTCATACAACTGACGCTTTACCTTTAACGTCAGTAGGTGACGGGGTAGGTTTAGGGGTAGGTTTAGGTCTGGGGTAGAGTTAGGATCCGATAACGTCATCTAACCGACGTTTAAGGGTACCCTAAAAAGGCGGATATTGACGTATGGTCAAAAGACGTCCCAAGACGTCAGTATATGACTTCTTGGGATGAGACTGCGCTGATAAAACAATAATACTTGTAGCAAATAACAATAAAGGCAGAATATGTATGTATGTATGTATGTATGTAGGCTATGTATGTATGTATGTATGTATGTATGTATGTATGTGTAGCCTATATATAATAAAATAAAATAAATACAATTTAGAAATGTCACCATGAAGAAGAATTTCTTAAAACCGAAGTGTCGTTTTAAACGTCACCTTTTGCAAGCGTCCGCGTTTTTGATGGATATTTATAAAAAATAAATTAAATCGCTTTTGAAAATTTGATGATTATATCCCAACTTTGCCTTCAGGTTTGCTGTTAATTTCTGAAAGTTTATTGTTGTTGTTTCGTGATTAAAGGTGACCAGAACTATGCTATCCGTTCTAGTTTGTGAATTTAAGGTCTGCTAAATGAACATTTTCTTTATTCACCTACCTGATCCTGCAATGGGTTGAAGCGTAATGTCCCATCCCCCAGTCAGTCAGTCCGGTGACCGGTGGGCTCCTTATTTCCTCTGGAGGTCTCATTAAGAGAGTCGTGTGCTATTTTCAACATTTCCTCAATCCAGTGACTTTAAATAAAGCCGCTCAGTCACACCGGCGGAAAATCCACCCAAATCACGTTAACCATGCAACTTCTCTGCCAGACGTTTGTTCTCTTAGTCGATGTAGTTGTGATAATTGACTGTCTCGGAAAACCGACATGTTTTCCCACCTTCCTCTCCACTAATATGCCGCCAGGTAAGCCGTAACAAGCGACCCAGCTTAATTTATATCTGTATTAAGCCCATCTGATATGTCAACTGATATGGAACAGGCGAACGGCCAGATTTAGGGGACATTTACGAGATTTTAATACAATTCATCTGCCCTCACGAATCACAGTCATTATAAACTGGTTATTCCAAACATATTGAGGTGGCACCTTCTCTTTCTTTCTTTCTTTCTTTCTTTCTTTCTTTCTTTTCTTTCTTTCTTTCTTTCTTTCTTTCTTTCTTTCTTTCTTTCTTTCTTTCTTTCTTTCTTTCTTTCTTTCTTTCTTTCTTTCTTTCTTTCTTTCTTTCTTCTTTCCAGAGGGAACATAATTAAAATAGGCAGCTATATCTGAATGATTTAATTAGGCTACTTACATTTATATACTTTTTCCCCTTATTATTAATTGATCATAACGGATGATATTGATATTGTAATTAAACAGCGCATGTTTGGGAAATAGTTTTTGTTATTGTATTCATGTATTCAGTTGTAATTTTAAAAAAGTGTAAGTTAATTAATTCTCCATAGATATTTTTTTATGGCTGTTTTTTAATATTTTTGCGAACAGGTATTAATTGAATTATCCTTAATTATTAGTCAAATAATCGTTAAATATATATTATTTAACAACTAAATGACACATTAAAAATAGCTTTTTTTTATTTTATTTTTTTAACTAAGGATAAAACGAGAACGATGGGGAAGTTTCTGTTTTGCGTGGTTTTCTTCAAGAGAAAAACATGAAATGCTCTTTTTAGCACTTGCAATTGTAAACGTGCTATCAGAAAAAAACTGCTATCAAAGATAGTAATTTTACAAGTTCCTAATAATTTATTGGTATTTTATTTGTAAAAACAAAAAACAAACACATTTAAACAACATGTTCCATTTAAAAGCTATTTATATTTATTTAGGCTTCTTAAGCAATGATCACACCAACAAAACAAATTGTTGATAAAATAAATATAAGTGAATATAACTTTAATGGAAATTTGAATATAAACTTTAATGAATAAGTTATAAAATATTTGAAGTTATTTGGTACTCATCTAGGGAAATTTGATAAGCAGGTACTGAAGGTAATAGTTACACACTTGCTGAAGGGTTATTATAACACCAGATATAACATATAGCAGTGTTTGTAACAGTATAAATTTTGATATTTCAAAATCACAAATTCGATGTTCAGATACATCCATGTTTGATGCTTAAACGAATCACTTTTGTCAGCAGCTGTAGCTCCTGTCCTCTTTTCCTTCTCTCCAACCCATTAATAATTCGTATCTATACTAATCATCACTCAGAAGCCCATGTCTTATAACACCTGTTCACCCCCTAACACATAATATCTCTTTCAGAGCACGTCTGAATAATACACTCTCCCAGAATGCAAATGATAATGAAGCAATTTGCGGATAGGCTGGTTTTACTGGTTTCCAATGATGGTTGACTCTCTGTCTGATCAGAACCAATGCCACTATCTCCATCCGTCTCAAAGTTATCTTCATTCTTTCCGTATGTTTTTGCAGACTTCCCCACTGACCGCAGAATTTTTTTTCCCCCTCCTCTTCATCTTTTCATCACCACCCACTTCTGTTTTCATCCCCCCTTTCTTCTTGAACTGTTTTTGATGGTTCAAAGTCTCCTCACCTCTCCTTCACCAACACTCACTTCCTTTCACCACACACACACACACACCACACACACACACACACCACCACACACACACACACACACACACACACACACACACACACACACACACCCCACACACACACACACACACACACACACACACCACACACACACACACACACAACAACATATAGAGAGAGAGAAACACAGGGTCATCCCTTCCATTGTTTCTTGCCCTACTGAGTTACTCTCTGATTACGTAAAGCAGAAATGTGTGAGAAAAGGGCCGATCTGAATAGAGGGTTAATCTCCATGTGCCTCTTGATCAGGCTGCTGTCCTTTTCGTACCATTGAGGTCAATGTTGAAGCCCTACAGACAGTAATATGAGCAGCACACCTGACACATGTGGGAAAAACAGACCTGAGAGCCAAAGCATCAGACAAGCCCCAGTGTAACACGTACATCTCCTCGGTTCACACACCAGACTGAAGTTGAATACTGTATTCACTCGCCAGTCATTTCCTCCTGATGTCCATTTGCAACCACATTAAGTGCTATCACCAATCAATCTCTACCCAAATAAAATGAGAGTAAAAAATCATTACACTAATGAGGACAGCTTGTTTTCAGTCAAACTCACTTTTCCAATCATCATCATCATCATCATCATCATCATCATCAGTCTGCCCTCCGGTGTTTCTGCTGTATGTTTCTCTAATGCGGCTACACCTTCTAAAGCAATTTCACCCCCCAGAGTCTCTGCTTTTACCGACCGGCCTTTTTTTCCGGAGCTCAGAGTTAATTTCAGAGACAAATGAGATTCATAATTCACATTCTTTGGCCCTAACACAATACTACTAACCAGTTTATACAATACATCCCAAATCCAATAAAAAACAGAGAATCTGGGCTTTAATCAGAGCCATATGTGCACATGCTTGCGGTGCACATCGAATGCACAACAACATGACATCTTATGCCATTCGGTGGACAACACAATCTGCTGTAAATGACCTCTTCCTCGGGTTATGTCAGTTTCTGAGACAATAAGGTTTTTCTGAAGTGGTTGTGGCATTGTTCCTCCATTAAAATTTAAAGGGATAGTTTAAAAAATGAATGATTATCACGTTTCTCTAATCCTTTATGACTTCCTTTCTTCTGTGGAACACAAAAGAAGTATTAAAAAAAAATGTCATGAAAATTTAAATTTTTGGGTGAACTGTCCCTTTAACTAGGCTACATTTTTTAAGAGTAAGAAGCACAATGAAAACCCACAAAGTCAACATTAGGGAATCTCCTTTCCCAGTTCCTCATAATATTGTCTAGCTGTTTACAAGCTGGTTTATTGTGTCCCTCAATCAATCACACACTTGTGGATTACTCTGCTCTGCATCACATCCTCCTGGACTCTAAGCCACACATACTTATCCAATCATGCCACACGGATGAGAGGAACTGTTTGATGATCAGCTCATTTCTGTAGTGTTACTACAGCTGGTGTATTCCGTAAAGAAGACTATGGACTGTTGCACGTCTGATTATTATCAAAACATTCAGAAAGGAATTGTGAGGCCATGAATCATTTTATCTAATGCAGCTGTTTAAAACCTTTCAAAATGTGACACTATGAGCCAAGTTGTTGTAATTTTTTATTTAATCATCATGTTTGAATGCCAATAGACTAGCTCCCTCTTTATGTTAAGGTGATGGATGGGAATTGCCAAGCAAAAGCGTGGCCTTTTCCCAATTGACTTCATCTTTTTGCAATGGCAGTTATATGCCAAGCAAAACTGGGCTTTTACCATGCTTGTCATTGTCTGTTCCCTTAACAGGTGCTGACGTTGCTTGCTATGTGCTGGCTGCTAAGCCCGCAGGTCTGCTTTTGTTTTCTTTATTGCTTGGATTTGTCTATGTGTATGACTTTGCACTAGGATTTCCATAAAGTCTTCTTTGAGTCATATTTGGCAATGCTTGTTTGCGAAGCTGAAAAAAAAGTACAGCTAAACTTTTTGAATTGAATATATTACAGTTAATGTTTAGACTAAGTCTTCTATAATTAGAGTCGTCGCTAACAAGCCATTGTTTTTCTTTTGAGTGTGGAAACCTCTTGTTGCTCTTTTAGTGCAGTGGAAAAGTCTTCCTATTCCTGTCTTCTCAGATTGTTCTTGTTCCAGCTCTTTTCTCTTCCTCCTCCTGTTTTTACTGTGGAAAAAAAACAAACAAACAGGATATAGTATGTTATTTCACTTTCACAGCTCATTAATATACATGTTTTTAATGCAGTTATTGCAAGACAACAGCAACTCAATTCCAGTGTTTATTTGACTAAACAATGGATGTGTGTCAGTGCCTGCATTTTCCTTCCCTCTGAGTGGAGCCATTAGGCTTTGTGAGACTTCTATGCTGGGTCATCATATCAAACCCTAGTGGACAGACACCAGGCACACCAAACATCCAGTCCATCATTAATGCGGTGAGGGTAGACTGTCACAGCGGCTATTATGGAGAGCTTTTCTTGACTCTGCAGTATTTCACCTTAGTCCATCCATGCCTCCACCAATAATAAAGTGGGTCTAGGTTTACACGACATGGTCTTTATTCACCAGAGAAAGTGGGTGTGTCTTTCAATGGGAAAGTGGAAAGAGAGACAAAGAGGGCTGCCAGAGAATTCCAAAAAGATAAATACCTAGATATGAGTCAAATCCCAGGCATCCAGAGTGACATCTTTACCAGACTGTTTGGGCATTACTTGCCCTGCATTTGTGGTCCAGCCCGATTTATAGTAGTGCCGCTCGCGTCAAAACCGACGTATATCATGGTGGGGCTCTCTTGGCGGCCATTATCCCCCCAACAATGTAATCCATGCACACAAGTGTGCCTAGCGTTAATTTATGGCATACTGATGGATTTACACCACTTGCCCCATTAGTGTGTACATTACCTTGGGCATGTTATGTAATGGTGTTAGGGAGATTTGGAGAAAGGATAACAAGTAATAAATTTGAGCTCTTCTGCAGTGAGAATGAAAAGTTCAGACTGGTCAGAGTCACAGTCTCGCTGGACCGTAGCTCACTGAGAGTGTTATTTTCATTGTGTATTGTGATGAATTCTGCACCATTTAGGTGTTGGTACTGGAAGTAAGTTGAGAGGCATTGTGTTGAAAGTGCTGAAACTAAAATCATCATGTCATCATGGCAGTACTTGTCATGAATGGTTCCTTAATAAAAGCAAAAATCTGGGTTAGCGTGAAACATTTACAATGGGCCAAATGTGAACATAAAATACTCACTTTTGCTACAAGATGTAAACAATGCCTGTGTTAACATGATTTTAGTGTGAATATATTGACTGAATCGAAATACATTTTCTGTGTAAACTTATATCTCAACTTCATCGCCATGACATTGCGACACCTAAAACATTAAAGCGTCTGTTACAATTATGATTTATTCTGCAATACAGCTCAATTAATACATAAACTAATACAAAGAGAATAATTAATGTGCCTTTAGACAATAATATACTTTTAAATACTCTAAAAATTACTTCAATTGTGAGTTTATCAGCATAACCAAATGTTTTGCCTTTTTTATAAAAAACAAGTTTTTTTTGTTTTTTGGTTTTTGTAGTAGTAGTAGTTTTGGATGATTGGATCATCCAAATGATGATTTGGAAATTGGATGAAAAAAAGAGTTGCCTTAACACTGGTGCAAACAAGCTATAATATTATTTTCAAGCATTTAAAAAAAAGTTAAATAATAATCAATAGTTGTTGTAATTCTGACTGTTCGAGCTGTGTGCAATTGGCTCTCTTTTTCTCCTCCTTGTTCTCCACCTCTGCGAAGCGACAACATAAAAAGCAAGAGATTATGTTGAATTAGCAACACAATTGTGAATACCGACTTAATTTCTTATTCACTAACTTTAATTACTAAGAATTACCAAATTTAGATAGTACAACACAGTTGAGGCACATTGGGCCATTTTGTTCGCCATCACTGCTATTGTGGAAATCCTCAATGACGTACGTTCCTGCACTTTAGTGAGCCATTATGACTGAAGAAGGAAAGATAGGAGAGAAGAGATGTGTCCAATACTAAGCGCATATCTGAGCAAATAAATACTAAAACAATATACTGAAAGTGTACAAAGTAGAAGTGCCAACATTAACACTTCTCTGTGGAACCACTGCCAGGTAATTTTTTTCACAACAATATTTAATGTGATTTAATAGGTCCTGTCCATTTAAAGAGTAATAACGGCCTTTTCTATATTTGACCATGGAGTTTAGGTCTTGAGGTTGATGATACCTAGTTTCTCATATTCATGATGAATTGCCTTCATTTATATGTATACACCTGGCAGTTTTAGTGTTTCTTTGATAAATTTGCCACTATTGGCATAATTGTGATGCCAAGCAGACCCAAATCACACATACCCATTGATTCATATTTTCTAATTAGCCAAAACTGTCAGAAACACAACGGTAAGAGTGAGCGTCCCGGAAAGTTCAGTAATGGGACTCATGGCAACCGTCCAGTTAGCTTGAACCGGTAATTTTTAAATGAGAACCTGAACCACCCTGCTTAGAGATACAGTTAGAGAAGACAGAGATCTCTGTTGATAAAACAGTGCATTTTGAAGGTAACAAATGACATTAACCTTAGAGATGATTTGGCTGAGATAATCTAAAAGAGGAAAAAAAAAAGTGATAAATGAAGCTGGGGGAAACTCTTTGGCACTGCGTCAATGGTACAAATAGTAAAACGTCTTTGAAACTCTGTTAACCAGTGGATGGCATTGGCTTCTGCAGTGAGGAGCGGTGAATAATTCTTACTCTTGTAAAGGGAGTGTTTTAATTTGTGAAGATGAACAAGATACATAATGTATGATGCAGTCCTACGCATTTTAAAGAACACAAATCTGGCTCCAATGATTTACAGCCATGGCCATAACTTTAACCAATGTGCTAAAATCTTTTGCGGTGAGGAAGTGTGCATATTTATGTCGACATCTCCCCAAAGATATGGTGACAGAAAATAATCCGTTCCGGTATTAGGAGACATATTTTCTCAGGATATAGAACTCAACCTAAGGTCATGTGCATGCTAAAATATTTTTTAACAGGAACACATACATCAGTGCAGTGGAGCAACACCCAGGAAAGTGTTTTTGGGCATGCTGGACATTCTTTCTCAGGGCTTTACACCAAGATCTCTCTTTTTTTGTGAGGGTCTTAAAAGCAGCACTTTTAGGAGTGTAAGCATATCATGGAGTGAACTCTTACGTGTCAGAAAAAAATAGGGAGAGGATACAGATAACCGCTAGGATTGAAGAGGAGTAACTGTGGGAATTATGACCAGCTCACATGGATGGTGTTTGTACGAACCACACTGACACAGTGTTGCCTAAGTTGGAGATGCCAGACCCCTGCGATCACATCTCATGTGCTTTTGTAATGTTTAGAAGGTGGTTGCATTAAAGGGATAGTTCACCCAAAATGAAAATTAGCCCATGATTTACTCACCCTCAAGTCATCCTTGTTGTATATGACATTCTTCTTTCAGATGAATACAATTAGAGTTATATAAAAAAATATCCTTGCTCCTCCAAGCTTTACAATGGCAGTGAATGGCCGTTTCTGTTTTGAAGTCCATGAAAGTGCATCTATCCATCATAAATGTTCTCCACACAGCTCTGCTTCAAATGACCTTAAACCATACCAGACGATGAATAAGGGTCTTATCTAGCGAAACGATGCGCCATTTCGAAAATAAATAAAACAGTTAAAGTTTTATTAGCACAAATGCTCGCCTTGTTCTGTCCTAAGATTCACGTTCGTCATTCTCCTGTTCGAAATCCTTCATCAAAATGAACAAATCTTTTTTCGAGTCATTTTATTCATTCAACGAACGAAATGATTCGAAAAAAGATTTGTTCATTTTGAACGAGTCTTTTTCGAGTCATTTTGTTCATTCAACGAACGAAATGAATCGAAAAAAGATTTGTTCATTTTGATGAACGAGTTCGAACAGGAGAATCACGAACATGAATCTTGGCGCATCGTTTCGCTAGATAAGACCCTTATTCATCGTCTGGTATGGTTTAAAGTTATTTGAAGCTGCACTGAAACTCATTTGGACCTTGAACCGTTTTGGCTACTATTGAAATCCATTATATGGAGAAAAATCCTGGAATGTTTTCATCAAAATCATTAATTTCTTTTCGACTGAAGAAAGAAAGACATGGACATCTTGGATGACATGGGGGTGAGTAAATTATCAGCAAAAGTTTTTTAAAAAGTGAACTAATCCTTTAAGTCTAAGCACAACTTATTTGAGAAATGCGACGTACTGCTGAGATTTACGTTACGCAATGACACACTACACTAGTTCTGACGTCAAAAGTTGCGTAAGTTGTGCTTTAGGCGTAAGTGGAATCCGTATGTTCGTTTGGCCAGAAGCTAGTTATTTTTCTTTATAAAGTTTTAGTTAAGGATATTTTCCTTACACAAACGCATAGCTTCGCTCCTGAAGGCCCCCCCCCCCCCCAAAACCCAGCACTTTTATGGACTTCAAAACAGAAACGGCCATTCACTGCCATTCTAAAGCTTGGAATAGCCAGGGCTTGGAAGAGCCAAAAAAGCCATTACATTTTTAATATAACTCTAATTGTATTCGTCTGAAGTATTTGTCTGTATAACTTCAGGGTGAGCAAATCATGGGCTAATTTTCATTTTTGGGTGAACTATCCCTAGCCTGGTTAAAACCAGACCCTTCTCAATCGTAACTGAGTTAGGGTCTGGGGAAGGTTAATTGACAACTCATTTCCAAAGGGGCGTCACCAATGGACGTCGCTCAAATGCCTCTGGGCGCTATTGGATAGACCTAAAACCAATCAGATCAATTTCAGTGGAAATCAACTAGGTCACTAAATTGTAAGGAGTACTGCTGGAAAAACATTGTTAGATATTTTATAACACCAATACAAACGGCCAAATACAGTAATAACACCCCAAAATGTTGGCGAAACTGTGGATGTAATGAAGCAAACCATTATCATATATTTTGGGAATGTCTACATATTCAAGAATATTGGAAAGAAATACAGGATGCTCTTGAACATATTTTTAGAGGAGACATACCTCTAGAATGCAAATTACTGTATTTCGGTTATGTAAGTCCAGATATAGTAGCAGCAGATAATAAATACCTGATGGGCGTGCTTTTGGCAGCCAGTAAGAAGGCAATCACACGCAAATGGTTAAAACAAGAGAGACCAACATTAGATGACTGGATCGATGTGACCATTGAGATTTACATGATGGAAAAGATAACTTTTATTGTTAATTTGAAGAAAGTTGTTTTTCTGGAAAAATGGAGGAAATGGGTTGAATATGTATCAGAAAGAAGGTCAGATTTTGTTGCTATACTTAAATAGATGAAGATTAATATATCATGTATATGTTAATAATATATGTCTGCATGTGTATGTAATAATAATTCTCATTAGTGATTTGAGATTATAATAAGAAGTCATTTGAGGTTAAGGATGGAATCTAACTAAGAGGAACTGTTCTCTCCCTGTATGTATATAGTTATCCTCCCCTTTCTTTTTCTTTTTTTTCTCTTTCTTTCCTTTTTACTGTTGTAAAAAGGAAAAAAAAAGTTATACTTTGAAACAATTGAATTAACCTGGAGTACAATTTATATTTAAAACACATTGGTTAATTGTGCATATCTATATTTGTAGAGACAGTGATTGCATTGAGCATTGTATGTAACCTGAAGTATGATTGTATACTCAAATGAATAATCAAAATAAACACAAAATAACAACAACAAAAAAAAACCAATCAGATCGATCATCATCTTGTAAAGCCCGCCTTAACGTTTGTGATTGGTGCCTCGATTTGGAAAGATTGTAAATAAGCTTGAATGGGCTCTTCGCCAGACTAACTTGCAAAGCAAATCTAAATTTGCCGGACGTTCTTCTGGGTTTTTTACCAGGCTAAACTATCCCTTTAATTTCCCCTCATTCTCGAAAATGGTGCAAGTACGCTTTCTTTGTTTTCTTGACAATTTAAATAATATAAAAGTTTAACACACTTCATATAGTGAAAATTCTTAATTCAAACATAAACTACATTTTATTGAGAGGTGTGAGAAAACAGTGTAAAGTTGTATCTCAGAATTCTATTTCAACGTTTCATATCCACAGTTACATGGCCAGTATTGTAGTTGCTCACATCTCTGTAAAAGCAAGGTCACATGGCTCTTTTTGAGATGATATAATCTGTCATTGTGAATTATTTGAAATGGTTGCACTCATGATTTTGAAAATGCGTTTGATGTTTTGGTTTTATGAATCCCACTTATCTTTCAGACCACTTCAATGTCCCACATCCAAACGTTTTCTGTGTTTACATCTGAATCCCTTTTTCCAGGATTTGGTCCAACTACATGTACAGGGGACTACTTGCTCAAAGCCGAAAAGGGGAAAGATATACTTTTTGTTTTGCCACAAATCATAAAAGTTTGAGAAGGCTCAGGATGTGGAACTGTAAAGACAAGCAGACTCTGATTATTTTACTGTTGTCACCACAATGAAGAAATGTGCTGCTGAACTCTTAACATAACAATATATGTCTCATAAATAATGTTTTAACGGGTTAGTGGAATGTAAAATCCTTCTTATTCAAGAAAGAAATAGAAGAGCTTTCATAGATGCATAAAAATCAATACATTGCATACATTTATAATTGATGTATGAATAATTGAACATCATTGAACTATATTCTAATATTAATACAAAATGATAGATATAAACTTTTAATACCAAATTTTTTGAACATGACCAAAGGACGCATACTACCCCTATTGATGCAACTGTACCCACAGTCCACAATGCTCACAAAGTATGTAAATTATAGGTGTAAGCGAGCTTCACAAGCAATTTCACAAGCTTTAATTATCTCTGTTACTATAACAGACACACATTGGAGACCTTTATCAATGGCACATGTGGTAAACAAGGAGTTAGGACTTTGTGTTCCTCAAACACAATTTTGTTTTAATTTCCTTAGTTTTTTCTGGAATTTAAGAGCGTCTTAGATCTAAAGTTCTGGAATATCATAAAACATGACTGGCCGTTTAAAAATGTAGTAAAGTTTTATCACAGCATAGACTTCTTCCAGTTGAAACAATGTTTGAAATTGAGTGAAACCAATATCCCATTACTGTTATAGCACATTGCTGACTATGCATCTAAGAGCTTTTTAAAATTCATAGATTGTAGATACTAGAGATAGACAGGTTGGTTTTACAGATGCAGATTTATCTGTCTATAGTTACTTTGCTAAAAGCGACATAGATAATACAATGTAATTTGCAATTAGTTACACACACACACACACACACACACACACACACACACACACACACACACACACACACACCACACACACACACACACACACACACACACACACACACACACACACACACACACACACACACACACACACACACACACACACACACACACACACACACACACACACACACACACACACACACACACACACACACGTTGGTGGCAACAGCATTATGAGGACTCTCCATAGGCGTAATGGTTTTTATACTGTACAAACTATATATTCTATCCCCCTACATGCTGCATTTTTACATTTTTAATAAAACATTGTTTTTTATGTTTTTAAAGCCATTTGATTTATGAGGACTTTTGAAATGTCCTCATAAACCACCCATAAGTTGTAATACCAGTGTAATACACATGTCATTATACAAATTTGTGTCCTCATAAATCACATAAACCAACTCTCACACACACACACACACACACACACACACACACACACACACACACACACACACACACACACACACACACACACACACACACACACACACACACACACACACACACACACACACACACACACACACACACACACACACACACACACACACACACACACACACACACACACAATGTAATTGAAAATGTAATTACAAAACATTTTTCAATTAATAATTTATAGACAGTATTATTTTACATTGTAAAATTTTCAGTCAAAGTTTTTAATCTTATTTTTAAGGAATAATAGGAATAAGTATTATTATTTAAGAAAAACACTATAGACTAATTATTAATTTTGCTATATTTTTTCCCTTATTATTAGTCACCTTTGAGGATTTCAGGGATCTGTAATATTATATACAATTTGTAGAACCATATTTATAGGATTTGGGAGTTAACTTACAACTTTACTTTAATAACAACTTTTCTTTGAATAACAACAACAAGGCCGTTATTGTGGAAAGTTTGTTTGTGATTTGATAGTGGTGATAACTGAAATTAAAAAATATTTTATCATGAAATCATGTTTCTTGTGTGTAATAAGGAATCAAAAATGTACTTTCTCTTGTTATGCAGAGCTGTCCTGTTGGAACCACACATAATAATTCTCCCTTCCCCTCTTTGGCTGTGATCAGATTATTCCTTTTGCCGAAGATGCCTTAGGATGTTACTATCAAGGATGTTCTCAGTTCAATTACCAGGGCCTCTCCCACTGTACATGTTTACGTTCACATGGAAGTTCAGGGAAGAATGTCAGACAGATAAACCAGTGCGCTTCATTCTGGCATAGTATGATAGCCGCAGCCAACATGTCCAACTTGTAAACAAGGCGGCCCATCGTTTGAGGATGAAGAGGGAGTAAGTCTCCCTCTTTCTTTGTCTCGCTCTCTGCATGAACTTTTCTTCTTTCCCTGGAGGGCTGGAACAAGCCTCTGAGTTCTTTTCTATCCGGGAGATGGATGGTCATGTTCTAATTCACTATAACTGATAAGCTCTTATTTGTTTGGAAGTTTTAAAGGTTATAGGGAGGAAACCTCTCGGACCACAAAACAAGTTTGGAGTACTTGAAATGACTATTTCCATGTAAAGGATCCACATATAGGGACATCAAAGATGGTAAATATATGATTTGGTGTATGCGATGCTACACACTGGTGTATTCCTCTCACCAATTAAATCAGCGGTTTTCGCTTGTGAGTCTCCTTTATTTGGCTGCCCAAAAATGAAATGAAGCATTTTGCAACTCTGATCCAGGCAGGATGAATTGCTCATCTGCAGCGAGAGCAAGAAATAAACTCGGGCACTTTCCAAATGCTGCTTGGCGCCCCTTGATTTATTAAAACTTCTGTTCTTAGATCACAGTCCAATATGAACCAAGAGGCCCATATAGATACATATATAATGTGCTGGTTATATACAGCAGTGATTCATGTCATGGTATAAGCGGTACATAAGCGGTACTCTAGGTGTTTGTCAACCTCATTGGGTGAATGCCGAAATATGGTATGGAAAGATCCAAGCCCCCAAAATCAAAGACTTGTTCAAGAAACTGGCCTACTGCCACCACAGCATCTCTCTTTCTCTGGCGCCGGTCAAACCCTGCGAGTGCAGGGCTCCCATGATATTTAAGTGTTGTTGTTCAACCAGGCCGAGTGGCAGTCGTGTTCATCTTGCTCAAGCAGTTTTATGATGACTTTATTTCTAATGACTTATTTGGTGGGGGTTTATAGAGAAGCGGTCGGCAGAGAGAGGAAATGAATTAGACTCTGCACAGATGGCTTTTAAGGCAAAAGACTGCATGACAAATGTTCCCTGCCCTCCAGACCCTGAGCCTCAGTATAACAAATTGAAAGCGACTATGAAAAAACAGTAACAGGACACTGACTTCACAGTGCCATTGTATCTCGCGACTCACTACGCAACATAAAAATATATAGTAAAAACAGGAGCCTTTAATCTTTTAATATCCCAGCCCCCCACCCCCTACCGCCTTTGTGCATTTGTGTGTATGTAGGCTCTATGTGTCAAGTCTAGCTCATGCTGAGGGAAATAGTGAGTAAGCTCAGAAAGTTACATAGCTGCACAATGCTTATATGGTGCTTTTGACCTATGTTTCGTACAGAATGAGCTTTTGCCCAGTTTCATATATTCAATGATAGGGTTTCATTTAATGTGGATGTGATCATTGGGTACTTGGAGATATAATTCATGCGTTTCTGTGGAGCTTCCACTTGGAGGAGAGGTTTTAGCCTGGAGCTGTGTCTGCCACTTGCACCTTCTGAAATTGGAAACCGGCTGGTTCTCATTTAGAATAATGATGGAATCCTCAAACTTTCAAGGTTTGGCAATAAAAAGATCTCAAAATTCTCATATTTGTGTTTTAGGAATAGATTACTAGATGTCAAACGTGATTTCGTTTGAACGTGATTTCACCAAGATCTTTGTTGATCCTGGAAGAACATTCCAATCAACCAGTCAGATATGAGGGATAATATTACAGTTTATGCCAAGTTTAGGCTTACAACCAGGTGCTTCTAGATCGGTGTTATTCACCTATAATTTCCCTCTGATTTTAGGGATAAGTTATGGGTAGGGTTAGAATTAGGAGTAGGGATAGGACAATTTGTGGACAGGAATGTTGTTCCTTGATCAACAAAATATGTTGATCCAGGAACAGGTCTTACTTGGCAAAATCGTGATGATCATGTCAAACCATCCACTACAAGGTGCAGTGACCATTTACGTGCACTTAAAAAGTTACATTTTAGTAATAATTGGTTTTCTTTTAAAAAACAATTGTGTCCAATCCTGCTGCTTTAGGGTCAAGTTCCTGCAGAGTTTATCTCCAACCTGCCCCAACACACTTGCCAGTACGTTTCTAAAAATCCCGAAGACCTTGATTAATAGTGACCTTACAGGAGCAGGATTTGACACCTTTGTTTTAAAGTGTCACGCAATCAGTTTAATCCAACTGAAATCATACCATAGTCCAATATTTCTGAAGTCAGATTAACCGACCTGGATAACATCGGACTGTAGCTTGGCATTATCCAACATTAATCAAATACAATTGTCCTCAATGTTGTGCACTTGCTGTGAAAAAAACAATGTGTATTTAATCCTTCCTTATTCAGTTATGAAGAACTATTGTTGCTTGGTTATAGCTACACATGTAGACATACTTATTTACTGACAATTCTGGAACTGTCCTTCCCTGTCTGTGCGGTCAAAACTCACAGGCCATTCCACAGAAACATCCAAACATAGCAGTTAAGATGCCTACATTTTGAGTAAATTTGTATTAATCTGGTCCATCATTCCGAAGTTTCTTAAGGAATGTTCTTCAGCTCTGATGTTGAGGTTCATCTCCCTCCTGCTGGTCTCTGGTGGTGGTCCCAACAGGGTTGAGAGAGTGCTGGATCTGTTCGGGACTTTAATGCTCCACTGCCCAGGAAGAGTCTCTGATAATGGCTCTTGATCTGTGAGGCTGTCTCTGCCTTGTTATCTGGATGAGAGGCCGACTGGAGGCCGTAGACTTATCCTAACGACCCAGTCACTCCGGAGGGGCCACCCCCTCGCCTTCTCTTTCCCCCTCTCTTTGTGGACTCTTTCAAACTCAGATTGAGGCTCTTTCCACTTCCAAATTCACTCTAACCAAGCAAATGATGCCATTATTTCCTGAACAGCTTGTTGTTCTTTCTTTAATCTGGTTGTTTTCTGACTCATAGAAATCATATTATCAATCTTTGGCTGCTGTGGTCATTTTAGTATGCTGGTCTTCATTTGACACGCCATATCTTTGCTCTGGACGAGATTTGACGGCTATTATTATTGTATCACTGGGTTATCCTCCGGTGCTCAGCAGGCTCATTGGGGTCTCTAACACCTGCTGGGTCTGTTAGCAAAGTCCTGTTGTTCTGCCACATGCCAGGAAAGCACCGTAAACCCATAAACATACTTTCAAAGGCATTCAAAGGACCATGACACAGGCTCAACCTCAAAAAGAGGACAATGATGGACGAGAAGAGCACAGAGAGGGATTGAGGAGGGAGAGGGAGGGTTGAGGTATTCATTTTGACACGTTGTGATGTGTTAAATAGGCTCCAGTGCTCCTGCTAACTGCTGCACAAACACAAGGTGTAATTTTTAACACAGATGCTGTCAAATTAGTCACTTTGTCCACATTAGCACTTAGGCTAGGTAGCATTGATTAGGCAATGCTGATTGAGACCTGTCTAAAGTATCAGTGGTCCCATAAAATCCATCAGTCTGATCACAAGTGGACAAAAATGTGTAAACAGAATCAAAAACAAATTGTGATCTGAGCACTTAGATACACATGTAAATTGCATTTGTAGTGTAAACACTAAAGCTTCCTGAATGAAAAATATACACTACAGACCACCTTGATGAAAGTAGTCACAGGAAGTGCATTTGTCAAATGCTGTAGGTTCAAAATGCTGTCAATTTTTAAGTTTTAACTTTTTATTTATTTAGCTATTTTATAGAAATAGGCTAACTTTTTCTATTTTTTTTGGATATTCAGGATTATCTTGAACACTGTTTTTTGAATATGAAATACTGCTGTTGGTTTCAACAGTTATCATGAACTCACATGTGTAGTTGGACACATGTACTCTATAAGTCACAGTGGGGCATTTCAGCAGGAGTCTAAGGACACTGAAGGCCTTGATTAAATTACCACATCTGACTCTACAGGGTTCCATGTTCAAGCTCGTAGCTCACACTGTTTTCCAACGAACCACAGGTTTTACTATAATTATTACCTCTTTTTGTTAATGTGTTCTTTGTTAAGTGGTAATATATATATATATATATATATATATATATATATATATATATATATATATATATATATATATATATATATATATATATATATATATATATATATATATATATATATATATATATATATATATATATATATAGTTTTGGACCAAGTTTTGTTGGTTTATGAACCTTTTTGTTGGATTTACCTTTTCTTCTTATTTTTGTGTAATATTAATTATTCATAGAGAAACTGTAATCTAAAGAGATCTGTTTTGTCTGCTGGTCTTAGCTTGTTGAGTGCACTGATGAGAACCCATAAAATCGCTCTTGACTCAAACAGCTGCTTTACAATTTTATGAGATTGTTCTCATATATAATACCACACTAAACATGGTTGAAATTCAATAAACATTTTTTAACCTGCACGTAATCCATTATTTATCCATTATTCAAAATATTCTGCACATGATTACTAGAGGCCTCTTTCTGTCTGAGAAAAGGGAATATGATCGACTCACAAGTAATTTGCAACAAAAAAATTAAATAAAAAATATATTTTTATAATTCCTGACAGCTAAAAGAATCCGCACCATAAAACTCTCCAGTAATATTAATATGGCTATACAGCAATGATTTAAAAAAAAAAAAAAAGTTTTTTTAGGTGAGTTATTATGTTTTTAAACTGTTGCGCTCCTCCTCAGATTGTAACACTCTGGCATCTAAATTCGAAATTATGATCTATTCTTTATCATTATTTATAAATACATTCTTTATTAGATCTATTCTTTACCTGTACCAGGTATATCAATGGTACAGTCGATTTTGTCACATATAATTTTTTATACCATTAGATGGCAAATAATTTTGCAGTAGTCTGTGATTTATAGTTTAAGTCTGATTCATGCAGAATGGGACATTGCGAATGCATTGTGAATAAAGAATACTTCAGTTGCAACTTGATTAATGTTCCACTGAACAAATGAGAAAGTCAGCAAAAACACATTAAAGTCGCCAGAAGAGATATGTCAGATTCAACAGGGCCATGAGCCAAAAATGTCCAAAGAGTCTTAAGAGAGATGTTGTTATTAATTAAAAAATTCTAAAGATTATTTATCTAAATGTCTGGCTAAGTATACAGACCATAAATTAATGTGAATTTTATCTTAAAATAAATTGTCAGAAAAGTTATTTTACTACATATGATCTACTAGTTGTATGTTTGCCACTATGGTAAATATATCATAACTGCGAATGGGGGCTGTGTAATAAAGTAATTGTTCATTATTTTGCTGTGTCTAGTACTAAGAGGAATCATTCTCCGTTACACTCTCCTTTAAAGTTGATGCTCAGACCTTGGTTCTCACCTTTGACTAGTCTGGAACGTGTGAAGTGTTTCCAGATGTGTACCTTTGCCAACAATCCTAGACCCGGAAGGTTCAATGCTGACATATTGTGAGTGTTAGTCTTTTTTTTTATTTTAGGCACAAAAACAAGTTTCATTACTAAATATGGGAAAAGACAAATGCTGACCAGCGTCGGAGAGACATTGTAGTGTCACTCGCAGAAACAAAGCTATTTTAGTGTTTAATGTGCATTATATATCAAACATAATTTAAGATCACTGCTTTGTTAGATTGTCATGTATAATTAATGATCTCTTAGATGATCTATGTAGTCTCCTTGTTAACATGTGAACAAAGTCCAGTATATTTTATTAGCAGCAGGTTTCATGACCTTGGCTTTCCTGATTAGCATCACTTTGAAACTGAAATCTGACAATATAAAGCAGAAAGCAAAATTGACAATGTTTAATACAGATTTTCTTTCTTCAGAAATGTTTATTTTTACCATTTAGATTAAGCAGATTTAATAATTTTTTGGATGTCTTAAAATTGTATTCTCATATGTTCCCGAATCCTGATATTGTTCCACATACGCATAGGCCGACGTTATTTTTACGCATTGCTGTGCATCCCTTTGCTTAAATCGAATTTTCAGCGAGAGCAAGGAAGTCTTTCAGCGAGGTGCAAAATCAACAACATTCCTAGTTGGCCTGCTTCACATAGTTCAACATCTCACGATAAATCACAGGCAAGACAGTTCAAGTTAAACTGAGGTGAAAGTTTGGGGTAAATAATCCAAGTGAGACACCCTCAAACCCTCCCTTTTTTACTCTCTTTTGACTTGGCAGCTGAGCTTTCTGGGCTATAACATAATTAAAATGAAAAGTTTTCACCTTTTCCTCCTTTGACTTCTGTTGATATATTGAAAAGCATTGCTTTGCGTTCAAGAGCATCCTTCTTGAGTCGGACCAAGAGGGTCCATCAGCAGTGTTTGAGACAAAAAGACATGATTTTTGTGGGATAAAAGAAAACTACTGCAAACATGATTTTGGTACCAGGATGTCTTCTCTGAAATGCTTTGTCCCTTTGAGGGCCCCCTAAGGGCAAACAGCGTTCTGCTGGTTGACAGTTAGTCCAACACTCATACATAGCCTTTCATAAACACTACACCAATACCTGTCATGCGCGCCCATCATTTTTCCTCCGCCTGCTCCATTGTTTATATTACACAATTCTTACATCTATTCAAACATTTGCTTTTCAATAAACACACATGAATAGGCAGAGACCTGAGCAGATTCATTTATAATTTGTCACCTGATATATAAGTCCGTTTAAGTTTTACTTTCTTTTTCTCTCTCCATATTTTATCCTTCGTTTTTAAACTCAACCGCCCCACGAGGGGCCTGTAAGCTTCAATTCACTGGTCGCATTCAGCCATGCAGCCAGTGAATCAGTGAATGCTGCCATTTGTGGGATTGCACCCAAACCAAAATTAGCTTTAAAAGCAGTTCAACAAGAAGTAACTACTTATCTGTGTTTAACATGCATTCAGTTTAATCTATTGGGGGCATAAACATCCCATTGATAAAAAGTGCTCAGCGGACAGATTGCAAAATAATTAAAGGGAGAGTTTGGTATGGAATGTAAACTTTACAAGGGTCTCCATTTCTGTTTATTTTGAAACAGCTGTGAAGAGCCAGCTCGCCTGCCAAGTGTAAGCAGCTGTTTGTCACTTTCATTTTACCAAAGAGCCACTAGAAACAGAAAATCCACTTCAGCTGTCTGACGCTCTTTCTTTTTCATTCTCATCTTGCTCCAACGCTTTCTGTCACTCCCTCCACCGTTTGATACAATGGTGAGCTTCTTGCTTGATTCCAGATTTGACTGGACTCTACATGTGACTCTATTCTGAAGTTCATTTATCTTCTAGTTTTAAGTTTGAATAATGATAAGACCATCATTACCCTACCGAGTGTGCACCAGCAATGAAAGACAAGCTTTTGGCTCAAGGTCTCAATAAGAAATGGAAATGGATTGAGGGAGAAGTAGAAAACGACTGAGAAAGAGCAAGAGAGAGAGAAAAACTATTTCCCTTTCGTTCGTAGATGTATCTGGTGCTGCATGATTCCACAAACTCTTTCTCACTATAATCCCCTAAATTTACTTCTCCACTTGCAGTTTTCAACTGAAATGGACTGTGCCAGCAGGCTATAAATCTGCCCTGCCAAGACGACACGGAACACGGCTCAAATCTGCCGTAACGAGTTATAACTACAGTAAACTAGATTCATCTTGCGGGTGATACAATCTAATCGTTGAGTGTCAGAGGAAACAACCTGGTCCAAAGGGAAGTCAGTCTATAATCTGCAAAGCTCAACGTGGAACAAAACCGTCCGAGACTGTTTACATACCTGCCCGCTGATTTATTTTTTGTATATGACGAGCGGTCCTGTGACTATCACCCGCACATTTTATTACAGCTCTGGAATGTTCAATCTCTGAGGGAACAAGGTTACCATTTTATCTATTTGTCTCCAAATATGGTGATCGCTTTCTTTCAACCCTGTCATCCATCATAACCTTGTTCTAATGGCTTTAGGGATGGCTTTTACCAGACAGTGCTGTACAGCTCTTAAGGCGACCAAGAGACATTTGGATGTAATTGTTTTTAGTGTTCTTACATTTCTCACAGAGTTAGCAAATACACTACTGGTCAAAAGTTTGGATTCTTTAATGTCGTTGAAATAAATATCTTATGCTTATCAAGGCCGCATTTTTAAAATAAATGCTGTTTTTTGAACTATCATGATTTCCACAAATACATATAATGCTGTCCACAAACATATTATCCGGAAAAACTACTTTCAACTTTGATAATAATAAGAACCATTATTAATAGTCTATTTGAGCACCAATAATAATTGGTTAGAATTAAGCAGCAAATCAGTAAATTAGAATAATTTCTGGAGGATCTTCAGCTTTGTCATCACAGGAATAAATTACATTTTAAAATATATTAAAATAGGAAACAGTTATTTTAAATTGTAACAATAACTAATTCACAATATTACAGCATTACTGTATTTGTGATCAAATAAATGCAGCCTTGGTGAGTATAAGTGACTAAAAACTTTTAATTATTTCAAACTTTTGACCAGTAGTGTAGATTAGAATCCTTGGCATCTCATTATCCATTTATGTTGTGCTCGCGCACATATTAGTATCCTTCAGACTGTTAGCTATACTTATCTACTTTAATTCTCTGCATGTCCCACATGCCAATGCTAGTCCTAACTTACAAACACGAGGCATGAGTACTGTATATGTAGTGCGTTCCAGAGGTCAATCTTTGGTCCTCTTGCTCGCTGGAGCCTTTTAGCCCTCTGCCCTGTCTGAGCAATGAACCCTCCGCTGGGTTGGGTCACAGCGGAGCCAGAGCGCTAGCCATCGATCAGCTCTTATCAGCTCACAACTGACAGTTCAGAAGCGCAGCGGAGGAGCTGAGTGAAAGAGCCCTGAGAGAGAGAGAGAGGAAGAGAGAAACAGAGAAGAGAAAGAAAGATTATGCCATATGCTGTCTGCACTGTCAGCTGCCGGCCTGAGCTGTACTGTCAGGCCAGGGCCTAAGTTATGGGTGCCTCAGGGCTCCCTGATAAGTCTGTAGGGGTTTGAGTAAGACAGAAAGAGGGAGAGATAAGCACTGAGGTAGAGCTCTTTGAATACAGATGACAGGCTCTATGGAGTCTATGATTTTATGTACTTTCAAATATTTCCATGAACTGGAGATTTAGAGCCCTGCAGAATAATCCGCTTTTGTACCTACAACATGTATTTGCAGACACTGTGTTAGTTTAGTTATCAGCCATTTTAAATGAATAAATTATGCTTGACTACATCACACATCTGGATGTAGACTAGATCTCTTTTTAAAAAAAAAATCAACAATTAGCCTAATTGACATAGAACTGAAGCGTGAAAAAGCTGAAAAACATGACAGTGACTTAATTATTCTTGAATAAGCATGTTAAGCACAATATATATATATATATATATATATATATATATATATATATATATATATATATATATATATATATATATGTATATATGTATATATATATATATATATATATATATATTACTCCAGTCTTCAGTGTGACATGATCCTTCAGAAATCATTCTAATATGATGGGGTGCTCAAGAAAAACATTTCTTATTATTGATAATGTTGAAAATGACTGTGCTGTTTAATGTTTTATTGGAAATCATGATGATTTTGTTGTTCCAGGATTCTGGATAAAAGTACCAAAGTTAAAAAGAACAGTGTTTATTTTAAATATTTCATTACATTCTTATTGTCTTTACTTTCACTGATAAATTGCATCCTTGCTGAACAAAATAACTAAATTCAATTCAATTCACATTTATTTGCGTAGTGCTTTTCACAATACATATTGTTTCAAAGCAGCTTTACAGAAAATGCATGTGTCTACATTACAATTTAGAGTGATCTGTTATCAGAGTTGACTGTGTCCAAGTGCATTTCGGAAATGTGCATATACAAATCACAAAGTAAGCTAACATCGTATTAATTTAAGGCAGAAACAATGAGCTCAAGTAATTATTACAAGTTATGAACATAATGATTACAATATACAGAAAATGTAAATAAAAAAATAAAAAAGGGCCCCAACATTTGGATCAATATGTTCAATCAAGATTTAAAACCATGCATACTTTCTGTTATCTGTTAAGAGTTTATTCAGCATTTAAAGAATAGGCTATGGTGAGTGAATACAATGAATGCCCTCAAGTAATATGAATACTTCTTAATACTATTTTTGGGGTGCCTTTCCAGAAGTGGCAAGTATTATCCTTGGTGGTCCTGTCCATCCCCGCCAGCGATATACAGTTCAGTAACAAATCCAATTATTCTCTGACCCTCTCTCAGCAGGCCTGTGCCAGCAGAGCTTATTAGGAGCCAGTGTCCACAATGGGCAGCTCAGACAATTATGAGGCAGTGGCCTCGCTAGAAGAGAATAAGTGATTTGTTTAATGTGCAGGCTTTTTGTTGCTCTTTGAATGAGAAGAGATGAACATGGTTATGGGGGGTAGTAGTGAGCTGGGTTAGTGCAGTTGTGATTTGCCCACTTGAATCTATGAATAGATTCAAGTTATGTGTGGAGTGATGGATTGACTTATCACAGGTCTGGTGAGGAGAGACTGATAGGCCGAGCAATCAGAATCTCCATACACTTTGGCTGTCCATGGAATTTTTGTTTTTATTTTGTTAAATATTTGTGTTGTATTTTCAGCAGCTTTGCTCTCCTTACTTTAGTCGATCCTCCAGAAACCTCTCTAATATGCTGATTTTGTGCTTAAGAAGCATTTCTTATTATTATCAATGTTGAAAACAGTTGCGCTGTTTAATGTTATGGTTTTATGACATTTCGTCGAAATCTTACGCACATGGCACCCTTTAGCGTCAATATAACATGCACTGTTATGGGTAGGTTTAGGTCTGGGGTAGCATTAGGTTATGACACCTTGGGATCTGCGTCTCATATTGACGCTAAAGGATGCCATGTGCGTCGGTTTTAGACGCGCATCACCTGTATGACGCCTTGGGATCTGCGTCTCATATTGACGCTAAAGGATGCCATGTGCGTAAGATTTCGACGAAATGTCAAAAGCGTCACATGTATGACGCCTTGGGATGAGAACGGGCTGACTATCCATAGAAGTAATGGTTTTTATACTGTACAAACTGTATACTATATCCCCTAACCCTAAACATCACAAAGAAAACTTTCTAAATTTTTACATTTTCAAAAAACATCACTTAGTATGGATTTTAAAGGTGTTTTCCTCATGGGGACCAACGCATTTCCTCACAAGGACAAGGATTTCGGACATTGCTCTTTGTGGGGACATTTTCTTCCTATAATATGTAGGAAGGATTTATCAGGCCACACACAGGTCTTGTAAGGAAGGACTGAAGGTCAGAATCTCCAACCATCCATTTTAGCACCTCAGGGACAGGGACAATATTTATTTTAATTACTTATTTAATTATTTATTTGTTTAATTAGTTAGAACATATGTTTCTGAGCATGGTAAAAAAACAGTATTGCACTAAACCATGGCAGCTTGGTCTGCTAGGTACACAAATAAGGAACATAATTTAAGCTAGAATATTTTGTAGAGACCTATATTAAAAACAAGTCAAATGTAGGCCTAGATCTTATCAAAGCTGCTGTCCTCAATGGATAACACTGAATTATACTGTTTAGAGACAAACCCAGAACAACAAGTGGGATGAAGAACAAAGTGAAACATAAGACGATCAATCTTTCTATTGCAAATCCAAGTACCTCATTATTCTCTGCCATTCTTAGCCTAGCTTGCTGCTTTGTAGCCCAAGGCTAACTGTAAATCCTAGCTTGTGTATAGACAAGTACATGTGTCAGTAGACAGATGAGAGAGCTAATCTGCGCTTGAACCTCTTTCCTGGCAGACAGACAAGACAGACAGAAACTAGAAAGGATGGTTCCCCTTTGTGAGCCTTGCTGTGATGCGTCAAGTGAAATTTGACCTTTATTCCTCAAATGAGAGCCTCCACCCTTCATGATTCCGCAGCCTTTAAACTCTTTATGACAAGAGACTTCAAACGCTACCACACTTAATTCGTTATATAATTACTGTAGAATATCATTGTTTTTGTTTTTTGAATGTGAACATTGTATGTTCATTTTATAGTGACATGACTTTTTTGTCTAACCATTGTGCAAGATATAGATTATTATTGACTGTGAAGTACTTTAGATTATCAAAGTGTCTGCGGTTCCCACAGTCGCGACTTTTCAAACCCCTCTCTCACTCTCTCTCTCTCCTCTCTCTCTCTATTCCTAGACGCCTTAGAGCCAAACAATGCTGAGACAAAGTCCTCAGTGGAGCCAGACTGATAAAGCTATCCACAACTGTCAATCAAATCACTAACAGAGTGATAATGAACACTTTAGCTTTGCCACACCAACTCCAGTAAACCTCTGTCATTCTCTCACCAACACTCTCTTGTGAGTGCCATTCCTTCTCTTACCTCATTTTCCTCTTGTCATCCATCCCATTCATTGCATCATGATACCACACTAGTATCAGACAACAAAAGCAACAATGACTTGTCATTTTTGGGAATTAGGAATGCCATTCTTAAGAGGCATTTTGGACTTAGAGGCAACGGAGAAGTCGAATGAGTGCCATACATAACTGGTTATTTGGTATTTGCAGATGATCCATTTTGTAATCCATTTGATGAACATACTTGTCAACAATGTATTGAGTGAGGTTGACTATTGGCCTCATCAGTGTAAGAGAGTTAGGTGCATTTCGACAGAACCATAATTTCCCTTTTTTAAATGAATTTTTACTTATTGTTGATATTGTAGTTTCAAATGTTATGCCTTGATTCAAACATTCTGCATTGTCAACAACATAATGTTATTTAAATGGCTAATAAAAAAATGAGATTATTTTGTGATAGTCGTAAATCAATAAGAATCTGATAAAAAAAAAAAAAAAAACAGTGTTGGGAATTTGCATTACTTGGTTATTTTTTTTAGGAAAGTATTAAATGTTACATTTACTTTTGCTCACCTGGGCTGGGCTTGCTTGTTTTTAAATAACAAAAAAGTTGTTGTTTTTTGGCAGATGTAAAGGCCTATTTTTGGCAAATGTAAAATAAGCCTAAGGCATTTAATTATTGCTGGTTTGCATAATATTTAGATTTTGCATTTGACAGTTTTATTTATTTTGAGGAATACTGAATTTTTGTGCAAATGAGATAAGCAAATGCATGCACGCATTTAGTATAGATCTATAACCATCATGTTGACAGTGCATATAATGCCTCTGCAACTTACAATTTCTCTCAGCATGGGGATGAGTTTTACTTTTTTTAAAGTAACTCAGATATTTTTTATATTTAAAAGAACTTTACTTGTTACTTGAAAAAACGTAATCTGATTAGGTAACGTGTTATTTGTAATTTGCGTTACCCCCAACACTGATTAAAACTACAAAAAACTGTTGCTAGTCTTATCTGTTTCTAATGCAGAGTGTTGGAGATGGAGGACCGGATGGCTGAAGCTGAAGGCAAACAACTGAAAAAGGGCGAATATTACAGGAAAGTGTCTTTTTTTGACAAAACCTAAAAACAGTAATATTGCAATTTACAATAACTTTTTTATTTAATATATTTTAAAATGTAATTTATTCCTGTGATGGCAAAGCTGGATATTCAGCAGTCATTACTCCAGTCTTCGGTGTCACATGATCCATCAGAAATCATTCTAATATGCTGATTTGGTGCTCATAAAACATTTTGTGTAACAATCTACATTTCACATGATGAGTATTAACACGTTACTGATAAAAAGTAAATAAAAGAATGAAAATCTCTCCACATGCTCGATTCAAGGATTCAAGGGAGAAAAGAAAAAAGGTGATTGAACGTCATCTAAAAGAAAAAAGAAAAACATTATTTTTTCTTCTCCTCACTCTGTTCCACAGAATCTCTTATTAATGTTCAAATGCGTAGCTTTTGGACAGGAAATTAATCCAGTGCTAATTTAAACAGTGCTATAATAAATGTAATATTCTGTTGCTCAGAAATAATGAGTTAGCCAGGAGTTTCCCAAGCTTTCAGTGAGTCAGGTCATGGCCTAAGTTGGCTAACAAAGATCCAGGTCTAATCCAGGTTTGAAAAAGGCTAGTCTAATAGCTGAAAGCTGCTGCTGCTTTGACTTCAGACGAAGGGGACACACATTCTTCAGAATAGGTCCGGAAGGTCCCTTGTTACCATTAGGGATAATTGCACCCGCACTGGAGCTGCCATCTTTTTTACATATCAACATCGGACAACCCCCGCAATCTCCATAGACAAGAGCATATTTTGAAAGCAATTAAAGTTAGGGGAAATACAGTGGTTTGCCTCTGGTGATTTGACACTTCATGGTTGATTTTGTGCAAGGCACACCTGGTGGCCAAACTAAGGGTTCTAGACGTCTAAGAAGAGCTTCGTAAAAAAAGGGAATACATTTACACTATTAAATCTATTTTTCTTACACAATAGCAGTTATTTAAGAGGATGTCCAAACTTCACTTTTCCATACAATGAAAGTGAATAGTCAACTTCATAAAACAGCAGCCAGCTAAATAACTTATTTTCCAAGAAAAAACCAAGATCATATTGGTTTTAGTGACATGTAAATAACTTTTGGGTGAACAATCCATTTATGTAAAAAGTGTTTTAAGTTTCAAGATGGATCTCATTGTCATGCACCTTGTGAAAAAAAAATCTAGTTTGTTTTATGAGGAAACTTTTAAAAGGTTTAGGTTGTGTGTTTTTGGTTGTGGTTGATAGACATTTTTGCAGATATCAGAAGAATGTTTCTCTAGGCCTCCTTTCTCACCACAAGCACACTCATTCACAGCTGTTGTGATAGGCCTACTAAATGTCTTCCAAACGAGAAATATAAAATATAATACTTGTGAGTCTCTTATGAGTTCATGTAAGAAGTATTGCTCATGGAGGCCAGCACATTTACATTGGTTGAAAGCTCGCTGATAACGTTTGGAGGAGACTAACGAAAGGATTAGCAACCATTTAACCCTTGTGAGTAATTAGCAAAGGGCTGAAATCTTAATTCTCATAAAATATTACTACTAACAGAACCCAGATCCAATTGATACACTAATTTAGAAGCATCAATACCTTGGCTCCAGAAATATTGAGAACATGTGTTCCTTCCCAATATCTATTTTCCATAAAACATCATATCCTGTCTTACTCCCCCATGGAACTCACAGAGGAGGACTGCAGGGTGAATCAGACTGTCCATTACACAGACTTGGTTCCTCAGTATTTATGCATAATGAACTATATAAACAAAACTATTTATCTATCCATCCGTCCGTCTGTCTGTCTGTCTGTCTAAATCGCTTTGGCACATTTATCGAAACAATCTTAAAGCAACACTATGTAGTTTTTCAACCTTCATAATATCCAAGACCCTTAAGATGGTACATCGACATTCAACAGGTTGAATGACACGTCTGCCATAGCCTGACAGTGTCTGTATAGGTTTTACTGGCACTATGTAACTTGGGTTCGGGTAGTAACCAGAGCACAAAAAGAACTACAAAATGACCTCGATTCCTCCTCCACCCCCCACTTCCTCAAATTCTGACGTGAGAGTCCAACTAGCGTTTGTTTGCCATCTGTATGTTGTTGTCATGGCCGAAGCAGCAACTAACACGAAGAAGGCAAAGGTTTTGTCGGAGGAGACTAGAAAGAGAAAAAGGGAGAGTGACAAAATAAATGGCCTGATGTGGATCAATATTGGTCCAGCGTTCGCTCGTTGGCGTGAGCTAAAGGAGGAGGAGGGGTGCCCGACCGATGCTGACCTGGCCGTCATGCTGTAGGACTAGAAAATATATTGCTTGCATACTATCTCTATTTTTTCGAATTTGTTGTCTGCCTGGCCATGTTACGGAATCTATCTGGTCCTCCATTTATCTTCATAAATCAAGTAGTGCTAGTAGAGTAGCGAATTATAGTATTATAGTAGCTTGATATTATAATATTGACGCCATATGGCTATTACCTACACAAACATTTAATTGAATTAGCATATTCATTATGTAAAACAGTAGTCAAGTCAAGTCAAGTTACCTTAATTTATATAGTGCTTTTTACAATACAATGTTTCAAAGCAGCTTAACAGAGAT
The DNA here is from genome assembly GCA_036326025.1 of Chrosomus eos. Taxonomy (NCBI): domain Eukaryota; kingdom Metazoa; phylum Chordata; class Actinopteri; order Cypriniformes; family Leuciscidae; genus Chrosomus; species Chrosomus eos. Next base: position 16,155,977 of record CM070819.1, on the reverse strand, counting down.
AACAGGAAAATAATGTTGTAGTAGTATTGTTAAATTCAAAATTAAATTTCCCCAACTAAGCAAGCCAAAAGCCAAATGGCGACAAAGGCAAAGAAAGGCGAAAAAGGCGACAGTGGCAAGGAATCAAAACTCCATCAGGTGACAGAATGAAGAAAAAAACCTTGGGAGAACCCAGGCTCAGTCGGGGGGCCAGTCCTCCTCTTGTCAACGAACAAACAGTGTATGATTATGATTTAGGCAGCATAATATGTCAGGAGTCAGATGGGATCAGAACTTTCACGATATTTATCCAGTTAATCTGGTTAGGGGTTGGAGTCATCACGCCGGTGTGGAGATGAGTTTGTTGATGTGTCCATGAGGCCTTCACAGTGTTGAAGAGGCTGGCACTTCAGGGATGCGTTGTCGTCGTGTCCATGTGGTGGTCCTTCATCAGATCTAGATACGGCCTGGATACGGCCTGGATACGGCTTGGATCCGGCGGTTTGCGGTAAACCTCGGGATAAAGAGAGAGACTAATATTAGCGTAGACGCCATCCTTGTTATGATGTACAAAGCACATCAGGAATTATGGGAAGTGTTCCCGGTTCCAGCTGATCTAAACTATGCAGCTTAACATTGAATTATAGAAATCTATAATGTGTCATGTGTATGCGAAACCAAATAGATGTGTTTTTAGTCTAGATTTAAACTGACAGACTATATCTGCTTCCCAGACCATGTTAGGAAGATTGTTCCTAAGTTTTGGTGCAAAATAGGTAAAGGATATATCGCCAACAGTTGATTTTGATATTCTAGGTATTATCAAATGGCCAGAATTTTGAGATCGCAATAGACGTGAATGACTATAATGTGTTAAGAGCTTGCTCAAGTACTGCGGAGCTAAACCATTTAGTGCTTTGTAAGTAATCAGCAATATTTTAAAATTTATATGATGTTTAAAAGGCAGCCAATGCAGTGTTGACAGAACCTGGCTAATATTGTCATACTTCCTGGTTCTGGTGAGAACTCTAGCTGCTGTGTTTTGAACTAGCTGTAGTTTGTTTAATAAGCGTGCAGGGCAACCACCCAGTAGAGCATTACAATAATCTAGCCTTGAGGTCATGAACGCATGAACTAATTGTTCCGCATTTGTCAGTGAGAGCATATGATGTAATTTAGATATATTTTTAAGATAGAAAATGTGGTTTTACAGATACTAGACACGTGACATTCAAATGAAAGATTGGTATCAAAGAGCACACTCCGGTTCCTAACCGACGATAAAGATTTAACAGAGCAGCCATCAAGTGTTAAACAGTATTCTAGGTTATTAGGTGAGGAAGTTTTTTGTCCAATAATTAGAATCTCTGTTTTTTCAGAATTTAGTAGTAGGAAATTACTAGTCATCCAATTGTTTATATCAGCTATGCATTCCGTTAATTTTGTGAATTGGTAAGTTTCGTTAGGTTTTGAAGAAATATACAGCTGAGTATCAACGGCATAGCAGTGAAAGCTAATTCCAAGTTTCCTAATGATATCTCCTAATGGTAGCATGTACAGAGTGAACAGCAGCGGTCCTAGTACTGAGCCTTGTGGTTCGCCATACTGAACTTTTGACCGATAAGAAATCTTTACTGCTACAAACTGATAATGGTCAGATAAGTATGATTTAAACCATGCCAGTGCAATTCCACTAGTGCCAACATAGTTTTCTAGTCTATTTAAAATAATGTTGTGGTCGATAGTATCAAATGCAGCACTAAGATCGATTAACACTAATAGAGAGATACAACCACGAATGGATGATAAGAGCAAATCATTTGTGACTCTGATGAGAGCACTCTCAGTACTATGGTACGGTCTAAATCCGGACTGAAAATCCTCGCAGATATTATTTCTTTCAAGAAAGGAACACAGTTGTGAAGATACTGTCTTTTCTAGTATCTTTGACAGAAAAGGCAGATTCAAGATCGGCCTGTAATTGACTAATTCTGTAGGATCAAGTTGCGTTTTTTTAACAAGCGGTTTAATCATAGGCAGCTTAAAGGTTTTTGGTACGTATCCTAGAGACAAAGACGAATTAATGATATTAAGAAGAGGATCTATGACCTCTGGAAGCATCTCTTTCAGTAGTTTAGTCGGTATAGGGTCTAACATACAAGTTGTCGATTTAGATGAATTAACGATTTTGCAAAATTCTTTTTCTCCTATAGCAACAAATGAATCAAATTTTTACAAACTATAATGCACTCCCTGATGCGATACTGTAGTAGATGGTTGCATAGTTATAATTTTGTCCCTGATATTATTGATCTTATAAGTGAAGAAGTTCATAAACTCATTACTGCTGTGTTTCTTGGAAACTTTGGGGCTTGAAGCTTTATTTTTCATTAGTTTAGCCACTTTTTCAAATAAATACATAGGATTATGTTTATTTTCTTCTAATAGGGTTGAAAAATAAGCAGATCTAGCAGCTTTTAAAGGCTCTCTGTAAGCAATCGAGCTCTCCTTCCATGAAATCCGAAATACCTCTAGTTTTGTTTTCTTCCAGTTGCGCTCCTTTTTTCTGGCTGCTCTCTTAAGGGCCCTGGTGTGCTCGTTGTACCACGGTGTTGGACTATTTTCTTCAATCTTCTTTAAGCCCAGCGGAGCAACTGTGTCTAAAGTGCTGGAAAAGAGAGAGTTAAAAGTTTCTGTATCAATAACAAGTTCTTCTAAGCTATCCGGGATGCTGAGATGATTAAACTGATTAGGAAAATTATTGATAAAGCAATCTTTAGTGGCAGAAGTGATAGGTCTAACATATTTATAACACGGAGTCGGCTTTGCAGCCTTGGCTAAATGTAATTTACATGAGACTAGATAGTGATCGGAGATGTCGTCGCTCTGCTGCAGTATTTCAACGGCATCAACATCTATTCCATGTGATAGTATTAGATCTAGAGTATGATTACGACAATGAGTAGGTCCTGACACGTGTTGTCTAACTCCAATTGAGTTTACAATGTCTTTAAATGCCAATCCCAATGTATCTTTTTCATCATCTACATGTATATTAAAATCACCAACAATTAGGACTTTATCTGCAGCCAATACTAATTCTGATAGAAAGTCAGCAAATTATTTGATAAAATCTTTATGGTGCCCTGGTGGCCTGTATACAGTAGCCAGCAGATTTCTCAAATGTGATTTATCGTTTACACTATATATTTTTACATTAAGCACCAACACTTCAAAAAAATGTATATTTAAAACTAGATTTCTTATTGTTAATAATTGCTAATAGTTTTGAAAATATTACTATAAATTAGGCCAATAGGCTACTATAATGATGCTGGCTTGTAAACGTGAGCTACGCGATCTTTTGGCGTTTGAAAAAAATAAAACCTGTGAAATTATATTCATATGACATGCTGAAATATCTGCCAATGTACCTGGGATGAAGACATTTCACACGCAATACTGCCCAAGACGTGAGAACTCGCGAGAACTAAAGACGGTATCGGCTTGTCAACAAATGCACGTGTATCGCCTGGTGTAACCTTTTACAGTCTATGGGTGTAACCATGACAGATTTTACGACAGCAGTAGAAGACAATACTGTTTCCCAACTGTAGGGGGAACCCCGAGAGCAAACGTTACATGGTATTACTTTAACATTCTCTAAACTGTAACTGCAATTGTCACAACGGCTTGCTTGATCATCAGACCTCTAATGCATGCTTGTAAAATGTAGTTACTATGTATGTACTATGTACTATGCCAATGTTGCCAACATATAAAAGCCTGGTTTCACAGACAAAGCTTAGATTAAGCCAGGATTTGGCCTTAGTTCAATTAGGGCATTTCAGCAGGTTTTTATAAACGTGCCTTAGAAAAAAAAACATGACTGGTGTGCATCTTGAGACAAAAAAATGGTACTGACATATTTAAGCAGTTACTTTCAGTTAAACAGCTCAAACATGCATTTTAGTCTGGGACTATGCTCAAGTCTTGTCTGTGAAACCACGGCCAAAATTGTTTTTGTCATCGTGTGAGCCACACTGGTTGAAATGTTTAGATGTTTTTTTTCACCATGGAAATATTTATTATAAACAAATGTCATGCTTGTTCAACTTATTTTTTGACACTGACTGCTTTCTATACCATACAAGACTGTCAGTTTTGTCTAGCTGGATGCTCTTGTGTCTCACACAAAGCTTTGATACAGATTTCCACAGTAGGTAAAGTTTTACTAGGTAAAGTGCATGTATAGTGCACAAAAAGAAAATGGACATTTGGTCACACTTTAGGTGTCCTTAACTACTACTTACATCATCAACACAGTGTACTTATTGTGTTGATGTCACATTGCAAAACACTTTTGCTGCTATTGAGGAAGGATGCGAGTAAGGTTCAGAACATGTTGGTGATATGGGTAGGTTTAAGGGGTAAGGGAAGGGTCGATGGTATATTTATAGATTTTATTACAGCTATCATTACATGTAGGTATTTTTTAAAAACATAAGTACAATGTAAAAACATGTGCACAATAAGTGCATTGTATCAAATAATTAATTAAAATGTTAGTACATGATATTAGACAACTAATATAAAGTGGGATCAAACATTTTTATTCATACAGCACATTTATTTTTGTAGAAATGTGTTCCATGTAATTTAAAATGATGTCTTCCCCTAACACCATCACCACACATTCTTACATATCTTCCCATTGCTCTTCCATGACAAGCAACTATGAATTTTCAGTTTACATGTAACACGTCTCTACAAAAACAAACTGCTGTTGCTGTTTAGGGTTGTGACGTTCCTCCTCCATGTTAAAAAAATGGTAGTGATTTTGCTGGGAAAACCACTGTATGCTTGCAAACTTGATTGGTTGTGATTACTATTTTATGACAATGGCAGGCCATTTTCCAATTTAACAGAAATTACAAACATTGTCATAGGTATATATATTGAAATATACATGCATGACAGATTTTACATTTACATTTTTTTTACATTTTTAGTCATTTAGCTGACGCTTTTATCCAAAGCGACTTACAATTGCTATATTTCAGAGGTCGCACGCCTCTGGAGCAACTAGGGGTTAAGTGTCTTGCTCAGGGACACATTGGTGTCTCACAGTGGATTCGAACCCCGGTCTCTCACACCAAAGGCATGTGTCTTATCCACTGCGCCACTACCACCACCACCTGCCTAATTTGACAATTTTGACAAATTAATGGATTATTTTGTATCTGATGGCTCACACAATGAAAGAATGTTTAGAAGATGTGAAGAGTTTGACAATTTCACTGAGAATCAGCCATGTGCATTTAGTATTTCTGCAAACTGTAGACAATTGCACTTACTTTATTGTGCCGAAACACATGTAATTTGCTTAAACCAATAAAAAATTGCAAATCTGATGTGAAGAAAAAAAAACCTTTTCAGAGATCTGAACTTATTGTTTTGAGAGAAAAAAAAATGTAATTTGAGAATTGAGCCAAAGCAATTGAGAAAAACTCTTAGATACCTACATGTTATGGAAACATTTTGATATTTGTACGTAATTGAGATGGCGATGATCATATAGAGGATAGAGATCAGTGTTTTACTGAGTAATGGACTAAGTGGCAGTCATTGGGTCCATTTTTGGACTATGTTACACCATTTCCTGTCCTTTCTGTCTCTTTTTCCATGGAAGGTGGCTGATCAGACTTCAGCGAGAGCCTTAAAGAAAACCCATAAAAGTGCTTTTATGGATACTTCCCGACCTCATTCCTTCATCTCTCTATTAGAGGAGACAGTGCTCCGATTCAAGGCCTCGGTTTTCATTTTAAACAGCAGTCTGCCTAATCGACCCAACAGCAGCAATAACTGTGCTGTGAAAACAAGGCCATGTAGCTGTAAGACACATCACACTTGTTGTGAAAACACGTATGTAACTAGATAGCATTGTGTTAGCCACATGGTAAAAGTGATTTTTAGGAGTATGTTTTTGCACAAATGGTTCATAAAAGACCAATTGAGTATACACCATAACTAACATAATCATTATTCTAGGCATGACATGTTTTAAAAATGAACAAATTACTAAACTGCTCTTATCTCGATATGTACCTCTGCCAGTCTTAAATGATGTCAGTAACATGAAATCATTTATTTGTTTGGGCATGAGAGGAAATCTCTGAATCCTTCAATGTGGCACAGTAAGTTCTGTGGTCATTATCATTAAACAATATTCCAGACAGAACATTATTTTTGATGTGTGTTATCAAAAATTTTAATAGGCATTTGATAGTGAATTCAGACATTACCTCAATGGCGGTGTTCTACACTGAAAAAAAAAATAATTGCTGTACACTCTTAAAAATAAAGGCTTCAAAAGGGGTTTTCTCAGCGATGCCATTGGAGAATCTTTAGTTCCTTAAATAACCTTTCATCGAACCGTTCTTATAAGAACCTTTTTATTCGGTTACACTTTATTTTTAGGTTTCCGTGTTAAAGTTTAATTGTGCATTAAGTACTGAGTAATAATAATTAACTAAATGTACTTACTATAGGGTTAGGAATAGGGGTTGGTTTAGTGTTATTAACTTGTGCATCATTTGTAGTTATTACTACAGTAACTACATGTAATATGTGTAACAAGGACACTGTGAAATAAAGTGTTACCGTTTTTTTCTTATTGTGAAGAACATTTTAAAATCTAAAGAACCTTTCTCCAAATAACCTTTTGTGCATGGATTTTAAAGGTTCTTCATGGAACCATCAATGCCAATAAAGAAACTTTATTTTTAAGAGTGCAGAACATTTTTACTCACATTTATTTTTTCCAAATAATTACCAATGGCAAGTAATATTGAATTAAACATGAAATACAAGAAAGTAGCATTTTCTTCTAAAACATACTCCAATAATTATAACTTTGAAAAATGATGTTTCAAGTGCAGTTTTTGTCATGATGTGAAATTACAGGCATTCATTGATTGGTTTATTTAGTCATTTATTTACCTCTCTCGCTTTCTCCCGCTCTCTTTCCCTCCTCCCCAAAAGCCCTACACTCCCACAAAAAAAGTACTATTCATTGTTTCCAGTCCTTGGGAAACAAGGGCGATCTTTAGAGCAAATTATATGGATGCATTCCACCTCATATATTTGTCAGGCATTTCAGCAGTGGAACACTCATTAGGAGAGGCAATAAGGAGCACTGACAGGCAGCTTCAGTCCACCTCAAAGCACAGTCCATTTACGCAGGCCCTCAGGAGTGCACATACACGCTGCTCCTTAAAAAACACACTCTCGTTACACTCTCCTCGCTCCGGAGTGTGTGTATTGAGACACATTCGACACAGATGTGTGATTTAGATGAGGTGAGTTTAGGGAAGTGATTGGTATAGTTTGACAAAGGTCAGCAGAGTTGTCTCCGGTGTGTGTTGGTGATTTATTTCGGGAGTACTGTGGTTTGGGCGAGCCGGCCGGAGCTGTGTGAGAAAGACATATTTTTGTGGATAGGAAACTGGTTTTATTGGTTGACGAAACCTCAGAGTTCCAGCTGTTTCCGAGCTCTGAGTAAAGGCCGACAATGTTACTTCAACTCTAGACAGATTTAGGAGAGACGGAGAAAAGCTGGGAAATGGAAAATGATTTGGCAAATCTACTTTAAGATAAATGCTTTCAGATCCTGTAGGTGTATCTTCCTTAAGACATTCGCTCTCCACACTACAATTTATCTAATCACTTGATTCATAAATAGCAGCTGCAATATTTCCATCAAAATGGAAAGTTTTTTTTGAATACCTCTGATGTAAGCATTTCACACACAATTGAGTCTATAACTGCATATCGACGCCAAAACAAAGACAAAATGGACCATTTCACATAGCATTCTCCCAATGAGCCATTGAGCTACATTATGATTCAAAGGTTTTGTCATTATCATTGAATAAATAAGTCTGAAACAACAGATAAAGCATTGATAGACAGCAAGCTCTCAGTTTTTCCACTGGTAAACACACTCACGTCACCAATCTTAGATCAACTAGAAAAGTTGAGTCAAGCATTGTTTGAGCTGGATCTGCTATCTCTCTCTTGTTGGTATACAGCAGTCAGTTCAGCTGTCACACTGTTGCCACAGAGGACTAGTATCTGCTTATGTGACTACAACATATAAAAGGTGTTATCAGGTTGCTTACCATACATTCTGTAAGACAAACAGTGTATTGCAAATTATGTTAAATTGATAGTCAGCCCAAAAAAGAAAAAAAATAATTAATTACTCACCATCATGTCGTTCCAAACCTGTAAGACTTTCTGTCCCTCCGTAGACAGCTACTAGCACTCTGACACTTCTAAAAGTTCATAAAGATATTGTAAAACTAATTCATATGAATTGAGTGGTTTATTCCAAATTTTCTACACAATCTCTTTATATAATGAACAGATTTAATTTAGGCTTTTATTCACATATAAACATTCATCAACTCACACATCAGTTGTGATAAACGAAAGCTCAAGCATGTTCGCTTGATGTGCAAGAACCAATGAGGTTCATTCTCGTGTGATATGCAGCATGTTTCAGCATCCGCAAGAACCAATGAGGTTCATTATTGTGTGTTACACTGTAAAAGGTTCATTCTCGTGTTACGCAGCATGTTTGAGCTTCAGGATGAGTTTTGTTGATGATTGTGAAGCAGGTTTGGTTGAGCTTCTGTTTATGTTTGCTGATCAATGTTAATATGTGAACAAAAGCGTTAATTAAATCTGTTCATATAATAAAGGGATCGAGTCTCCTAAGAAAATTTGGACTAAACCGTTCAATTCATATATGGGTAATTTTTACGATCTCTTTATGAACTTTTTGTAATCAACATCAACATCTGTAATCAAATACATATTCCATCCATATTATAACCGCCTATCCTCTGTAGAGTCACAGGGATTCTGGAGCCTATTTAGTGTCTTGAGCCACAGGCACAAATGCATATTATTCTATAGAATGTATAATTATTTATATCTTTTTACTAATTAATTTATTTAGAATTACTATTCATGATCATTTTAAATAACCAAATAAAGTTCCAACTGCATGTCGGTAGATATATGAGTAGTGTGCACAATACTGTGAAAATGCAGTGGATAAATGTCCCTGATATTTACAAATGTAAACATTCATGGAACGTGTCCATTAAAAACATTTTGTTACACCTGTCATTATGTTATGTATAATTTAAAACCAACCTGCTCTCCAGGTGTTCGTGTTTCATTGCTACCAATTGGACGTGTGCATTAAGTGTGTGTCTGTCAGCGCAGTCTCATCCCAAGAAGTCATATACTGACGTCTTGGGACGTCTTTTGACCATACGTCAATATCCGCCTTTTTAGGGTACCCTTAAATGTCGGTTAGATGACGTTATCGGATCCTAACTCTACCCCAGACCTAAACCTACCCCTAAACCTACCCCGTCACCTACTGACGTTAAAGGTAAAGCGTCAGTTGTATGACGTCCCAGGATCGTCATTTACCGACGTTTAAGGGTACCCTAAAAAGGCGGATATTGACGTATGGTCAAAAGACGTCCCAAGACGTCAATATATGACTTCTTGGGATGAGACTGTGTTATGTCTGTTTGCATCTCCGTGTTTCGGAGATCCCTCCCGTCCTCAGGCAGTGTGTGTCAGGGTGAAAGTGCTGCTGGTCAGAGAGGCTAATGCTGACATCTGCCCCCTGCCAGCTGACTGCCCTCTGGGATAGAGATCTTAACATGCACAAGCCACACACATACAACCTCTTTCCCTCTCTCTTTTTGTCTTTATCTCTATGGCTTAGAGCAACAGGTGTTCCTGCAGCTCTTATTAAATGTAATGCGACTATCTCTTAACCTGTCCTCCTACTTTTCTCTGCTCTCTTATCTTCTATCAAAAACAAAGGAGTAACTCAATTACTATAGTTGCTTAGATCTACATGGGATTAAGGTAACAAAGTTTCAGGCAGCGCCGTCTGTAGGCGCGTGCCGAATCAGTGGGTAAAGAGTCCTGGAGCCGACCTTTTCTTGAGCATCTCACGGCCCCTGAGGGCTCCAAGGAGGGGTGGCCTCTGAGCCAAATTAACTTATCTTGTCCATTTGTTTCTCCTAAAACAGATTACAGCGAGGGAGCCCACACTGGATGCACTTGGGCCCCTCACTCACTCACTCACTCATTCCCCGACTGAAGCCCATGGGCGCTTGACGGGCTTTGTTCATGGTGCATTAACTCTGTCACACATTAGCTCTGACCACAGCTAATTGACTGCACTTGAGTCAATTGCTGTATAGAGTCCATATTATCAGCTTTAAAGGGTCTTTAGCTTAAGTTCCTTTTAGCTAACCATGCTCCTATAGAGTCACTTGGAAGCTCCGAGGGAGTAAATCTTTTTAGGACATTTTATGCAGATTTTCGGATTTTGGTCACTAGTATCAGTCTAACATGGAAACACAGAAGTGTGGTTTATTTCAGGGAGCTTCCAGAAGTTTTCTTGGATAGCGCTGTCAGGAGTGCAAACAGTTTGAAAGACTGCTGGCTGGGAATCAGACGTGGGCCTAGGAAAATTGATGAGTGTCAAGGAGCCTTAGCTTCAGCGCACAGACTAAATGGCTATATTTATTAGACGTTACAACAACAAATGGATGCTTATTGCTCTAATGGCCCTGATTTCCTTCTTGTCTCAAGGAAATCCGCGAAGAGCAGATGCACAGGGCCATTATTAGTCAGTCATCTGACCTTAGCTTCAAAACATTTAAAACATGCACTCATGCACTTAGACAGAAAAAAAGCAAACATCAGTCACATAAAGATTTTTGCGTGTTTAGGATGAACATTTTAAGGATGTCGATTATGTAATAAAAGAAAATGTTTTAAAAACAGCTCTGGAAAGCCAAAGATGTCTTTCAGCACATGTATAGACCAACAATGAAATGTTTCCTTAGTATATGGCCAAAAACATCCTTTAAATTGATTACAAACAAAATAGATTGACATGGACTGTAGGATACCGAATTTTATATGGAAATTATATTGACAGTTTTGTAAATTAATGAAGTACTTGCACAACATCTTCCGCATTTTATATGTTATGGCTCTTTTATGGAACATTTTTCATATAGTTATTCATAGGATGGCAGATCATTTCTACTAAACAGATAAAATGATCATGTAAATGTTTATGTTTGCACATGTAGATCCATAAAATCGATTGCAAACCAGATGGATTGTTGCTCGGTTATATGGAATTTTTATGTAAAACACTGCGAAAAAATAATTTTCTACTCAGTGTTTTTGTCTTGTTTTCCTTCACAAATATCTAAAACCTAATTGATATTATGTCTTGTTTTCTGAAGGAAAAAAAAAATCTAAATTAAGTGCGTTGTTGCTGAAAACAAGACAATATGCCAATAGGGTCAGAAAAATCATCTTGTTTTCCCTTTGAATTAAGTTTATTTTTCTGACCCCACAGGCAGATTCTTTTTTTCTTGTTTTAAAGCCTTAACTCCCTTAATTCAGATTCATTTTTCATAAAACAAGACTTAAGCCAGTCAAGACTAACATCTTAAGTCATTTAACTTCTCAAGCAAATGTGTCTTTGATTGATAAATGTTAAGAAATTTGTACTGGAAAACAAGACAAAATACAGAGTAAGAAAATCATTTTTTGCAGTGTATAATAATGTAAAGTTTTTGAATTATCAGAATGCTAGGGCTTTTCTCAGAAATATTTTCTGCATTTATAAGATGTATGCATTTATTTGTAATTAATTTGAGGAATGAATCACCATATTGTGTAATTAGTGTAATTTTAAAACATGATAATCGATTGAATGTTCAATCCTAACACTTGTTTAAAAATGTCCTTTGAATAACCAAAGCGTCATTCAAACAAGGCATTCTTTCAAAGGAGAGTGTGCATGTTTACATGTGTTTGCAAATAATGCATATTAGCCTCTTGTGAGTCGCTCCGTGTTCTATAAACAGCTCTATGCTATTTAAATCTGGGTGTGACTGAAAAAGCCTTGCAGCACATTAAAATAGAGGCCTCTCAGTGCAGTAATTACTCCCAACAGGAGGGATTGTTTGACAAGGCACAAGGCAGGGGTCAAAGGTCACGCCCTGTCTGCCTCCCTTGTTTGCCAACATGGACACAAGATCACAGACCGCCAAGGCGCTGCACGTTCTGTCACATTTTGCCTCCTTGCAAACAACAACAGCTCTCAGGAACCCTGTGTCGTTTGGAAACACAGACCTTCAGGTTCTAGTTCTATTATTACGTCACTTCTACATTTGCCATTTTCTATCTCTCTCTCTCTCTCTCAGTCGGCCTCACTGAATGTGGCTGATTAGTAATTATGATAAAACTCTTGTTGCCGCGAGCAAATTGAGTCCTGGGAGTCGGCCGTCCAGTGCGTGATTGATCATTAGTCTGTAACTGGCCGTGTCTCAAACCAGCGGTGTATTTTTAAAGCAGATCAATGGTAAAGAGAAATGTGGCGTGAGGCACGATGCCTGAGGCCTCAGTCAGAGAGGAGATTGTGTGTACCTTTATCTGCTGGTATGCTGACTGATGGAATATGGAAATATAAACATGGTCTGACAGATAGTAAATAAGTAAATATGTAAATGAATAGACTACATGCACAAGATCTTCTACATTTGACGACTTATGGCTCTTTTAGATAACAATATTCATGTGGTTATTCATAGGAAGGAAGATTGTTTCTACTTTTTAGAGCTGTCAATTCACAAAAAAATATATTTTGGGGATTAACGTGACCAATTTTTAATTGCAGAACTGCTGCAATTCATTAAATGTATCTTTTTTCTTTCCAAATGTAGTGCATTAATGCATAAATAATATACTGTATATTTTTGCAAATAATATATATTTTCTAATTAATAGTGTGATTCACATATTGGTGATATGTGACCCTAAAACCAGTCACAAGTCACACAGGTATATTTCTGGCAATAGCCAACAATACGGTAGTTGTAGTTCCTATTAGACCCAGTATGGGTCAAAATTATCGATTTTTCTTTTATGCCAAAAATCATTAGGATATTAATTAAAGATATGTTCAATGAAGATATTTCGTAAATATATAACACGTTTATTTTTGTGAGTGGATGCAGCAAAACCGCGGACATAAATGTGCAACTTTAAAGGTGATTTTCTCAATGTTTCAATTTTTTGCACTCTCCAGATTCCAGATTTTCAAATATCTCAGACAAAATTGTCATATCCTAACAAACCATACGTCAATGGAAAGCTTATTTATTCAACTTTCATATTATGTAAAAATCTCAATTTCAACAAATTGGCCAATGTGACTGGTTTTGTGGTCCAGGGTTACATATTGTATAATATTGAATGATAATATAAAATCCTACCATACCATTACAAAATTCTTTGCTTTTGTTAAACATCCCATATAGATTTGAGAATCAGTTTACTGTAATGAAGGCTTTTCTCCATCATTTACTGATACGTTTTTTTGTGCAATACCATTTCAAAATGTGGGGTTCGCATGTTTTTCATTATTTTGAAAGACTTTTGCACATCTTGGATACATTTGTTTGATACAAAAATAAATTAAACAGTAATATTGTTAATTATTATTACAGTTTGAAATAAGTTTTTTTTCTATTAAATATATTTCAAAATGTAATGTATTACTGTGGTGGCAAAGCTGAATTTTCAGCGTCATTACCCCAGTTTTCAGTGTCACATGATCCTTCAGAAATCATTCTAATATGCTGTTGTTGAAAAACTGCTGTTGTGTTTTCAGAATTCTTTGATGAATAGAAAGTTCAAAAGAACAGCATTTATTTGAAATGTCTTTGCAACAATGTCTTTACTGACATTTAATCAGCTCATTGCATCCTGCTGCTGGTGCAGTTCTTTTAGAAATCTTTAGAAATCAGACAGGACAGAATGCAACAGTTGTAATATCAGATTAAATAAAAAGATTGAATATTTTACAAACTTAACTGTTGACATTAATGTCAAACTGCAAGGTGTTAGCTTTGGCAGTCCTATGCTACAGACATGCTTATCAATGATCTGCCATTTACATGTCAACATATATAAATAATTGTCAATTAAAATGCACAAACTAGTATTGAAAACATACATTTAGAGTGAATTCAAAACTCTCCCACACAGTGGAGCATTGCAGTGTTTGAAGGGTGAAGTTGTTTTACTGAAAGTGCACTAATCCTATTACTAGTCTGTGATTTGTAGTTCAAGCTGATCTGTGGTGAAATGTTTGGTACTAACAATAGGTCAGAATTTGGCTGGTTAGCAATGTCCAGTTAGCCCCTTCTGGTAGATGCTGAGACTACCCAGTCTCTAAAATAATTTCTGTCTTTCAATCTGATTATATGTATTATGCATCCAATGTGCAACCATTAAGATGAATGGGAATGATAACAGATGGCTTTTTCCAGTTATTATAGACCTCCAGTCTTTATTGTTTGAGGAAGCAGTGAAATGGTCTGGTGTGTAGGCCTATGTACAGTACAAGCCACTGCTTTTCTCAAATCGCCTGGACTGGAAAACTTGGAAAATGCAATATTCCATTGAATTTTGAAGGTGCTGCACACTTCTGTCAATATCTGGATATGAAAACTTGCTTGCAAACATTCATTAGAAGTTGTGATTCGGGAACTAGGCAACTGTGGCAGATTGTAAACACACATAACCAGAATCAAATGAGTTGCAATATTTCAAATTGAATGTGCGTCATGAAACCCACAGCAAGTAGTCCGTTCAAAAGAAGTGTAACAACAATCTGTTTCAGAGTTCAGTGCTAAATTCGCGAGGTGGAAATGGATGCACTGCTCTTTTCTAGACCATGAAGAATTGGTGTTTATAGGGCAAAATCAATCATTGAAAGTGTAATGAAACTTATTCATAAAGCGCGACCAGTACAAATTTCTGTTTTGAATTAATTTAAATGCTACAATTTACATACATATGAATGATAACGCAGAAATTCATTCTGCTTGTGCTTCATAAATGAGTACCAATGCATTTTATTTTGGATAAAATAAAAAAGCAACAAAAAATGTATCAGTATAACAAGTGGCCACCTTGTAAATACACAATACCCATCAACTGGACTGCTTGCTGACCTTTGTCCACCCAGCATAATTTGCGTGCACTGAAGCTTTTGGACTGCAGGTGAGAAAGCTCTGACCTGTCAGCGGTGCTAGAACCCTCTTCAGGGCGCCAGAGCACATGTGAGGCTGAAGGGAGGAATGTTAACAGTCGTCATTAGTATCTGGGCTTCTGAGGGGAGAGGGGCCCAGCGGCCCTGCTGCGAGTATGTCACCAGCTCGCGCCGCTATCTCTGTTTGGGTTTTCCCACGTTATGTCATGCATAGACATGCACGTACGCACGCTAAGTCGTGAGAAGCAGGTAGGGATTTTATTTTGTGTTTAGAGTCCATGACTCCAACTGAGATTTATGCTTGCAGCAATGTATAGATTTCACAGGGGAGTATGTAGTTCCCCAGTGTATTTTAGGAGCCATGGAACTTGATTGAATGATTTTATTAAATGGTTCATAAAAAAAAAAAAAAAGATTGATTTTAATGAAACTAAAATGTTATCCTATTTTATTTTTAAGTTGCACAAATGAATTGTTCACAAGTTATATATATGAAGAGTTCAGATGCAAAAGCCTCTAAATGCCATCTGAAATTTTCTTCTAAAATGATCATTTTTATCAAGCTCGTATATTTAAGTCCAATAATTTCACTTAGATGGCAAGAAAAATTACCCATTAATTGCCATCTAAGTGAAATTACTGAATTTAAATATACGAGCTTGATAAAAATGATCATTTTAGAAGAAAATTTCAGATGGCATTTAGAGGCTTTTGCATCCGAATTCTTCATATATATTTACATTTTTACATTTTTACATTATATTTACATATACATTTTTTTCTTTTACATTAGCATTTTTAATTATTTAATCATTTAATTAATTAACATAAAAATGCTAATTTAAAAAGAAAAATCACAGTTTCTATTAAATACTAAATATTAAGCAGCACACTTGTTTTCAACATAATAAAAAATGCTTACTGTGTATCATAACAGCATATTATAATTCTTTCTAAAAGATTATGTAAAACTGAAGACTGGGATAATAATTCAGAAAAACACAGCTTTGCCATTGAATGAACAGGATTAAATATATCAAAATAGAGAATTATAATTATGAATTGTAACATTTATCAATATTACTGTTTGTACTCTATTTATGATCTAATAAATGCAGCCGTGGTGAACATAAGAGACATTCAAAAACAAATACAAAAAAAAACTTAAACTCACTGAAAAATTTCAGTGGGTTTCAAATATATAGTTCCCCTGATGGAAACCCCTAAAAGGTTAAATATATGAAATGCCTCACCGAACCCTGTAAGCTTATTATCGTTTAGGATAAATTTTTTTATAAATAAAATGTAATCTGCAATTTCCAACCCCATTGTATGTTCACACAAGGGTTTAAGAGGGATATAAACCCTCGGGTGAACACTAATAAACAGAAAATGTATCTTTATAGGGAACATATAACCCCATACCCTGTGTGACCACCTTCATGAACAGCACCATCTTGATTAGCAAATGTGTAACATTCCTTCGCACACTTTATGGACACTTGTGCGCTGAAGTCTGAAACCTCGCTCCCAGTTTGTAACATTAACGGTGTGTAGAGTGAATTTATGGTGCGGTAGACTGGAGGGTGAGATGGGCTATCCTGGAGGTCAAGCTGACCAGGGCAGATAACACAAGCTGATCCAGGGCACTGCAGGCCACTGTCCCCCCCTCTCAACCCATTCCATGGATCTTCAGACCCATCCGTGACTCTTTGAAGTACCTGTGATTTAAGGTTATGAGAGAAGGACTCTGGCGAGGCCTCATTGATCTCCAAGCGTATCGGCGGCTGCGACTCTGCCACGCTTTTGTTGTGAGGAGATTGACCCTATTTTCATCTCTCCGTCAACGTCTGATGACCGGACGGTGAATCCAACCTCTGGCATCTGGCTTCTCTGAAGTGATGCTATAGAGTGAAATACTGAGTGAGCGGGATAAACATTTGCTTTTATGCTGAAGGTGCCGGAATTCAGCGAGCAGATCTCGGACATCGAGGAAAGCACATGTGTGCTCCAATGGATGCTTGGCTTGAAGATGATTGCGTGTTTATGTGATGAATGGGATTCTTAAACAGCATGAGATTCTACAAATCCTAATCAGAAACTATCGAGGAGGAAAATCGCTTGCCAAATTGTAGCCGATCAAGTTACTCCAATCAGATTATAATGGTGATAAATGTATAACCAGAGAAGCACATGCCGCAATTGCACACATCAACATTACTAGCTAGCTTGTTGATCCAGCATCACTCACAATTTTAAGCGTTTGAGGATGGGTGCCACGGAAAGCAAAATGGCTGCGGCAGTTGTTCTTGTCTAATCCATACAGCCGAGCTGCTTTGAAATTTAACAAGCAAAAGAATTACAGCTCCTGAATGTCAAGCGGTTTATTTTGTTTTAATGCTATAGGAAGCAGCTGCCATCTACTGTATGTACACAGCTCAGCCTCTATCATCCATACAGGAGAAAACGCAGTACACTCTGCATTGCATTAAATCTCTTCTACAGTATAGCAAAGCAGTGCCATGTGATGCTCATTCTGAGCTGTGCGAGCTCAGAGAGAATTGTTTTTCCAAGAAGTCCACACTGTTCTATGGGCTGTTTTTAATTGAGTCAATGGCAAATAAGAGTAAAAAAAAACAATAAAGAAAAGGACATTTTGGCCACGTTTTTAAACTTTGTCTCTTTGCATTCATGTTGATTTTTCATATGGCTTTGATAAACTTTTAATACTATTTTTATAAAGTTTAAATTATTAAATATCACGAAATATAAAATATGAATTAATCATTCAGAAGTATAATTAGATTTTGTCATACAAATGTCAAATTATCTGATATTTTAAGATATTTATTTATTAACCTTGATATCATGAGGGTTTGCAAATTGCACCACACATATTTGTTTTGACAGACAAACATTTTATTAAAGCAGCTAATTTAAAATATTGACAAAATAAATAATGCTTAAAAGGATGTATTTTCCAAAATTATTATTTTTTTAATTACGCTTTGTTCATCATGATAACAAGACAGTTGACTCAAACAAACAAACAAACAAACAAACAAACAAACAAACAAACAAAACAAACAAACAAACAAACACACAATTACAAGCTATTTTAATACAAAAGGTCTGCCTGTAAATGCCTGATGAAGGTTATGGGACCGAAATGTTGCTGAATAAGTTGCTTTACTTTTTGCAAGTTGGGATAGTTTGAAGGAATGTTTTGTATCTTTTTTGAATTGGTTATTAAATACGAAAATTAAAAACATGTTCATCATAGAAGAGGTGCATTCAAGTCTTATAAGGATGAATTGCATTTGAATGAATATTTTGACTTGATCTAGATTATAGCTTATTAAAAGGATCATTGATCATTAATATTTTGTTGTTAGTACAATTAGAGAGGAGATGTGTTGCCACTTGAGTTTTAGACGTAAGCTAACGGCTGTGTTAGCATTTCCAGGAAGCAATCTTTAGCTATTGTTGTGACTGGATGTATTATGCTATCAGGCGTCACAACAGTTCTCTCAGGTAATTGCTTGTTCATAAAATAATTTAACTGATTTGAAGTCACTTACCTCACAAAGCTCCGCTAATTCCCCTTTGAACTCGGAAATAGTTTAGTGTGTAGCAGCACGGCAGTCTGTCATGGCCGTTGAGAAGTCACTATTAAAAAAAATTAGTTATAATTGTGGGAAAACATAAACTCTTCATGACCAGATGATCACAGATGGAATCTCCAAGGCAACATTTCCAAGGAGATGGAAGTTGATGCAGAAATGAGTCATTGTGTTTACTTAGCTAGACATTGGTGTCCTTGGTGTCACTTCAGTGTTGAGATCCCATGCCTATATTGAGAAAAGCCCCCCCTAAAGTGATATAAAATATATTCTGCAATATGACTTTCCAGAACAAATATTTTAAAAGACACAGTTCCCAAGGCCTTAGAAACCACTCCACATTAACATTATCTTGCGGTTAAGTTCTGTCACCATTCAGCAGAGCTCTAACCACTGCAATGCTTGATTTAGCTGTCAGTAGCACTTTGCGCATTTTGGCTAAGGTACACTGGATCCTCCACTGCAAATGTTCTGTTCAGTAACATCACTTCCTAAATCACAGCTGTTCGGTAGACGGAGGGAGCAGAGCGACTAGACGGAACCCGGACCAACCCTCAGTCTGAGATCAAGGTCTGTGATGTTGTTTGAGCTTCTCAAAATTGAGTGTGATTTATATGTCATGGGGAAAAACTGTCGGTTTTTGCAATTTTGACAATGATGACCTTATGAGTGGGGAATGGTGGACTCCAAAAGGCCTTTTGGGAGACAAGCTGCTGCTTCATCTCAGACAATGGAGCACTGTACTGCATTTCCTATTATTGCCTTGGATCGGTTTTAAACATATTAGGTCACTGTGATGTGGCCGTTACATATCGCTGCTCTAAAGCTGACCCTCTGATCAGATTCAAATGAGTGATCGTTCTGAGATCAAAAGATCATTTGTTTTTCAGAGATGCTCATATGGACTGTGTAGAATAATGAAATATGGATTAAATGATTAAACATCGATGTCAGGTTGTCCACTTATGAGCTCTGACCACAACTTTCTAGGATTCACATTCATGTTATTTTTCTTCTGTTTGTCCATGGTTATAGCTGAAACGTATCTCTCTTGAGTATCTTCTTGGCAGTCACTACTCACTGGTCAGCAATGGGATGAATTTGGAACAGATTGCAGATTAAACTTGAGGAGGTAATTAGGCCTAAAGAGGAGATAATTTTGCTCCAGCCAGGCTCCTGTTGTTTTAAGTCCTTCTGGAAAATGTGGATTTTCCAATGATGACCATTTAAAGGTGTCACTGTGGAGCCATGGTGAATTAAAGGGAGTCACTACATAGTCTAAACAAGCAATCTTCTCCATTATCAACAGCCTGACAGGATAATAGAGTACAACTGGTCATGTGACAAGGGCTATGGTGACAAAAGACCGGCATCTATCATTTAGCCGTCTGCAATGGTGCCCACTTTTTATCAGCGCAGTTTGATTTAAAATGAAACGACAGGAAATTTAGCAAAAGTGAGGAGAGTGAAGAAAATGCTTTGAATTTGTAAATCCTCTCTCTCTCTCTCTCTCTCTCTCTCTCTCTCTCTCTCTCTCTCTCTCTCTCTCTCTCTCTCTCTCTCTCTCTCTCTCTCTCTCTCTCTCTCTCTCTCTTTCTCTCTCTCTCTTGTGTGTGTGTGTTTCCATTACAGGTATTTTTTGTCATATTTTACATTTACATTTGCAATTATGTATTCAGCAGATCAGATGCCTTTATCCACAACCCCTTACAAAAGAGGAACAAAAGCAATTTGTCAGAGCCAACAATATTTATCAGACTACTGGATATAGAAAGCAAGAAGAGCAGAAATGCAGACAAAAAATTATTTTTTTACATCAAGTTGTTCATGCTCTTGTTACAGCCTTAACACCAACTAATTCAGCATTGAGGTACTTTGACGAACAAAGCAAAAACTACCATAAAAGTTCAAGAGGTTATAAAGGTAAATGATTTCATCTGCCTGGCCCAAACTACAGCAATGAACGCGGGCCAATAGCAGCACAATGAGCCGGTCCATTCCTCTCCTAGGTGGAAACGGCTAGTTAGAGTCCGTAATCTCCAGAGACGCCTCCAGCTCGCCCCAACCCCGAACCCCCCCCGCCAGGGGCTTTTAAGTGGAACCTTCTGAACATCGAGCCAGCGTTGCTGGATAGCAGGCAGCTGGACTTTGTCATGCATGACCAGGGACATTCTTGTTAGTGTAGTGTAACCTTTTCTGCACTAACACAGATAACACTGGCACCTAGCTGGGTCCTAATCTGCGTGCAGTGCCCAAGCAAGGGGAGGGAGACCGGGTGGAAGCTAAGAGGTGGTGGTGGGGTGAGGGGGGAGTTTAAAATTATTCCAAACAGCAGGCCAGCAGCAGTGGCTAAAGGGACCCTGGCACCCTCAGCACCGGTGGTGACCTCACTATACACTGAGAAAACAGATTCCCATTCAGGGACATTTGTTGCATATCTGCCTGAGATCCTACTCCTACTGTAGAACAACATTGGTGCCGTTCCTCAGCCAAGTGCTTGACATTCACTTCCCTTGTTTTCCTATCGGAATGCTTAGTTTGTCAGTTTGTATCTGCTTTACCTGTCTCTAAAACCTCGAAATTGCAAACTGTGGTTGTTTTTCAAAAGCCGCCCCGACAGCATGAAATATAAATGAGTTGTAGACGTGTTGCAGTAGTCTGCGTGTTTAACTCTTCGCCGCTCGTGCATACTATCCGCCAGAGGATCAAAGCATCGAGAGGTTCTCTATCACATCGCTAAAATGTTCATCTAATCTCAATAGTGCTGCAAGGGATTCACCGTTGGTGTGGAGAGCTTAGCTGCTTCAGGGAGAGGGGCCTTCAGACAGAGAGAGCCAACATGTGTACTCCAGATGCCCAAAAGCAGAGGTGGGTGTGAGCCACGCTAGTGCTGACAATAATTCGGGGACAGCGGGTGTCAGGCTGAGAGAGGCCTACACCTCATCACCCTGCCGGCTAATTGATTTCCAAATGAGCCGCGGTATTTCTGCACAGTAATCTTGAAAGGGGGTCATAAAAATGTCCGGGGATACAGGGTGTGCCGCGCTTTTATCTGAAAAGCTAAAATGTCTCTCGCTTTCCTTTCCTCTCTTATTTCTACAACCGCTAACCTTTCTCTCTTTCTTCCACTCAAGCTTTTCCTCTTATTTCCCCTTTCCCTTCATGCAGTTCTAAGCTGGCACACCTGAATTATTATTTTTTTTTCTTTCTCGAATGCAGCCCTTCTCTTTGAGAGCAAATGCCTGAGAACATCCAAATCAGAACCATATTGGTGCTCTTTGCAAAAATATGTGTGTATGAGAACAAAGTAAGTACACATGAAGAATTCCAAATCTTAATAGTGTTCCAAAAACAATGATACATTGTTTTTTCCCATTTAGCTGCTGATTAGGTGATAAATCAGTATGGGGTTTGGTGTTGTGACATCGGCCATCAGTCTCCAGCATATTGTGGTAAATGAAAACCAGGGACCATGAAAACCCTTTGACTATGACATCTTTGTCTTGTGTTCATGTCATCTTTAAAAATGTGCTTTAATATATTGAAGTTTCTTTTAGATACCTGACAAAACCATTTTTTAATATAGTAATACAGCTTTACAATGTAGGCCTACAGTATTGTTCACTGTGAACGTACAGTGAAAATGTGGGAAAAGTTAGGAAATGTGAGCAAATGTGAGCTTCAAAAGGATGTAGTCTTTTTTAAATTAATTTAATTAGGCTTTCAACGTATTTTTCCAACTGTTTGAAGATAATTGCCTCAATAATTTAACATTGCTTGCAAATATATGAATTCCACTGAGTACGAGAAATGAACCGACTGTAAAACACGAAACTACAATAAAATGCAGGTCATCATCATGATCAAGATGTGTTTTTTTAGCGTTTGTGTTGGGTGAGGGGGGGGGGGGGGGGGGGGGTGGGTGACTTAGAAGCCTATATATATATATTAGTATTTAGATAACATTTATATATATATATATATTTTATATTAATATATATATATATTATATATTATATATATATATAATTATATATTATATATATATTATATTTTATATTTAGATAACATTTATTCCATAGAAGTTTAACAAAACATGATTTTTTTAAACAATTTAAACATGAAACATATACGTTTTATATTTATATTGATTTCATGTTCTCAAAGCAAGAATAATAACTGTGTTATTGTAAAAATATATATTGCACTGATGCATAAATTGTAGGCTACATTTCCATAATATATTATTATATAAATGGAATATATAAAATATAAAATATATAAAATCTGAAAAACTATTGTAATTTTATCATTTTATTTATATAGTCATATAAGTTATAAGGCAGTGCTTAGAAGTTTATTTTTATTATGTACAGAAATTTAAGTGATGAAAGGTTATATTGAAAAAAAATATAAATATATATGCCTTGACTAAATTAAACATACTTTGTAATGATCTCTGATGATCTGTCATGGCGTAGAATATCTCAAAGCAAACATTTCCACAGATTACTCAGAGCTGTTGTCCTGAGACTGGCACATTTTAACTCGGCAGTGTCTTCGGTAGTGCAGAGGCTGGGTAGAGACATTAAACCTGGCAGAGCTGACAACTAACTGACCACTTGCGGCTCTGCTGGCATTTTGCCTCTCTCCCTTAGAGCCATCCAAATGTAAATATTTCCTTAGTTACCTTGCTTGTTGATCTGCAGACTATTTCCATATTTATATTGCACTCAAAACATTTACTGAAGACAATGTGAATTGACTAAGGTGTTGTTCCATTAACAGTAACAAAACGTTTTGCACACAACTTTTTCCTTCTCTTTTAACTACTGTTCCCCACTCAGATGAGGCAAAAAATTCAAGAAAATTGTAGCACATTGATGCAATGTTTTATTTATACAGTTTCACCGCAGCTGTGTGTGCATACAGGTAATTGTTATATACAAAATAGGTTTGTCCTGTAATTTACAGTTATTTTAATAGTTATTTATGTCTTTTTTATTATTTGGTACAAAAATTGCAGTCAAGCCCTATTGGATGTGTGTCAATAGGGCTTGACAGCTGTGTGTGCATACAGGTAATTGTTATATACAAAATAGGTTTGTCCTGTAATTTACAGTTATTTAATAGTTATTTATGTCTTTTTTATTATTTGGTACAAAAATTGCAGTCAAGCCCTATTGGATGTGTGTCAACCCCCACCCCCCCCCAACCCCCCACCCCCACCCCACCACCCCCCCCCACACACCCACACACACACACACACACACACACACACACACCACACACACACACACACACACACACCACACACACACACACAACAACACACACCACACACACACACACACACACACACACACTGTTTGTTTTTGTGATTTATGAGGACTCTCCATAGGCGTAATGGTTTTTATACTGTACAAACTATATATTCTATCCCCCTACACTGCCCTATCCCTAAACCTACCCATCACAGGAGACATGCTGCATTTTTACATTTTTTAAAAAACATTGTTTTTTATGTTTTTTTAAGCTATTTGAAATATGAGGACTCATGCAATGTCCTCATATATCACATGTAAGTTGTAATACCAGTGTAATATGCATGTCATTATACACATTTGTGTCTTCATATATCACAAAAACAAACAAACACACACACACACACACACACACACACACACACACACACACACACACACCCCACACACACACACACACACACACACACACACACACACACACACACACACACACACACACACACACACACACAACACACACACACACACACACACACACTCCACTCTCTGCAGAGTCTACATTCTTTGAACCTTGTTTCCTGTTTGTCTTTATGACACTTAATACACAATCCAGACCAAACAGTTTAATACAGTTTAATCAGCAGCTTTCTGGCACAGAAACAGAGTTCATCTAATGACATTTACATGGAACAAAACTGACTATACAAAATTATAATAACATTGATAATAAGATCAATAAACCAGATTTGTCAGAAAGAATACATTAACCTTTTAATGTGTGTGTTTAATTTGTGTGGTGGTTTAAAATAAATAAAAACGAGATTAAAAAAAACCCCAGAAAAATACAGGCCCTATTTACATTTTCATTTTTAAGATTAAGATAATCTTCAAATGTCAAATAAGTATCTCAAGCATATTTTTAAAAATCTATATATCAGAGTGTAAATTCCCTTTATCTCTGGCCTGATGCTCCAGAATATACGGAGCTTGGTGGCTCCTTCTTATCAGGGCCTTGCTGAGCCTATCATCACTTTTAGGAACTACAAGGTGAACTCTGACCTCTGATCCCTCTCTTCGCTAAGATATGGATAAGAAACCTAGTTCTCCCAAAACTACTGATAAATGCAAACTTTTAAAAGCACATTTTCACAGAAGGAGTGGGGTCTGGAAATTAGGAACTTACGTCTCCTCTTAAAAGTCAACAGACGCATTAGAGTAAATGAAACATCTCCATCCAAGAATTTTATATACAGAGGCTTGAATGGCTATTTGAAGGGTAAAAGAAAACAAAAAAACATTATGAGATTGGTAAAAGCAACATCATGCCATTGATTCAATAAATCACAGGCAGACCGCATCACACGATGCAGAATGGACAAATAACAAAGTCAGCTATGACACTGTCTGTTTCACATTACGATTAATCGTTGCACATACAATATAACCACGTTATCAACTCTCTCCCCTCTCCTGTTCCAAGAACAACCATATACGCTGGCATCAATTACCCATCCCAAAATTCGGTTAGCTCTTCTTTTCACAAAGCCGAAACGAAAGCCGATGGCTACACAGAACCACACTGGGGCTGCGGCTAAACAGATTAGCACCGGGGCTGCTGGGTATCTGGTGAGTGTCAGCGGTTGCCTGGCCAGGTTTGAGTTTGCGCGCGTGTGTTCGTTGGACTGGCTTTGGACGTCCTCTCTCAGTCCTGAGGCTTCATTCACTGATACGTTGTCTTGCGGAGCCAGTTTTGAAATCGGGTTAGGGCGACAGGGAGAGAATTCAAGCATTTGCTCGCTGATTTGATTTAGCGAGGGCAATCGGTCGGGCAGTTTCTCTGATTTATAGCTTCCTGCTTCCCTTTTGCTCCTCACGTTGCCCTCTCACATACAGTACTGGATCATGCTGCTAGTGGAAGAGGGCACTCGTACTGACCAAAACATACACGCCTGCACCGGCAGCGGTCACTAAACACTGGGTCCGTGCTAACTGTATATATTTTAAGATGAAGAAATGCTTCCCACACCGCAGATAGGGAAATCCTCGATTGCTTACTGGCAGTCCTCTACAGGCGGTCTATGAGACTTCTCGACACAACAATATCATTTATTTCTGGCCAGGCAGTTGCGAGGCCGGATAATGTCCGCCTTTGACAATGCCACCCGCAGACTGAGAGGGACAGTGGAGATGAAAGCTGGCATGCTGCTAACCTTTGTGTTTCAGAGAGATGATTCTCCTAATTGCTTGTGACTGCACGAATAGCCTTGGAGACGACTGCTGTCCCGGACAGTATTAGAGTGTGCCCGATCCCTGTGTGCCCACACACACAGTCCCATACAAAAGGCCCTCAGAGCTGGAGAAACCAGAGTGGCCATTGTGCAGAATCACTACGATTTACACATGGAAACATGGAGCTTTAACAGTTTCCTAGATTTTCAATGACAGCATTTAGTTCAAATACCACAGCCAATAAACTCCAGTGTTCTCTTTTTTTTTCATTCTTATATTTATATTTTATATACCACACTGATAAAAATGAATTACGTGTGTAAGTGATAAAAACATTATTTTGACAAAGAAATATTTATTTGTTACTCTATTTGAGTAGGCCACTTAATATGGATTGGTGTGTTTCTAAGATACTAATAAAGTTAAATTTTTTTAAATACTGAATCCTGTAGCCTTTCATCTATTGTATTTGAAATTGCATACACTGTCTAAGGTTCTACATTTGATGAAGATCTTCATCACTGTTACAAATGTGATGTAATGTAAGTGTATAGTGATGAATATGGAAAGTATAGCATGAATGTGTTTAGTATGAATGCAATCTGATTGTAGATCCGCCTCAATATGTCATGTGAGTTATAGAGTGAGTTCTGTAGTTTCTCTGTCGTTAACAATTGCTCTCCCATGGTCTATGAATAGTGTTCATTCCACGTGAACTTCAGAATCCAGGCGGAAATGGTTTGTAGTATGCTACATTCAGATACTTTGTTGCCTATTTTATGAATACTGTAAATTGCTCATTTCTCATTTCTCATTCTACTTTCTACCTATTATATAGGTATATTAAAACAGTTGGTGCTGAGCCAAATAATTAGCTCAGAGTAAAAAAAAAATTAAGTAATCCCCAGTTTTCAGAAAATAAATAATATTATTGACAAAAAATGTATCAAAATTCCATAGGAAATGAATACGGATCAGTTTATCCCCCTAAGTAGTGATATAAACATTATATATTTTTTCTGTCCTATGACCAAGAAATGTGAAAATTGCATCAATGCCGTTTTTTTGAATACATAATTTTAACTTTCAAATTAAAAATATCTTTTCTTTGACAAAATATTTAAAACATCACAGCATGACCCCCTTTATGCATTCTAGGGTTAAGAACAACAGTAAATGAAAAGCATGAAAATATGTTGAAATCCTGTTTTATAATAAGAACTTACTATTAACCAATATATTTCTTGTTCTTTATATTGCTCAGGCATTACCAAATAACTCAGTTTAGATTATTGTTAATACGTTTTTTTTTTAAATTGTGGCTATACTGATAAAATAATGATCATTTCATATGTCACATGCAATATCGCAATGCATTCTCACCCCAAGGCGTCATCTAACTGACAATTTTGACCATGCTTCAATATTCGACGCTAAAGGTACCCTTTAGCGTCAGTTAGTTGACGCGATCCCAGGGCGTCATTTAACTGACCCTAATGGTAACGCGTCAGTTCGATGACGCGGGTAGGTTTAGGTCTGGGTAGAAGGGCGTCATCTAACTGACGCTAAGGGTAACGCGTCAGTTAGATGACGCCCTGGGATCGCGTCAACTAACTGACGCTAAAGGGTACCTTTAACGTCGAATATTGAAGCATGGTCAAACTGATTCCCAAGGCGTCAGTTAGGCGTCAGAAGATTTTATAAAAATGTAATACTAAAACCGTGTATACATTGCACCATGTTGAATTACTTTGCTGTTTATTATACTTAGCTTTTGGCAGCACAGTGTAAATTGTAAATGTAAATTTTCATTATCGAACCCTACTCATGTTGCTCAATTACTTATTTCTTCCTGTATTTTATTTGATTTTTTTATTATTGTCCATAAAATGGAAGTCAGTGGAAACTGTTTTGTTGACAACATTCTTCAAAATATGTATTTGTGTTTTGCAGAAGAAATAAAGATATGAAGAGTTCAGATGCAAAAGCCTCTAAATGCCATCTGAAATTTTCTTCTAAAATGATAATTTTTATCAAGATCGTATATTTAAATTCAGTAATTTCACTTAAATGACAATTAATGGGTAATTTTTCTTGCCATTTAAGTGAAATTATTGAACTTAAATATACGAGCTTGATAAAAATGATCATTTTAGAAGAAAATTTCAGATGGCATTTAGAGGCTTTTGCATCTGAACTCTTCATATACAAGTTTGGAATGACATGACGGTGAGTATAAATGATGACAGAATTATCTTCTTTTTTTTGTTGTTGTTGTGAGAATTAAATTTGATGGTAACCTGTTCAGTGTTACTCAAAGGCATAAGAGCAATGGGTGGTCCAGTTATGGCCCTTTAAGAGCCCTATTATTTCCATCCACAGCTGTCCTCACCCCTGCCTTCTGTCCAGAATCCAGCCACATATCTACCAGCTGGCCTTCAGTGCCGCTAAAGCCTCTGGTTTTAGGGTATGTGACATCAAGGCATCGGAGCAAAGGCCTAATCACGTTAACATCCACAACCAGACGCTCCACTCATTTGACTAATCAAAGAGAACAGCTCGTTCAGAGAGAAGAGAGGCACTGTATGAGGTACTTCCTATCTCTTTTTCTTATCTGTTCATCCCTGTACAGCACCTATGTAGCATGCACTTAATGTGGCCTGGACTCACTCATTAGCTTCCACATGTTACCTGGAATGCTCTGTAGTGGGGGATGGTTTGCAGGGCATATACTAATAGTTTTGTAAAGGCAATGGGGAAAAAATTATAATATACTGCATAGAATTTTATTTTCTTAATAATTTAAGGGGTTCGGCAACGGGTTTCCTCAATTTTTTTTTCAGTTAAATCAACGGATCACTTTTTACAGTCTATCCCATCTATCTATCTATCTATCTATCTATCTATCTATCTATCTATCTATCTATCTATCTATCTATCTATCTATCTATCTATCTATCTATCTATCTATCTATCTATCTATCTATCTATCTATCATCTATCTGTCTGTCTGTCTGTCTATCTATCTATCTATCTATCTATCTATCTATCTATCTATCTATCTATCTATTCTATCTATCTATCATCTATCTATCTATCTATCTATCTATCTATCTACTATCTATCTATCTATCTATCTATCTATCTATCATCCATATGTCATTATCTATCTATCTATCTATCTATCTATCTATCTATCTATCTATCTATCTATCTATCTATCTATCTATCTATCTATCTATCTATCTATCTATCTATCTATCTATCTATCTATCTATATCTATCTATCTATCTATCTATCTATCTATCTATCTAATCTATCTATCTATCTATCTATCTGTCTGTCTGTCTGTCTGTCTGTCTGTCTGTCTGTCTGTCTGTCTGTCTGTCTGTCTGTCTGTCTGTCTGTCTGTCTGTCTGTCTGTCTGTGTCTATGATATGTCTGTCTGAGTTAATTATGTTTGGATATGACAGATTTAATCTTATGATAATATAAAATAAATAAAAGTTATACACTTTTACATGCTAACATTACAGTAATGTTAGCATTATTGTGTTTTATTGTTTTATAGTATGTTTTGCTGAGATCAAATTGATACAAAAACAATGTTACTCTTGGATAACAAATGAAGTTTAAAAATACAAATCTGCTTTATAGTTGCTTCAATATTATCAAAGCTTTATTATTCACTTTGGTACTATTTTCAAATGAACTCTTAGTACTTATAACAGATCATCAAAAGTGCACCTTTTTTAAACATTTCATCATGTTTTCAATTGTGTTAGTACAATTACACAAAATACAAAAAGTATCTTTTTCACAACACAAAATAAGTGTGTCATCTATATAAATGTTTCATTCACAGTAACTGCCTTTTATAAAGCTCCTAATATCAAACTTTTGATTTGCATCTCTTCTTATTCAGTTTAATACATTTGTCTATTATTTAATCCAACTGAACTTAATGGTCAATCAATGAATCATTTGGTACACCTATAGATTTCTATATTGAGCTGCAACGCATTCTCACCCCAAGGCGTCATCTAACTGACAATGCTAAAGGTACCCTTTAGCGTCAGTTAGTTGACGCGATCCCAGGGCGTCATCTAACGTCAGTTAGATGACGCGGGTAGGTTTAGGTCTGGGTAGAAGGGCGTCATCTAACTGACGCTAAGGGTAACGCGTCAGTTAGATGACGCCCTGGGATCGCGTCAACTAACTGACGCTAAAGGGTACCTTTAACGTCGAATATTGAAGCATGGTCAAACTGATTCCCAAGGCGTCAGTTAGATGACGCCTTGGGGTGAGAATGGGCTGTGATTTCATAGACAGTTTTCATAGAACTTGTTTGCATTTTCCGATATGGATAACCAAATGTAATTACAGTTTTTTTTTTTTATTCGCTTTTGGTACTATTTTCACAAGTAAGGTGTACATTTTCTTACTATCTACTAAGGTGATCTTACTATCAAACTTTTGATTTGCATCTCTTTTTGTTCAGTTTAATACATTTGTCTATTATTTAATCCAACTGATCTTAATGGTTAATCAATGAATCATTTGGTACACTTATAGATTTCTGATTCAAAACTTGTTTGCAATTTCCGATATGGATAACCAAATGTAATAAATTCTTTTTACATAAGTGATTTATAGATAATAATCACCACTATGTTCAAAGTGTGTGCACACTCGGTGTGTGTGTGTGGGTGTGTGTGTGTGTGTGTGTGTGTGTGTGTGTGTGTGTGTGTGTGTGTGTGTGTGTGTGTGTGTGTGTGTGTGTGTGTGTGTGTGTGTGTGTGTGTGTGTGTGTGTGTGTGTGTGTGTGTGTGTGTGTGTGTGTGTGTGTGTGTGTGTGAGAGAGAGAGATACAGAGAAATTTGCCATTTGTGAAAACACTGTAAAGCAGAATAGAGTATGAGGGAGAGGAAACCCCCAATGACTGTAAAACAGACAGATGGCATAAAATACAGCATTTTACATTACAGTATGTATGCCATGTGATACTGTAAACAGATTGGTAGAGACTGACACATTACAGTAATGTAACTCAACCTTCATCTGTAAAGGTCCACAATAATTTACTGTATTGCCAGCAAACTCTGTTCTCGCACAGACCCTCATAACTGTGTCACACTTCATCACAGCTTTTCATAACTCACTGCAGATACTATTACAAACATTATTGATTCAATCACATAATTTAGGCAATGCATGTGTATTTTCTAATGTGGCAACTGTAGCCTGTATTACTGTAATTATTTCAGAAACAAGGGTGATTTGAAACATGTATCTTGCATTGTTTGCTTTTGAATGAACTGATTGTTAAAAGTACTAAATTGAAAGAAGATCATACTGTTGTGTTTCTGTGATTAAATCAAACGTTCTATTTACATATTACAATAATCGTGTGTTTGAAACAATGATTATGTGGACTGAAAAATGTATAACTGGTAAATACCAAAGCGAATAAAAAAACTGTAATTAATTAATAAAAAATTTAAATATAAAAAATGTATAGAAGAGAGAGAGAGAGAGAGAGAGAGAGAGAGAGAGAGAGAGAGAGAGAGAAGAGAGAGAGAGAGAGAGAGAGAGAGAGAGAGAGAGAGAGAGAGAGAGAGAGAGAGAGAGAGAGAGAGAGAGAGAGAGAGCAGGATAGAGTACAGGGGAGAGGACATGTAATATAACATCAGATTGATCAGAGATGCATTGGTAGAAAGGAGACAGATGGCATCAATCAGTTTTTTACATATGTATGCTGTGATACTGTAAACGGTGTGTACAGTACGGTATGAAATGCCACATTACTGTAACTGCCTTCATCTGTAAAGCTCAACGGCAGTAGTAATATGGGACAGTGAGAACACTATATCGCTGTATTGCCAGCAAACTCAGTTCTAGCACAAAACAGTTTCATAACTTCATCACACCTTTTGATAACACACTGGATACTATTACACATATTATGGATTTTATGTTATAAGTTAGATAATGTAAGCATTTATAGCCTGTAATTCTTTTAGCAACAAGGGTGATTTGAAACATGTATATTGCATTGTTTGCTATTAAATGATTTTTGATTGTTAATTTGTTTTACTAAATTGAAAGAAGATTATACTGTTGTGTTTTGTAACTAAAGCAAATTTTCACATTACATATTACAATAATATTGTGTTTGAAACAATGATTATGTGGACTGAACATTAATAAAATCATGGAATCAGGTTTTGAAAAAATGACTATTTTTCTAGAGTTTTGAAAATGTACACTGTAAAAAAGTAAACTTTAAGTCAGAGGAAAAATAATATTAATGTTATATTAATAATATAAAGTATATTAATATATAATTATTTCTTTTTTTGTCAAATTCAGAACTCAAAAATAAAGAACATCAGTCTCAGTAAAACAATCTTCAAAAGTGGAATTGGAATGGAATGGAATTCATATAAAACAATAGGGTATAATAAAAATAACTTTGCTTTGTAATTCCGGTCAGCAGTTTTGCAGCGTGGACAGCATTCCAACATTAACACTTATCAGAAACTTTTCGACAGGAGCCATTTCTGCACCGAGCGAAGATTGGTCCTGTCCTGGTGGTGAACGATGTCTATAATGTTAAGCACAACAAATGACAAAACCATCCAGGCGCGCACATCAGCGCAGGGGTCAGGGAAGGTAAGGAAAAAGAGGCCCTTTATGACATATCTACTGTGGGAAACGGGCCGCAGAGATAACCGAGCTTTAGTGTTTCATCTCTGCTTCATCCCATACACATTATCACTGACCTTTCACCCTGCAATAAGAAAGGCTATGTAACCCAGAGAAACACACAGCCGTAAATCTCTTTATCCAGAGCTATAAAAGTATAGGACATTCAAACGATGTGAATTGTGTAAAAAACGGGGGATTTTCTTTTTATTTATCTCTCCTATTTTATTAATATCTATAATGTATCAGGCCAGTTTGCCTTTGTCCTTCAAAGTATCGCTCTTTTTTTCTCTGTCCCTCTCTTTCTTTCCTGCTAAAGAATGCTGGAGAATGAAGAACACTTTATTAACCTTAGTGAGAATGGACACAGTTGAAACTGAGAAGACACGCAGCCACAGGAAATCCCACATATCCGCTAGCATACACACCACACAGTGATAAAGAAAATGTGATAGTTAGATTGTTTTAGTCTTTGGCCTAATGAGACAGTTTTCCATGACAAATTATCCCACAGTGAGACTGTGGCTTCTGTTAATTAGTACACCATTAAAGCAGGAAAATATTTTCAGAATTGACTCTTTACAGATTGTTCACATCTACCTCTTCATTGCATATATATTGTATTGATTGCCATTTGATACATGCAATGAAGTATGACTATGTGATAAAATCATGGGCCTATTCACTGAGATTATATGGGATATTTATCCGACTCCTGCTTGTATTTTACTGATTTAGTCTTAAAAAAATACACATTCAGGCTTTTTTTTATTCTAAATATAAAGCATAAAAAAACAGGAATTAAAAATGCTACTTTATTTCTAAAAATATTCTACACTGAGTATATTTCACCTAAATATGAAAATTGTGACCTTAATGAGGGTAACAACAAGAATGAAAACGAGGCTGCAAGGAAAGAACATAGGGTTAAATGGACTGTACTATTGTTTAACAACATACCGAAAGTTTAGCTGACAAAACGTCTTTCCGGGAAAAAAAAAAAAAAAAAAAAACTTTTAGTAGACAAAAAGTAATTTAAACAGTTTTACATAAATTACATGATCTAGGACCTTTATACAAGTGCTTGCCTTTGTAGAGACTGCAACTCTCACAGCCTTGTTTTCTTTCGTGTTAAATTCAATATGCATTGATGCATTGAACATTTATCATTAAGGTCCAAGATCTATTTCCATTGATTTCCATTCTATGTTCAACAGATGAATGAAAGTAATTCTGATCTACATAAAGGCGAGTAAATGATGACAGAATATTTATTTTTAGGTGAACTATCCCTTTAATGCAAACATTATTTAAGCTTAAATTTTTGAAAGTCAAAGCTGGGACATAAACTAACACACAAAACATACTTAATTTATTATTGCAAAGGCAGGTAAAAATGCCCTGGCCAACTCGTTCAAATGCTTTGGATGGGTTTTATTTCAGCTAATGAGGTGTGAAGCCTTACCCTGATGTTTGTGGTGTGTGTGTGTGTGTGGTGTGTGTGTGTGTGTGTGTGTGTGTGTGTGTGTGTTTTTGTGGTGTGTTGTGTGTGGTGTGTTGTTGTGTGTTGGTGTTGTGTGTGTGTGTGTGTGTGTGTTGTGTGGTGTGTGTGGTGTTTGTGTGTTGGTGTGTTTGTGTGGTGGTGTGTGTGTTGTGTGTTGTGTGTTGTGTGTGTGTGTGTGTGTGTGTGTGTGTTGTGTGGTTGCTGCCCATAAACCAAAAGTGAGAAACAGCTTGTTTGGTAGGAATTAGGGGTTTACGTTTTCATTTGACCACTCACTGCCATGTCTTCTAATGTAAAACTATGCGGAGTGAATTTGACGCACTAATGGTTTTTCAAAAATAGTCAGTTTGTGTTACAGTAAGACCATCAAAACAAATTGTAATGGAATTTTAATTGTGTTAATCAAGTAGAATCAAGCTTCGTAACCATCAACTTGCTTTCCAAAGCTTCTCTTTAATGTGTCTATTTTAAGAAGGTATCGTTCTCAGTGGTTGATTGGTTGCCTGGGCCTCTCTTATTGTCATCTCATTCCTGTCTGTGTCTCGCAGACATGGGGCCCCTTTGCAATGTAGCCATTAACTAAGGTCATTACAGAGAGAGGCTTTGTCATTAAGACCACATGGTTCTCCTTGAGTCATGCTAATGACTTTTTGCATTTTTTTTTCGATTTATCATTTTATTCTGAGATTTCTTTATGGGTTTAAACAAATCTGAAGTGATCAAAGTATCACCTTCAAGTGTCTAGAGAGCTGTCGGGGTCAATGTCATCCTCTCTTTTAACGGCCCTTTGAATAAGACGTGGCTATTGTTCTGTATTGACAGCACATACTTGGACCTGTCAGTCAGCGTGTCACAAAGTGCGTATTGACGAACACAGAGGTTGCATTATCGCTGAGAGTAATAAATCCGATGCTGTTTTAATGCGGTGCATTTCAAGTATTTTTACAGCTATGTAATCGGTGTGATAGAAACTGCCAGAGCTGTTATGACATGGGAAAGTTGCCTTACCACCCAGGTGCTAACACCCTTTTGAGCAGCTCTGCTTAGCATTGGCGTCTCCTCCAAAGCTTTCAACAGTGCTGTTACTTTACAGACTCGCAAAGACCTCTGGGAGATGTAGTCCTTCAGAGTTTCGAAAACCCAACGATGCGGATTTGCTTCTTTCATGTGAACTAAAGAATCCATCTTGCATAAAATGTTGCTGTTGTGTTCAGAGTTTAGCCTTGAGCACACTCACAGGCTAAAAAACACAACGGATCCCTTGCGCTCATTGTAGCCGAGCTGGTAAATGCAAGACGCCATCTGTTTTTTTTCAGTAAATGCCAAAAGTAACCCAAGGGGATGGGCGAAGCCTGTGATTGGGTCGGCACCCTGTTGCTTCAGAGGCCTGGTCTCTGTATCAAACGACGCCATGATGGAGGAAAGACCCCATGGCACAGGGGATACTGTTATAGAGGCAGCGACCTGGATGCGTGTCAGTAGGGAGAGTGGTTTATCTCCTCTCTTTTTGTCATTTGTTCTTTTCCTTTTTCTGTCACTCCTCCCCCATTTCAAAAGGGCAGTTTAGTTTCCCTTCTCTACTCCTTGTTTCCCCTCTGTTTTTCCATGAAATCACTCGTCTGTCACCAGATCCTAGCCATCGTACACAATTCAATTGTCTCGGCGGACGTCGCACAATGAGTTCCTTGTCCTCTTTGATGCTTTTGTCTGGAATGAGGCCCGAAACAAAAGCTGCGGTGCTTTTAAGCAAGTTTTAGCCTGAGTTTGTTTTATTTCTGAATTGAAAGTTGACCCAAGTCTCATTCATATAGCGCCATAAAAAGGCCTCATGGACTCACGGATTTACAACTCACGGTGTTTCCCCAGGGCCTTGGAGGCCTTAGACTCAACTGATTCCCCCTCCCGCTACCAACAAAATATTGAACCCAATGCATTCTAAGCCACTAGGCGGTCAAGGCCCATAAAAGCCTAACAATCTATGCTGTGGCTGTTGGTGGTTGTCTTGTTCTTTGGCCTTTAGATGGCAGAAGGGGCCTTTTTGTCTGTCTGTGTGTAAGTGTGTGTGTGTGTAAGTACGTCTTTTGCAAGGACGTCTGAGAGAGAAAAACATCAAAAGGCTACATAATCCAGGTACAGGGCTTCACTTTTAACTTTTCAGCAGCTAGTGTCTGAAGCAGCTATAAAACTGTGGCCAATGGGACGAGAAACGTGATTGATGCTGAGCACAGCTTAATTGCTAAGAGATTTAGCTGCCTGTTCATAATATACTGAAAATATAGAGGCTTTGGGCAGAACCTTGATTCAGAGTTGTATTTCAATAACTCAGCTCATTCAAACGCATTGGTGTTCTGAACCGGCCACGAATGCTTCATATTCGACGCTAAAGGTACCTTTTAGCGTCGTTAGTTGTACGCGATCCCAGGCGTCAATCTAATGACGCGTTTACCTTACGTCAGTAGATGACCCTGGTGGATCGCTCATCTAAGACGCTAAAGGTCTTAAGCATGATATGAGCATGGGCAAAATGTCATTAATGACGCTTGGTAGAATGCGTTGCAATATAAGGTGTTTTGTTCGAAAAAAAAGAATGTTTTAGTTTAGCATTTAACGTCACTGTAAAATGACTGTTGGTTACTTAAAAAAAGTAAGTTACTGGTTGCGTTCATTGAGATTAAAAGTTAATACAGTTAATGAGATGGTTTAATAAATAGTAATTCAAAATATTATGTTATCTGAGTTGATTTGACAAAAGAAAAATGAAGTTTTTTTTACAGTTTTGCTTGCAGCTCATTTCCTTTTCGTATTTTTATTATGTTTCATTTAATGTTTTATTAACTTTTTTTTTTTTTTTTCAGGTATACATTGTACATTTCAAAGAGGCGGGGGAATGTAGCTGGGTAGACTTCATGTGACCACCTGGATCTTCACAAGTCTAACCCACTCCAGAGAACCCGTAGAGGTGAGTGAGAGGACTCATTGGAATAACTTTTCCTGTAAGTATATGCAAGCCTTAGAGGGAAAACATAGAGCGAACATAAGGGGGAGGAGTACACTTTGGAGATTTCTCAGGCACTGTCATAATCTTTATTGCATGATGTGATACAAAATAAATGTCTCTGGATCATTGAGGTTGATGTGCCAGGGGAGCAGCTTACAGTTTAGGGTATTACTGCATAACATCTAGTTTTATTTTTCTCTTTCAGTGTCATTCACATGCAAGCGGGTTTATGGTGACCTGGTTTTATTTTGATCCAGCCT
Source organism: Chrosomus eos (assembly GCA_036326025.1). Classification (NCBI taxonomy): domain Eukaryota; kingdom Metazoa; phylum Chordata; class Actinopteri; order Cypriniformes; family Leuciscidae; genus Chrosomus; species Chrosomus eos. The sequence goes on along the minus strand of CM070819.1, from coordinate 16,118,218 downwards.
GGGATGTTAAAGACAGGCACTTGAAAGCCTTCCACTTAAACCGCATGGTTGAAGGGGGTTTTATCTCCACCTAGCGGTTTAATTGTCTTAATGCTACAGGTGAATGCTTTGCAGTGAAACTTCTCAGTTATCTGGTGCATGCGCTTGAAATGCATCTATAGCCGAGATGAACATTCCGAAGCAATATTAACTAACCCAATACTGAAAGGAAAGTGGAAAAAAGAGAAAAAGAAACACAATTTTATCAACAACAAAAAAATGTAATCATAAAATGTGTGCAAGGGGATAATCGGCTCAATTTTCTGTAAGTAAAGTTTGCTTATAAAGGAAATGCAGCGTTTCTACGGAAGTTACAAACGGAACATTATGAAGGAAAGCAGTAGCCTATTTTTTGAATTATGTAGGCTATGTTATTTTTAATTATCCTCATTAAGGGTCAACAAGTAAATGCTATTTTCTGTGTTTTTTCGCGATTTTTTTTTTCCTTAGCATGACTGGATATTAATAATTGAAATACATTCAAATAAAACAGAAATAGTTTACTGCTACAGTAAGATAAAAACTACAAAATTACACAAAAGTATACAAAAATACCACCATTATTTTTAATAACAAACTGTTGCGAATAAAAACAAAAATGCTGTCAGTGCAGTAGCATATTTTACAAATAGTTTTAAAGGTTGTAGTAGACATGGAATCATGGATTCATTGTTTTTGAATATTTTTTTCTTTCACATATTTACGGACTTTACTAAATCTAATCCTTAAAGGGCATGGATATCATTATTTTCACTAATGTCCCGCTCGCCCTGATGAGGGAATATTATGCCCAGCCAATATAGCCTATTTTAATTTGTCCTGGTTTTGATCTTTAAGAAAATTGCACGCCCATACATAGATTAGGCTACACACATTCATGAAAACAATGAAAATAATATTAAATCCATTTGTAAATTAATGTAATTTGAAAGAAAGAAAGAAAGAAAGAAAGAAAGAAAGAAAGAAAGAAAAGAAAAGAAAAAGAAAGAAAGCTTCTGCTTATCTATATTTTACAATGTTGTTATTGTATATGGTAGCAAAACCTTTTTATTAATAATAATAATATTTATAGGCCTATATATTTGATTTTAAGAATTCAAAACACTTTTCTTTCAGGTATTTAAATAGGCTATAGGCCTACTATTATCTAATTTAACTGCAGTCTGTGGCATCATCGGCTATTACGAAATTATCTTGTACTCTTCATCTTTGGTGATAAATGTTTTAGACAAGCCACTCTTGACATTCTTACTCAATATCCTCGATGAAGCCATAAAGGAGAGCGCTGGAGCTGCAGCAGGACCTGTTCTTTCTCAATGAACAATGATGGATACCACTGCAAACTTCTTCACTTCACATTGCGTCCCAAATATAGATTTACAGATGGACAAAAATAGGGCAAATGTAATCAGTTCGCATTTGCCGAAAATTTACTGGCAGTTAATTTACCTCAAAAATGTTTGTGTAAACAATTTATGACGTAGACTATGATAAATTGAGTAATAAACGAAAGACATATCGACTTAGTAATAGTCTATAGACTTAATTATTTTGCGAAACTCATTTAGGTTTCGCGTTGTAATTAATTATTCTTTTTTTTTCGGCATTTTATGTAGGCCTACTATTAACTAAATAGTGTTTATAAAGTAAAATGTCTTTTTCATATTTTTTTGTCAGTTTAACAATGATAAACACCATGACAAATTTGTCTGTCTAATAAGTACCACATAACATGATTATTACTATATTTATTTTGAATAGGACGACAGTAATCGCGATCAAACGTGAAAGAGAAATGGCTTCAAGAGCCATGTGTCGTTGGCGCTCTGTCCTCTGAAGTCATTATGAATGTGCTTTCCGTGTATAATGCACACACACACACCTCTGAGTTTTATTAACTTGGTTTCTTATTTTACAACGTAATAATGTGTGAAAATAGGGAGGGTTCATAGTCAATTAAGACTTGAAGCTAAATCTCCACAGTGTTGCACTGAAAAAAAACTATAATGAAGCTATAGCCTAATAATAACAATACCAATAATAATATAATAATAGTGGCCTATATAATGATTTTCAGTCAAACAATCACAATTCACCTAAAACCAACGACATCAAACACCCTACGAAACTGCCTAATTGAAATCCGTGCGCTGACGAGATAAGCATTTATGATCATCAGCTTGATAAGAAAATTGGTTAGGATATGCAATTAAATCCTTATTAGAACAAAAGTTAAAGACTGAGATTGAGCAGATAAAATATTAAACAACTTAGGCAATATTAGTAGGTATGTGCGCTTTTTAGGGTCAAAAATAAAAAATATCTAACAACAGTAACAAACATGCAACTATCAAATAGTACGGCTGTGTACAACAATAGCTGTGTCGGTTATCCAAACAGTGGACTTGCGAATGTAGTGTGTGTTTCTCCAGCAGTGCTGCCACCAGAGATCAAACAGTTTGACACTGGCGCAATGAGCGCAGCTTATGAAGGGGGTCCGAGTGCTGTGTTGGGTGCTGGCTGGGGAAATGTTATGATCTTGTAATTATGGGTCTTGGACAGATGCATTATCCAGGCTCAGCGTTGGAGCCACTGGATATTATTGTAGCCAGAGAGCCGGAGGGCCAGACACCTACCATCGCGGAGAGGGGCTGACCCCGCTGGCCCTGCTCCCGCGCCATATTGCACATTTAAGCACCAGGGTTTTCCAAGTTCACCGGCGTTGTTGATTAACAGGCCAGCATTGAGGGGAGATGATTTCTGAATTCTCCAAACGAGTTCCCAACAATCCACACGCGGTGAGGTCATGCTGATGGCGTGGGTTACTAGGAATGGCAAACATATCTATATTAATACGCTTTTCATGTTCTCACCTTTAGCATAACATTTATTCAGATCATTTATTCAGATGTGCAGAAGAACATCCAAACTACTTTTGTATTTATTTTTCTTTCTTTCTTTTTCTTTCTTTCTTCTTTCTTTCTTTCTTTCTTTCTTTCTTTCTTTCTTTCTTTCTTTCTTTCTTTCTTTCTTTCTTTCTTTCATTCATTCTTCATTCATTCATTCATTCATTCAGAAGCATATGGCTTGACAAAAACACGTGTTGTCTGGTTTACATGAGATTAACTAATTGCATTTAAGTTTATTTCGTTCCCCATAACAGAGACCTGAGAGAGTTGCAATATTTTTTTATTATCAGAATTTAGAAATCTACATTTCCCTAAAGGTCAGATATAATATGCCACAATATTTAATTGTAACATCAGTTATAAACATCTAGGCTACATTTTTAAGTTTGTACGAGTGTATCCTGTTAATTAAATATCATAAAAATAATACTCTCATTCCACATTTTTCTATTTGAATGTTGTACAACATGCTGATGAAAAGCTTATAGCCTAAGCCTAATTGTATATAAATAGGCTACCAAATTATTCAAGAGAACACACTGATATGAACACACTGATATGCCTACCATATAATAATTGTAATAATCATAGATAATTATCATTATCATAATAAATCATTTTAATCATTTTAATCATTTCAAATAATCATTTTTTAAAGTCAGTTTAATGTGATTTAAATTGAAATTACTCATATGCCTATATGCTACTGTTTCTCTGGGTAAAAATATAAAGGATCTACAAAATGATCATTTAAAAAAATCATTACATTAATGATTTTTTTAAATGATCATTTTGTAGATCCTTTATATTTTTACCCAGAGAAACAGTAGCATATAGGCATATGAGTAATTTCAATTTAAATCACATTAAACTGACTTTTAAAAATTGTTGAGACTTGTATAACTTATAAAAGAGTTGAACATTTCTTAACTTATTTTGATGAGATAAAGCAATGTATAAAAACATATGTTGTCATTAGGCTATCCAATGATAATATCTTTTTTTTTTTACAGTATCACCGAAGGAGGGTGCTCTAATGCTAAAGAGAATGTGAATTAATTTGTGAACATAAACATTTTTAATCACTCACCCTCCTTATCATGGACTGTATACTGTATTTATTGACAATTCCGTGCAAATGATGCTATCAATTCAATCCACAAAAGCAACGCGCAGCGGTTCAGTTAGTGTAGTTGGATATACTACCTGTAGTCTGTATAAGATGACATGCTCTACATGAATGTCTTCCATCGGCTCTGCGGTCCTGGAATAACTCTTTTCTTAATCCCACAAGTGTCAGACACACGCAAATGTCAAGCGTCCTGTATGGCATGATTGTGACAGTGGACAGCACCCTGTCAAAGAGATACGGCCTCGTGCATAAACAATCCATAAAACAAACCTCTACGATAATATTTAAGATGGGTTTCAATAAGTCAACGTGCTTGTGAAGGCCGTCTTGTCCGTGTCTCACATGAAAAGCTCACCTCAGACAGGTAAAGCTCTCAGGAGCGCTTGATGCTCTTCGACTGATTTCTAGCACAAACTCACAGCTGTAGCACACCTGTGCCGTTCTGTGAAGGCCGTTTATAGCGTGAATGACAGAAGACTATCTGCGCATCACGGACCTGAGACAGGCAACATGCTCAGCTCATTTGGGAAGCTCATATCCAACTCCACTGTTATCTTATATGATGTGCGCTCATAAATTAGAAAACTTTTGATCAAAGGAACATGCTACTAATACTCCAAAATACTTTTGTGTACATATAACCCGTTCTCATCAATCTGCGTATAAATAACACGACTTACACTTTAAAATTGCGTGTAATGCATGTAGGCTATGAAATAATATAAATCAATATCGTATAATGATATTAGGCTATAGACTTTTTTATTTATCTGGATAGCCTATACCTACACTGTAAACAAATTCTAACATCCTCAACTCAAAAATTTCTAGTGACTGGTCACATCTAAATTTTTCAGCTGGACCAAGTGAAATTCAGCAAATTTAATTTGATCAATTTGCAGAATTTCACTTGGGCCAATTGAAAAATTTAGATGTGACCAGTCACAAGAATTTTTTTTATTTGGGAGGTTAGAATTTGTTTAGTCTGTTGACTTTATTTGATTTTAAGGTCTATAAGGGATAGATGCAGAGTCTGTTTAATATAAAGTTAATTTAATGCGGAAACTGCAAAGAGAACTGCTGCAGTTGCAGGCGCGTCCATCATCAGCACCACAGTTGATTGCACACTTGCCTAAATTCCTGCATCCAAATGAGCATAACCAACAACGAGGTATGACCTTTTAATTAGCTAAATTAGGGCAGGCCTGTATTAAATCCTTCTCTGTATGATTTTTAGAAGCGTCTCCTGGGTAAAAAACAAAAAGACATAAGCGAGTCTATAGCTAAACTGGTCTCACAGCCTATGCATGGTTAAATTAGCCAAACACACCTGGCTAAGATGATGTTCAAATTTAAGTCGTCCGTAGGTCTCCCAGTCTGACGAGCTTAAAAGTACTTAAACGTGCTAAAAACCTTTGTAAAACCAGCCTGACCATGTTGGGAGACCATACAGCAAACCAGACTGCATTTCAGCACAGAAAAAGTAATTAATCGCATTGTCTCAACGATGACACATGACCAAGGAAGCCAATCAACCCAAATCATCACTCACTCAGAAATTCTTGATTATTTAGGTACAGCAACCTATTGCGTTTGAGGCGGTTGTCGGGTGATGGTGGTGTGTGTGTGTGTGTGGTGGGGGGGGGGGGGGGTGCTTTGCAGGAAACAATTATAGAAACAGGGGCAGCCCCGTCCTCAAGCATAGAGTCTGGGTTATACCCGCATTATAAAGGAGGACACCGAGGACCAGCCTAAACACCTGCCGTCATCAGCTATACCTACTATCTATAGGCTATTTGTATTATTTACGTAGGATTATTTCAAAACTCACATAGCATATAGTACGGACTAGTGCGAAATCATAAAGACTTAATTTGGTCTTTCAAATCAAATTCATTTATTCGAAGCTAAGTTAGACGATATCCAGCGTAAATCAGGGCTTAAAACCGAAAAAAGCAGACACTCTCATTGTAACCCTGTCTCCATTGGATCTGCATCAATGGACCCTGTCTTTCAACACAGAAAATGTCAAATTTATCGATGTCAAAGACAGCAGACGTCGAACACGCCTTTTCCAGAGCCCAGACAATAAAATTGTAATATCAGACTAAAACCAAAAAAATCCAATTACTCAAGACATCTATAAAAGCGGGGACCTTTGGTTATGCAGTTGTGGTTCTTTTTTTGGGGACATCATGACGTTTGGCATCTGCTTGGCATTCATGTCGACGAACGTTGCGTGAGAGTAGGTAACAGTGGTTAAATACTCAGCACTTTCCTAGGAGAAAAAGTAGCCTATCCAAAATAATATTAAGAGAACATTCGTGACACACGCGCACGCACACACACACAATTTTTTTTTTTTTTTTACAAGGCTATAATTGTCCCATATCTCCGTCAACAGAGAAGTGTCAAAATCACAAGGTCTTAGCATTTTCTCTGGGGTGTCAGGTAGACCAGACGCAATTTCAGGCGTCAGAGAGGCTCGCGCTGTTGTTGAGTCAGTTGTATTGATGAAATGCAGATAGCGAAGGCAAGGACTTCATCAATCATGCCAAATTATAGCCAAAACTCTGCCATTAGACCTGAGAAACATAACGTCACCTCAGATAAACAACATTTTAACTACATGCCTTTGATAAATCCATGGGTTAAAACAGAAAAAAAGTATGGGCTAGCTGCTATAGGTAGGCCTACTTGCAAAAATAAGATGCATTTTATTGAATAAAACTTTTATTGTTTTCACCACTGAACTGGTTGATGACATAGGTCGAGCAAAGTAATAAAATGAACCATATGTAGGCTAGTTTATTTTATTATAGAAGTATAGGATAAACAGAGGCCAGTTGTCACACTTGTTAGAGTATAGGTTATTTTTAAAGATAATTTATGGGGCGCATACACCTAAACGTTTTGGCTACAAAACAGCTATACTTTTATTTTTTGTTCTCCTAATAGTAACAGCATAACATTTAAACACAACAACTCGCCCCAACTAGAAAACAGAGCAGAATTTTCAGTTAAATCTACCTTGATTATTGATTCTTGCCTAATGTTTGTTAGTGTGTGTGTGTATATATATTGAAAGTTTAATTTGGAGGATAAATTTCACAACAATTTTACTTTATATTTAGTGAGTTGCAAACTTTTGTTTGTGACAACTAACCCCACAGCATAATAATCCTCACGATCAGTTACTGGTATTCAATTTCAAGCAGAAATCTGTACTTCCATTTAAAAGTGAAGTCTCATTAAATCTTTTCATTTGCCCGCCACACATGAACTGGGAAACGATCATTCTTGCGATGTTTTTCTCATGCAGAATAATTTTGAAAGCATTTACAAAGTATTTGAAACAATCGCATTTAACCGGCGAACAGTTTTCTTTTGTCAGACCCAAATGTTTGCTTTTTTTCTAAATTTCCAGGAAGAAATAATCTCATATAACTTTGAAACAGCTCGTTATAAAGGTAGTCGCACAATTTATGTAAATTCCAATTTCCCAAAAAATCATTAATTCAATATCAAAAACAAAAAGTTTTTTTTTTTTTTGCAATCAAATAAAATGTCATATTTAAACAAATGCATTGCTTTTCAACTGCTAAGGAGTGGACACACATGCACACGTGACTATGCAAGCAGTGACTTTCAAAGTTTTATTTTTTTGATACAATCTCTAAGTATTTTAATCCAGTGTTATCATTCTGAAATCTATACTAAACAAATTCGTTCTGCTATTTAACTAGTTAAGCAGATTTGTTCAAATAGAATTGCATTTTCTGGATAAATACCTAAAGAATGCTGAGCATATTGAAAAGAAATACAAAAAAAAAAAAAAAAAAAAAAAAAAAACAGAAAGACAGCTGTAATATGTTATTAAAATTACAGTTAATTCAGCACTGGATAACAATGGTCAGAATTGTGTAGCATTGTGACAATGGTAAATATGTCAAAAAAAGTGCAAACGAGAATCAACTTTTTTTAATTGAGGGAAAAACCACAACTCTTAGTTAAAATACTCCAAAATAAATTTTAATGTTTATAAATCTCTATACTTAAATATATACATTATGTGCAAATCAAATGTTCAACATTAAATTAAACTATGCAGAGCGTGTGAATAGTATCATTCCTTATTATTGTGTATATGTTGTTTAGTATGTAATCCTCTCTATTGGCACCCAGTTGTAGAAAATCTAAATAAAAGATAAATCTGAATAAAAGAAAAAGAAAAAAATACCCACATTTATGAACGGAGCAAATACTTAACCAAAAGACAAGATGTCCAATTACATTTTTAGAAAAGTTTCTTTCGAGTACTCAGATGTTCAGATGATACATGATGATAGCTGATTTCATCTGCTTGTATATTAATTATTTGCATGTATATAATTTATTTAGGATTGGGAAATGGTCAAACAGAATGTCTATAAGCAAAAAAAAAAAAAAAAAGAAAAATTTTGCAAAAAGATGACCAAAAAAAGGTACCAAACCTACGAAACATGTGATAAAAATTCAGTGCAAACAATGTCTCACAGGGTTTTACTCTTCTCAAGGAAGATGAGACATATGTGACAATGCACAAACACAAAGTGCACATAGAGTTAAAATAAAATGCTTTTTTAAATTTTCTATAGTTCTGCTATTTTAGCCTGTCAGTCCTTTGATATCACAGTGACTAGATTGAATGTCTCAGACTTGCCTGAATTTTGTAGATATGGCAAAAAAAGCTGACATTCATTTGATATAAAGAGAGGTTTTCAAAATAGAATGAGGAAGAAAATAGATGTCAGTGTAAATATGACGCAAGCCCAATTAAGTCTACACTCAGCTTTAACTGACTTCATAGCGTATCTCATATATCATCATGTAGCTACATAGTTTTGCATGTTTAAGCGGTTTCTTGTAGGTAAACCTTGTCGCTACCATTGCTAGCCTGCTAACAACTGACTTGCTTCACTGATTCTTCACATCGTGGCCGTCCTCCACGACTGTAATGCAGCACATCATATCGAGAGCTCATAGGACTTCATTTTAAAATGAGTTCTGACAGTTTTTCTTCCAGCTTCAAGTGGAATCCTTCCTAGTGCACTGCTGATGCTTTATGTGCCAGCTCTCTCTGACGTGTCAAGCTCTGTAGTGCCTAGGCCGCCACGTGGCCGATCAGATAGATGTTGTCATAGAGGTGGCCTACAAAGTCCTCGCTGATGTTCTGAGCAGCCCGCCTTGTGTTTCGGATAAACTCCCTCTTGGACATCTTGTTCTTTACGTGAGGGCTGGTCAGATCGATGGAGAGAAGGATAAGGGAGTAGCACAGCACATACACAGCATCTGCAAAACCAGGGGTGAGAGGGGGGGGGGGGGGGGGGGGGGGGGGGAGAGGGAGAGGGAGAGAGGAGGAGAGAGAGAGGAGGAGAGAGAGAGAGAGAGAGAGAGAGAGGAGAGAGAGAGAGAGAGAGAGAGAGAGAGAGAGAGAGAGAGAGAGAGAGAGAGAGAGAGAGAGAGAGAGAGAGAGAGAGAGAGAGAGAGAATTAATGTTTGTCATTTTTCATTATAAAATTGTAATCCCTACCTCAAATAAAAATGTTTGCATTATGCAGAAACAGTAATTATATTTCACAATATCACATTTTAACATAACTGTTTTTTTGTTTGAATATATTTAAAAGCATCATTACTCCAGTCTTTAGTGTCACATGATTCTTCAGAAATCATTCTACTATGCTGATTTGGTGCTCAATTAGTACAAATTATTATTGGTGCTGAATTATTAATAATGGTTCATATTATTATCAATGTTGAAAAATGTTTTTTCTGTTTTATATTTTATAAATATTTTTGTGGAAACTGTGATAATTTGTTTTCCAAGATTCTTTGATGAACAGAAAAAACAAAAAACACTGAATCAATTAAATTTATTGGTTTATATATATATATATATATATATATATATATATATATATATATATATATATATATATATATATATATATATATATATATATATTATAAACCAATATATATATATATATTTTTTATATATACATATATATATATTATTCATTTTTTAAATAACTTAAATGCTCCAAACATTTAAATGGTAGTGTATTACTATTTGCATATTACTATTGTATTACTGTTTTCAACATTAATAATAATAAATGCCTTTTTTTTTGCAACAAATCAGCATATTAGAATGATTTCTCAAGGTCATCATGACACTGAAGACTGCAGTAATGCAAATTCACATTTGCCATTACAGGAATAAATTATCTATTATAATATATTCAAATGGAAACCAGTTATTTTAGTAAGAATATTTTCCAATATTTCTGTTTTTACTGCATCTTTTTCATCAAATAAATGCATTAATTAATAAACTAGTCCACACTTTTGGCTGCCAATATATATCCATATATGTTGAAATGGAAACAATGCGAGAAGAGCACAACTCGGCTTGAACTCTATCAGTAATTTATAATAAATCTTCCTGCTTGCACTACAAGTCACATGTTATTGCAGGCAATAACTCTGATTGGTTGGACTCAACACAGAGTCCTCTTCTGCTAACACTTTAAGCCAGCGGGCTTAGCTCGGCTTTAGAAGCAAACAGCAGTGCTAGTACAAGGATTTCTCACATGTTGCTCTATACCAGACCTGGGCATTGTACGGCCCCCGGGCCACATCAGGCCCTCTGGCTGTCCTTGACCGGCCCGCGTGAGGTATTTGGTTAATTAAAGCTGGAGTCCATAACTTTTTTTTGTGTTCAAATTTTACAAAAAATATACATTGAGCGAGTACACCCATGAATCAATTTTCCAAACCGTGTTTTTGTCTTATCCCGAATCACTATGGTACATCTATAATCAGTGTTTATATTCTGACTATTTTATGCCAGTCGGGTTAACTGCTGCGCAGCAGTGACTGCGTGACTCGTCATATAGACATGAGAGAAGTAGCTCCGGCTGCAATGTTCTTCCGCAAGACACGTGCAGTTCTGTTTATTAACCGCCAGAGTGCCAAAAGTTATTGACTGCTGCTTTAAAAGTCAAGGCAACTGTTTTTTTGTTTTTTTTTACATGTCAGTCACAGTGTGTGTGTGATGCACCTTCACTCATATGTGTTCGCGATCATGCAGCACACCTTTCAAGAAATGTGAGTTTGCTGTTAGCCTTGAAATATGTTAGCTAACGTTAAAAAAAGAAAGATCGATGCAGAATGTAGAGTTTTTAACAAGGCATGGACTTCTAAGTATTTATTTACTGAAGTCAAAGGTAAAGCTGTGTGTTTAGTTTGTGGAGAACAGATAGCTGTGCTCAAGGATTACAATTTGAATCGCCATTACGAGACTAAACATGCAGAAAAATACAAGAATTTGACGGACGCAGAGCGGGCACGGACATCTGACGCGTTGCTAGCTAAGCTGCAAAAGCAGCAAGGACTTTTTAACAAGCTTCACGGATCCAGGGATGCAGCAGTCAAGACCAGCTTTGTGATATCCCACAAAATCGCAAAAAAAAGTAAGCCATTCTGTGATGGGGAGTTTATCAAAGAATTGTTTAGTGGACTCTGCAGCGCTAATATGCCCTGAGAAAAAAGACGCATTTGCGAATGTGTCCCTCTCCAGGCGAACAGTAACGAGACGAGTCGAGGACATCGCGGGAAATCTGGAGCTTCAGCTGCAAAACAAAGTGGACAATTTTGACTATTTCTCCTTGGCTCTGGACGAGAGCTGTGATGTCCGCGACACAGCCCAGTTACTTATCTTTGTACGTGGGATAACGAAAGACTTTGCGATGACGGAGGAGCTGGCAGCTATGCGGTCAATGAAAGGGACCACAACGGGGAGTGATTTGTTTACAGAGGTAAATTTATCCATGGACAAACTGGGACTAAAATGGGACAAACTGACAGGTGTTACAACCGATGGTTGTCCAAATCTGACTGGGAAAAATGTTGGACTTTTGAAGCGGATGCAAGATAAAGTGACTGAAATAAACCCAGAACAGAAATTGACATTTTTGCATTGCATTATTCACCAGGAGGTGTTGTGCAAGTCAGTGCTAAAAATCAACCATGTTATTGATGTTGTTACTAAAATAGTTAACTTCATCAGGGCAAGAGCACTGAATCATAGACAGTTTGTTGCACTTTTGGAAGAGTGTGAAAGTGAACATAGTGACATAGGCTACCACACAACTGTCAGATGGCTCAGCCTAGGCAAGGTGCTTAAAAGAGTTTGGGACTTGAGAGCAGAAATTCAGGAGTTTTGTGAGATGAAATGCAGGGACACCCCAGAGCTCTCAGATGCAGACTTTATAGCAGATCTGGCTTTTGGTGTTGATGTGACTGCATTAATGAATGAACTAAACACTAAGCTGCAAGGCAAGGGCCTCTTTGTACATGAAATGTACAGCTTGGTGACAGCTTTCATGAGGAAGTTGAAGTTTCTTTCAAGCCAATTGGAGGGCAACGTTCTTACCCACATGTCAACACTGAAAGAAGTCACACCATCAGCTGATCACCTCCGCAGGTACTCATCCATGTTATGGGCACTGCATGATGAGTTTTCAAGGCGATTTGAAGACTTCAAAACAGTAGAGGGTGAAATGCACATGATTTCTTCTCCCTTCACTTGCAGTGTGGATTATGCACCCATTGATGTTCAGCTTGAACTCATTGATCTGCAGTCTGATAAACTATTAGCAGAGCACTTTAAGTCAGTATCACTACTGCATTTTTATTCTTCTCTCAAAGAGGAAAACTTTCCACACATAAGGAGGCATGCTCAGAGGATGTTGGTTCTCTTTGGATCTACCTACATTTGTGAACAAACATTCTCAGTGATGAGGTTTAACAAATCCAGATACAGATCCTCTCTCAGTGATGATCACTTGTGTGCTGTCCTTCGCATATCAACCTCAGATATGCAACCTGACTTCAGTGCACTTGTTAAAGCCCAACACAGGCTAGATTTCTCTCACTGAACAAGAAAAAAAAACGTGGGTAATCAAACAAACAACACTGTGGTCATTTATTGCTTTTTTATATAGTTAATGTGATGGTGGTCTTTGAAATACTTGCTTTTTTGTATAAAGTTGTGATGCTAGTTTTTGAAACACTGCAAAAAATGCACATTTCAAAACTGTTTTTGTGAAATGTTTATTAAATAGTGATTCATTTCATTCATTTCCTGCTTTTTTTTTTTATCAAGAGAAATAATATATTGGGCAGAACTGAGTCAAGTATATTGGTCCGGCCCTCTACAACCGCCCCAGTTTCTCATGTGGCCTCTTGTGGAAATTAATTGCCCACCCCTGCTCTATACAAAGACAAGATCATGCAGATCTGCAGCTAATAAAATATGGTTGATTCAAATCAATACATACGACAATAATCCTGCAAGTTGTGATTCGCATGTACCACAATTAGAACCAGTACTTCAACTTTAATTATTGCCTATGGCAAAAATCTGTGAACGTCACTTGTGACACGCAAAGCATTGACACAGAGCAAAGCAAACCACCGTGATCTTGATGTCGCAATTAAACACTAGATCACATCGTAGTATAAGTGCCGTTCTGGCATCTGTAATGACTGTGCTGTAGTTCACTTACCAGGACTTAAGCCCATTTCCCGGACCAAAGTGGGGTTGCAGGCACAGAAACGATGAGAAAACTTAGTGATGAGGGTCTCCAGGTACTCGCCCCGCTCCTCTGGGGCATGAATGTGTCGGAAGAAGTCCCTCAGTGCATTAGGGAGGAATTGGTTTCTAAAATTATGAAGTGTGACCAACTCATCCAGGACATCTCGCCTGCAATCACAGGAAACTTAATCAGCATGTTCAGTTATTATCAGTAGCAGAATAACATATACATTGAGATATGTATACAGAAACACACACACACACACACACACACACACACACACACACACACACACACACACACACACACACACACACACACACACACACACACACACACACACACACACACACACACACACACACACACACACACACACACACACACACACACACATACACACACACACACACACACCACACACACACACACACACACACACACACACACACACACACACACGCGCACACACACACACACACGCGCACACACACAGCTTGGTATAAAGTAAAATATAAAACTACATGTCTTATACAATAATAAAAAGGAATGAAAAATTAGGAAACAAACCGTTCATCAAGATAATTCCGCAGCATCTTCCAGTTGAGCATTCTGGTATAGAATATAAACTTGGCAATTTCCTTCGGGTGGTCCAAAAGAATACCTCTGAACATGAAGTAACTGATACCCTGAATGAAAGAACCCACAAAAAACAGGGTGTGGGGATTAAGGGAAAAAGTGAAGGAGGGGGCGAGCTTTTTTACCAGACACCGCGGTTTAGTCCGGAGCAAGGCTATCGCATGTCCTTTAAGTGGACAGCTAAAGCTTTGCTAATCTAACCTAAGACACGAGCGAGGGGGAGTCAAGACATTCAAATGCATCTTTGAACAGAAATTATGTTTTAAGAGCAGCTTGCATGAGAGAAAAGCCATTCATTTCTTTTTAATCCGGGTTGTGGTCTAAAAGCCTATGTCATGGACCATTATTCATTCTAGGTGAGCTTGTAAAAATAATATATTTAGTCTGCAGTATGAGCATCGCCGGGTTATGTGGGAATTTACAGGGTGGAGGAGGAAACCGTCATATTAATCATAGCTGAGGTTGGTCAGAATTGTGTTTCCAAAGCACACTGTGGCTATGATCATTTCTCTGTTCTTTGCCCGTTTAAACATTAAACGGGTTGGCCTCTAATTACAGAGACATTATTGTGGCGAAGTTTGCATTTTTTTGTACCTCTTGCGGGTTGGCGTTGAAGGTTAAACTTCCTTCATCTAATTCCATGTAGAGCTTTCTATAGGAAAATCCATATGGAAGCCTTCGATTGTATATGGAACAGTGACCCCAAGTGGACTTGCACAGGCTATAGGGCAGACAAAGAAAAACAAGAGGAATGCTCAAATATAAAACACACAATTAGTGGAAAAATTGATAATATCACGATTTTTATTTATTTGATAATATTAGGAAATCTAAGAGCTGAAATAATGAATACAGTTTAGTTTGCATCAAATCCATTGAAAAAAGCATTATCCTCCCTTATACGGTTCTCCCTGAAAATACTGAGATGATATTTTATATGGAAACTAAACGCATCACTGACCCTGCCACAGGTACTCATCATTGCCCAAGTCCTGCCACACACAGGAGGCCAGGCACAGGTCGGTAGCATTCAGGTAGGAGAGGATGGTGATGCTGAGTTCAGGCGGCAGCATCTCAAGATCGATGAAGCCCTGCTCCTCTCTGCCCCTGCGGACACGCAGCAGGTGACTGATGTCAGAGCCGGGGACCTGGCACTGTGGCGTACGGCGCTGCTGCAGCGGTTCGGACAGTGGGGGACCCATTCTTCGGCCCTGCTCTCTCTCCTGCTGGAGGAAGCACTGTTCACTGTACTGCTGCTGCAGCTGCTGGTTCCTCACCACCCTCCACAGAACCTGACCCATCTGCAGATCTGAAAAAAAAATGCATTTCATTGCAGCTTCATGCATTAAAAAGTTTGTGTAGCTTGAGGAAAAAAAAAATCCACTACACCAACTTTTCACTACATGAAAAGCTACATTTTTAGCAGCCTGGAAACCATAATAGGCCTATAATACACTACAATTTTAAAAGTTTATGGCAAGTAAGATAAAAAAATAAAAATAAATAAATAAATATATATATTAATACTTTTGTTCAGCAAGGACACATTTGAAAGTGACAGTTTTTCAACTGTAAATTCCAGCTTGAAATTGAGTCAAATTATGTTAACTCTCTGTGACTATTAACAAACTGAAGAATACTACACATGCAACAGATTTCGATTACTAAGAGTTCAGGTCTTAGATCAGTTTCTGTTTTTGATTTCATATATACATTACAGGAGAAGCTGATGTAATCTCATCAGCGCTCACAATTGATACGCACAAGGTGCTTTTATTCCCCGTTTCACTGAGAGCTTTTGTAAATCATATAATCTCGTATTGTATTTACTTATTTATTATTAAAGGAAAGCATTGTGTATTAAGCCTTTTATCTCTCTGCCTTCTGTTCCTACAAACTAAACCAGAGTAATCCAGAGGCCTCAAACTCTCAGCACATTATTTTTGATTTAGATCATTTCTATTAGGTCCCCGAATCCTTGCATTATCCGACAGAGCAAAACAGCCCAAAGGAAACTGTTTTTAGTGCTAGTGTGCAGTAGTCCGCTGGGAAATAAAACCACTGATGGCAGCTTTATCTCCACTGCAGTAGCACTAATCCTCTCTCTGAGATATGCATTAAGCCTTTTTATGTGGCCCTGTCTGACTCCCTCCAAGGGCCTTTCTCTTTAAAACATATCTCAGTCTATGAGAAGCCTTGTTATTCTTGTCTTTAATGGCCTCTTGAAAGCTCTCGGGTCACTTTCTTTGTCGCAGAGTCTCAGCTTTTTTCATATGAGCTTGACATATTACTTATTCGGGACTGACGCAATGCTCCTTGGCATTCTGTAGGAGGAGCTTGGGAATTCTTAGACCTGCTTAAAACATGGAACGGAAATCTGAACAAGGTCAATGAACTCTTACAAACAATTTCCCTCTGCTTTGCCTAAGGGCATAAGCAGTTCTTAAATCATTACAAAACATGTGCGCTTATTAAAGTTATATAATGAACATCTTTTTTTTAAATGGTGGATTAGCTCATCTCTTGTCTTTCTATTAAAAGTGAAAGTAAACAGGTTTGGCAACTACATGCATGTTCTAATTGTGTTAATCTTGACAAAAAATGTTTACAGTAAACTGAGACAATACAAGCTGGAAAGAACAGCTATACAAGAATATCACAAAAGCACCATTTACAGGATCTAAAAATACATTTTAGGTCAATTGAAAAGTACTTAAAACGTAGTTTAACCCTGACGTAATTTTTCTGCCTTTATTTGCATAGTATCAGTAGCAGTAGCCCTTCAGATTTCTGCCCGAACAAAGGAGAACTCATAAGTAAAAACATATATATTAGCCCAGTATCTGAGACTGTGAATTATAAAAATATATATTATTTAGTGTGATGACTGACATACAAATCGAGGTTTTCTAGTTTGTATTTTTTTAAGCTATGGGTCCTCTATCATGTTTGGCTGAAGCACAAAGTCCCGCCTCGCTCTAAAACAATTGGTTGGAATACCAATTTGACACATAAACTCGAACTCTGATTGGCTGTTGAGGAAAAACGCTTCTGTTTTTGTTTTCACAGCATCAATCGCTCTAAGCAGCGCCACCCACCTCTGTGTATATGAAATACTTCTACCGCCGCCGCGACGAAATGAGTTGCTAGTGATCTGCCGGTGTGTCACGGATGAAATCATCTCAGTCTTTTAACAAGAGCCCAGGACAGCCATCTTGACAGCTCCAACGCTGCTGATCGAGGTGAGACAGTCCTGTGACACTATCATTCATCAGTCCACTCGCTCCTCCTGTCTGTCTCTCCGCCTCCTCGAACACTCTGGTCAGACTGACGTTTCTTGTTATTGGTGGAAGTGACGCAAATCGCTCAGAGTAAATCTATAACAGGTACATACAGTTGCACATTCGATCAAAAAGTTTTCTGTCATGTTCGTAACATAAAATAAAATACATGCATAAAACGAATAATGGAATGAAGTTAATAAAATTAATTAATTAATACATGCGTGAATTATTTAAAATACATGAGTAAATTGATAATT
Source organism: Chrosomus eos (assembly GCA_036326025.1). NCBI lineage: Eukaryota > Metazoa > Chordata > Actinopteri > Cypriniformes > Leuciscidae > Chrosomus > Chrosomus eos. The sequence continues at coordinate 16,100,311 of CM070819.1, read as the reverse complement.
TCATGAAATTGCCTAAAACCTAAAAAAAGCAAGCTATGACAAGAATGTGTAGAAGTGAAACTAAGGATTGAACCGTCGTCTCCTGGTGCATAGAAACCAATAACAACAATCCCGGATATTTCAGCGGCAAAAACAAAAGGGAGGAATTAGCAATAACTATAAAATACAACCATCGGTAAGAAAGTTGTTACTGTATTACAAACGCAAATAAGTGCGAAATGTAATCAACTAATGCAAAATATGTACTTGTTGAAATAACACGCCACGATCATTTTACACTGTATTGTCTATGAATGGTAAATTGACATCGGTAACTTATGTAAATACAGTAGCTGCTACATATTAATTAAAACCTAACTCCTAATAAAATCCTCTGACATTACAGAAATGGGCACTGGTGATTTGAAAGGATGTCTGAGAAAGCTGGAATCCTCTCTCCGTTGTCTAAAGTATCCGAGAGAAGTGGACTATCAAAGGTATGACGAATTTTATACTAATAGTTCAATCAAATATATATATGTATATATATATATATATATATATATATATATATATATATATATATATATATATATATATATATATATATATATATATATATATATGCAAGACTGCTTTAAACACGAATAAAATTCATGTTAAAAAAATCATGAATACAATTCATTTGCCAAATTATTCTGCACATGGAAATCAGGTGACCACCATTCTACGTAAAATAATCTCCTAATTCATTTACATGACGCTGATCACGCCTGTGTAAATAAAAGACTGGCAGTAAAAAAAAAAAAAAAATCAAAATGCACTAACTTCTGTATGGCAGATAATTTGATAAATCTCCATTCTTGTACTGAATGCATGTTAGCATTAAATAAGATTAGTGTTGTTTATACTTTAAATATTATATTTAAAGGCACCATGAAATCAAAATGTACAAGTCATATTTATTTCATGGAATATTGCAGTATTTATTATAAATAATTTATCTGTGCACTGTGCACATCATTATTATTATTATTTTTCAATGTATCTGCCCTCATAATCTTTAATCAAAATAACTTCCTCTTGCTTCTCTTCTCTTCTCTTCTCTTCTCTTCTCTTCTCTTCTCTTCTCTTCTCTTCTCTTCTCTTCTCTTCTCTGATGACGTGTTTACTGACACAAGGGTGGGACACCTGTCACTCAGCAATAGAGAACACAAGCAATAGCAAACCACAACCATCCAATCAATTCCCTATGGACAAAATCAGGTCCCACCCTACATTTTTTTCTTGTTTGAGAAGCTGCTTCATATACGTCACAATAGGGAAGGAAAGACTAGGCTATAGCAACTTCTGTTTAATGTCATCTTTAAGATTCTTTTGATTTTGTACATGCTACCCTTGTAGATATTGCTCTTTTTGTGTGTTGCATTTACATTTATGCATTTGGCAGACACTTTTATCCAAAAGCACTTACATTGTATCAAAAGAATTTTATCAGATCATGCATTTCATGGGAATCAAACCCATTACATTGGCGTTGCTAGCAGCACCATGCTTTGCAGTTTGAGCTACAGGGATATTGCATGTCACGAATGTGGATGGGGTAAAAGGAAGGCCTAATTGTCCTATGATGGTTAGTATTATATAAAAGTTAACACTGTTATGAGCGAACATCAGGCCATTGACAATGAGTCCAGGCCTTTTATGTATTTGATAGAGATTAAGAAAGAAGTCTTGGATAGCTGAGTGGCTGTGTGAAGTAGTTGATCAGCTGTGTGGAAATAGAAAAAAAAAGTATGATATGGTTAGGTTAGGGTTGCACGATTAATCGTTAAAATATCACAATTTAGTTTCAAACACCCACACAATCTCATTCCTAAATGGTAATGATTCTCCTGTGACTGGTAAACCTTTGCCAAAATCCCACCGGAACATTCAAATCTGAGTTTGCGCTGCCGCTGACCCGGGTAGAGCAGTTGTCATGCACAGGTATGAAACTTCACGAACAGTCTTTCATTATTTCTGTGTTACAAATATTCAAATGATCACAAAAGTGGGATACAAGTTTATAAAAAAAATGTCTATGGCAACGTTAAAAGTGTATTAGTCATTGAATCATTAATTCAAGAGATTTGTTCAAAAACACTGATTAAACGCTTTTGATGCTTAAAGTAGGTTTTTAGATATATTCCCCAAAACCTAAATTAAGTAAATAAAGGGACCTCCTATAATATAATCTGACCATACTGACATTTGATACAAAACTCATTCGCTGCCCAGCCTCTATGAATACATAGCTCTTCTGAATTCATTTTTCACATGCAGTCAGCAGAGATGATATGCGGGATGTAATTCATTAGACATTAACCTCCCCCAATTCTACCCCCACTTTTTTGGCCTAGACTTTAAACATCTTGACTCACGTAAACACCCAAAAGGGGGGTCTGCCAGTGTTTCATGTCCCATATTTTGTTTTGAAGTTTGGAAAGTTGAAGACTTGTCCCGAGCCTCTCCAATGCTGAGCTATTTTGTAAACATGCTTTACAAAAACCAGCTCCGTTCCTCCACCAGGATCTCAAGCTGCACATCAGATGCTCAGCGAAGAGGTTTTGATGTGAGATGCATCAAACACAACATTCTTCTCTGAAAGACAGATCCGTTTGGCTTGTACATGCTGGAGATGATCCAGAAAAATGACTTAATTTGTCTCCTGCACGATACTCAAAATGGCTTGCAGACATGTTATAAAACTTTATTTGATTTAAAACTATATATGGTGTTGATTGTGTAACACTTTTTAGTTGTTTGTCATTACAAGTGCTTTATAATTTGATGTTTTGTTTTACTCTTCCAGATTGGCTGTGGGAGATCCATCAGCGTGTCTTCCTATTGTGAGCTTTACCTTCACGTCCTTTTCCCCCTCACTCACAGAGCACCTGGTCGATTTTGGTGTGGAATTAACCGGAATGAATGATTTACGATTTATTGAGAATGTTTACAAGGTGAATTGCATGAATGTACCTTATTAAATATTATTTTTATGTAGCTTGTTATTGAATAGGATGAATATATTTTAAAGGGATAATTCATAAAATAAATTTCTGTCATTGCTAACTCTTCATTTCTTTTTCTGTGGAACATAAAAGAAAGATATTTTGAGAAATGTTTCTGTGTTCCTTTTTGTCATTTCTATGAAAGTCAGTGGTCACCAAAACCGGTTACCAACATTCTTATTTTGCATGATTCAACAGAAAAAAAATGTACAGAGGGTGAGTAAATAATTAAAATTTTGGGTGAATTATCCCTTTAAACTCTTGAGTTTAACAAATTGAGTGACAGTTCAGTTAAAAGGCTATTTAATACAGCATTGGTTTAGCAATTTTCATTTGAAATCAAGAACAGATCTTTATTGGCATGCATGTTTGTGATATTGCAGCCCCTTTTAATTTGACTTTTATAAACTGTTTGCCGTTCCATTCAAGAGCTAGTGGTTTTGAGGAGGTGTTTTTTTTAAATGGATCCAAGTGGTCAGGGTTGCTTTGTTTCAGTTATGAGGACAGAAAGTTAATTTTGAGGTAAAAAAATTATAGAGTAGAGCTATGACCGAACCCAGTCAATGATAATGTTTTTCACGTCGCCTTTAATGAGGTGGATTTTTTTTTATGAAAAGCAATTTCACATGTAATTAAACTTACAAAGCCATGCTTTATGTTATGCCTATTGCCATATTTACTGGCACTGTCCCTGATCTCAGAGGGTTTTAACCCCCAAATCAGAAATGCAGTTCTCTTCCAGAGCTCTGTGATTCGGAGCATCTGTAGCCCCATTCTCCGGCATTCAGATGTTCTGGCAGCTCTTCTCCACCAAGTCTTGAGTAATTAAAATTCTCTGCTCACGTCTCTCTCCTGCAGTGAGAGAACAAAAAAGGAGGCTTGCCTTCATGTTGGTCCAAGTCATCTGACCTCAGATTAACTGAAAGCTGATTCTGTACGCTTAACCGTTGGACTGAAGAGCTGCTCTGTCTTTTGACACTTCCTCCTGTTCATTGACCTTTCGTGCGTGCAGTTTTAAAAGTTCTGGCCTTCGTCCCAGGATCATCTGCAGAGTCAGACTGCAGCTCACGTGAAATATTCTGGGGGGAATTAGTGGTCCCAGTATATTACCTTGAGGGCCTCGATGGCATTTGCTAAAAATTAGAGTTGTTGTAACAGGAAAGTAGTGTTTAGTAGTTATATCATATTTTTCCAGTCATCATTTTTCCCTTAGCGCTACAGCTCATTGTTTACATCTGGCTTAGTCCTCCTGTGATTAGTCTTGGTGGCTCCTCTGGAGTTCCTCCTGTACCAGAAATTCGACAAATCAATTTTTTGTTTGGGATTTTAATCCACCGAGGGGATAATTTCCTTGCAAATCCTTTAATATGTTAAACCCCTGAAGTTGTAATATTTATTTTAGCACTCTTTTTGTTGTATCTGCATTTTCATGGGAAAATCTCTTAAAATGTAGGTCTTGCGGGATGTTTTCAGCTATAAGCCGTTGTTGACCAAACAGCAGTTTCTTCAGTTTGGCTTTGCTGAGAGGAAAGTCACCATTCTATGTGATATCATTGGCCTTATTCTCAACAAGCACAAAGAACTGACAAAAGAAAGCAAGGTATCTCAAACATTTTCTTGTAATATAACGATAATCGAAATAGGTACCATTTCAGTTATCATTTACAGGGATAGTTCTCCAAAAAATTCTGTCATCATTTACTCTCTCTTATGTATTTCCAAACCCGTAAGACTTTTTTTCATCTTCGGAAAACAAATGAGACATTTTGAATGAAATCGAAAGATTTTAATCCCGCTGTTGACAATCTACGCAACTACCCCTTTGACGCCTCAAAAAGTTCATAAAGAGAAACTAATTCTTATGAATTGAGTGGTTTAGTCAAAATTTTCTGAAAAGACTCGATCGTTGTGTATGATGAACATTTAATTTATGCTTTTATTCACATTTAAACATTGTTGAGCGATCATAAACAGAAGCTCAACTGTAAATGATTAAAACAGTAAACTCATTGGTTCTTACTGAAGCTCAAATGTGATGCGTAACACACGAGAATGAACCTCATTGGTTCCTACTGAAGCTCAAATGTGATGCGTAACACATGAGAATGAACCTCATTGGTTCTTACTGAAGCTCAAATGTGATGCGTAACACACGAGAATGAACCTCATTGGTTCTTGCACGTCAAGCAAGCATGTTAGAGCTTCCGTTTACCACAACTGATGTGTGAGTTGATGAATGTTTATATGCGAATCAAAGCATAAATTCAATCTGTTCATCATATAAAGTGATTTTCTCTTCAAAAATTTGGACTAAACCGCTCAATTCAAATATTTTCATTTGTGTTCTGAACATGAACAAAGGTCTTACAGGTTTGGAACAACATGAGGGTGAGTCAATGATGAGTAAATGATTTGGGTGAACTAACACTTTAAATTTGATAATTAATTTGGCATTCTCATTTTCCCTATTTACATTTGCTGTCATCTGTCACTTAAAGATAATCTTTAAAAACACCAATATTAAATACAAATGTTTACATATTAAATAGCATTGTTAAATGTAATATTTAGCAAATCTCGAAATGGTTATTTATTTTTCATATTTACATAATATTGTGATGCCTAAATTCACTTGTAGCATTTAAAGTGATTTTAGTTTGAATCTATTTCGAGAAAATATAGAATTTTTAATATCAGACATTTTTTACTGGTTATTGGCTATATTGCATTTATTTGTTTATATTTATATTTTTATATTTTAATTGAACAAACAGCAAATTGTCTTACAGCATGTCAGTAAGCCAAAGAGAAGGCCTCAGTTGAAGAGCTGCATTAAAAATGAGATCCCTTCTCCTGAGAGTAACTCACTGGTGTTAACAGCCCTGACAGTAAGTGCAAACATAATTGACAGTAAAATAAACATAATTGATTTGCTGATGATAATAATAATTATTATTATTGTTATTATATCGGCTTCTTTCCCTCTTAGATACCTCAGAAGCAGCCACTGGTGGAAAGGCATCTTGGCAGCAGCTCAGCACCAGCTCAGATCAGACGCTGTTCAGAAGAGCAGACGCAGCAGGAAGAGGAAACAGAAAAGAGGGAGTTTGACACTGAGGATCTTGAGGATTCGTCTCAACCTACAGATTCCACTGTGAGTGCGCATCCTGCAACACATGTACACACTGGGAGGTGCATGAGTAATCTCCTTTTGAGCACATTATGCACCAACTGGTCAGCTTTAAATGGTTGAAAGAAAGAACTATGAGGAACTTGATCTCAAGCAGTAGCAGTGTTATTTTCTCCACAGCAGACCATGTTTTTAATAGTCTTTTTTTTATAATATTTTGAAAATCTTGATGTTTTTTTTTTTTTTCATATTGTTCATTTATTTTTATTTTACGGAAAACGTAGGTTGTTAATGTTAGATTTTTTTTTTAACCATTATTGATAACAATATGGTGATTGAAACAAAATACATACATTTAACATACACTAAAACTACAGTTCAAAAGTTTGTGGTCGGAAAGAATTTTTAATGTGTTTAAAGTCTCTTATGCTAACCAAGGCTGCATTTTTTTGGATCAAAAATAAGTAAAAACTAATAATGTAAGCAATATTGTGAAATATTAGTTCAATTTAAAAATGATTTTCTTTCATAATAGATTAAAAATGTGATTTATTCCTGTAATGGCAAAGCTGAATTTTCAGCATCATTACTTCATTTTTCCGTGTCACATGATCCTTCAAAAATGATTCTAATGTTTTGATGTGGTGCTCAAGAACATTTCTTATTATCAATGTTGAAAACAGTTGCTGCTTAATATTTTTGTTGAAACCTTTACACATTTTTCAGTAATTTTTGATGAATAGAAAGTTCAACAGCATTTTTCTTTTAATCATTTTAAATGTCTTTACTGCCACTTTTGATCAATTTAATGCATTCTTGCTGAATAAAATCAATGTATTAAATATTATTATTTTTATTTATAAATCTTACTGACCCCAAACCTTTCAACAGTAGTCATACACATTGTAACTTTAATTCAATTTGTTTAGGTAATCATTTTTGTGTGTTGTGGAACTAAACTACACAATTACTCAAATTTCCTAGTACACACAATCATCTGCAAAATTCTGAACTTGTTCAATCCACTGTAATGCACATGGGGTCTCTCTAGGACTGTGTGTTAGAGAGCCGGCTGAGGGGCGTGGAGGTAAGTCTTCTGGAGAGTGTTGGCAGACTGGAGCAGCGATTGGCCCTCATGGAACACAGGATACATGCTCTGGAGAAAAGCTTGGCTGGCAAGATTATCATCGAGAGCAACCAGTGGGAGAACTTGGAGAGTCGCGTGCTGCTGCTGGAGACCAGGCTGGCACTGAACTCATCACAGGTAGGGGAGTTTAACATCTTTTTGGAAGTTAAATTTCTATTTGTGGCATAATGCTGTTTTCTCCCAAAACTCACGTTGATGATCAAGCTTGGTTACGGGATGAAAAGCAGTGACAGTCAGCACAGATACACACAGTATAGCAAAGCTCTCACGTTTCAGTTTCGAAGTCGGAAAATTCATATAGAAAATATGTTGTTTTATGAAGACTGCAAACCACTTTAGAGGTCAGATTCCAGTCTACAGCATCTGATTTGTTCAGGAAAACAGAATTTTGTTGCAATTTAATATCCTAATATAACAGTTCCTGGGTGTGTTATTTTGTTTTGTAATTTGTTTTAAAATGGCATTGCATCTCTTGAGAAGTAATGAATATAAATATGTGACCCTGGATCACAAAACAGTCTTAAGTAGCACGGGTATATTTGTGGGAATAGCCACAATACATTGTATGGGTCAAAATTATCAATTTTTTCTTTTATGCCAAAAATCATTAGGATATTAAGTAAAGATCATGTTCCATGAAGATATTTTGTAAATTTCCTACCGTAAATGTATAAAACATTTGTTTTGTGAGTGAATGCAGCACAATCGCAAACATAAATGCACAACTTTAAAGGCGATTTTCTCAATGTTTCAATTTTTTTGCACCCTCAGATTCCATATTTTCAAAGTTGTAATCTCGGCCAAATTATTGTCCTATCCTAACAAACCATACATCAATGGAAAGCTTATTTATTCAGCTTCAGTGTGATGTATAAATCTCAATTTCAAAAAAAATGACCCATAAGACTGGTTTTGTCATCCAGGGTCACATATATGTGTTATATGGTGCTCACAAAAGTTTTCTCTACTACTATAGGGTCTAACTTCACAAGATGGCGTCTTCAACTCAGGCAAGGTTGAATTTAAAGAGAATACAGGTATTTGCAATGTTTTATCTTTTTAATTTGAATAATTTAAATAAATGAAATATTCATGAAATCTCAAATATTTCTATTTTCCTTTTGTATCTTTTAAAGTATCTGCAAGTGGCTTTTCTACTGTGATTCAACCACCATCTGACATCAGTGATAATGGGCATCTTCTAGCCAGTTCTCCTCCAACAGCTACTCAGGTGACCATCCATCCATCCATCCATCCATCCATCCATCCATCCATCCATCCATCCATCCATCCATCCATCCATCCATCCATCCATCTATTTTCTCATCTTATTTTCAAGAGAAATTTGTGTAATAACTATTGTATATTTTTCTTCCAATTTCTTAGAATTTTAAAGAAAGGCTGGACAGAATAGTTTACATGTAAGTGTTGTTATTTTTATAAAACATAATTTTATAAGAAAAATTCTCACTTAGACAAAGACTGCACATCAATACATTTTTTGTTCCTTTCCCATTTCAGGATGAAGGATACAGCTAACATTCTGCAAAATATAGAGCCGACAATGTGAATTTGATCTCAGTCCAAGTAAAAAAAAAAAAAAAATTCATTATTTACTCGCCCTCACATTGTTCCAAACCTGTGTGTTGTTTTTCAGTGTCTGATAAATAAGTAAATCAAATTAAGTTAATAAAATTATGTTTGCTTTGCTCTTACTATAAACCCACATGATCAGAAGTGGTCAAACTCCAAAAAGGGGGAAAAAAGTATCATAATTAACAGACCATGTGACTTGTGTGCTATTTTTTTTCCTAACTTTCTGACAGACTTTGTGATCATCAGAACAAAATTGTAATTTATTGGTAACCTTGCCCAACACTGTAGCTTTCTAATCACATATGGCGCCTTCGCATCACATCTGGTTGGATGTCAATGACATCATCAGTCGTCATTGGTTCTTGTGTCTCCTGATCAAATGTTGTGAGTCTCACATGTGGCACCATATTTGATTGAAAGTTTGATTTGAGAAGTGAGCTTTTCACTGAAAAACACCTAAATGTCAGTCTGTTCCTCAAACAATTTTTTTTTATTTATTAAAATTATAGTATTTCTATATATTTTTGTCCATTTTGGAACTTGACTAACATGATCACTATGGAAAACGAGCTGTGCTTAGTATTCCACTAAAAACCATACAAGACTGGAATGAGTAAAGGGTGAGAAAAATTTTCGAATTCTTATTTGTTGGATGAACAATATTTCACCGTATGCCAATATATAGTTATTTTTTTTACCTTATGCCTTCCAATTGATTCTACAGACATGCAAATAAAGTGTCTTGTCCTCTAGATGTCACTGCTACCCAAGTAAAACCTAATGGTATATTAGTCTATGGCGCCCTCTTTGGTCAGTGTTTTGTATTGCACTCTGTGAAAGCAACATCAGCCCATTCAACGCTTTGCCAAAAGCGTCAGTATATTACGCCTTGGGATGAGAATGGGCTGGCCCATTGCCACACAGTTGTGCAGTTGTGCATTTACTTGAATATTAGGTAAAGTAAATGTGTATAATGACTGGGTGATGTCTCTGTGCATTAATATTAATGGCATGTATTTGTTATTGTACGATTCCTTCTTTAGCACATGCTCTGATAAATGGAAATAAAGTCTAAATGTATGACGTTTAATGTAGTTAAAGTAGACACACTTGTGAAAGTAACTGGCATGAGTTTCGGATGTGACTCTTTTGTGTGAGTTCATCCAATGACAGATGAGGGAGTGTTTGTAGAATGATTACTTTACCTGAGAGTCCATCATCTCTTGTACTGATCCAGACAGAGGGCCATTCCCCCCAAATTCTCTTTAACCTGGAGTTAATGGATGTATTTTTAAGAACAGTTTCTAATGTTTGGTAGTAATTCGAGCATGTTTCTGAGTTCAATTGACCTTTGGATGGTCTTTTGGTGTTGGGTGTCATTGGACACGTTATCACATTCATCAGATTTCAGTTTGCATTAAAAAAACATGAAAGATCTGACTTTGACCTAGCGATGTCTCACAAAAATACATCAGAGGTTTGACTTGTTGGTCTCACAGGACAGCTTTACCCTTCTCATATTTCTGTACAAGGCAATGATGTAAAACTGTTTTTCATCAGTGGATTTTCTCTCTGACAACACATAGACAACATTGACCTCTGGTCATTCTTCCAGACTTTCATTTCAGTGCCCTATATATACTGTGAGGACACAATGGGAATTGCTCTGTTGAGATCAATCGGACACAAAGCAGTCATGGAGAGGAAAAGAAAGGTCAGATGACCGCTGTAATTATGTTGAAGGAGAGTGCGTGCTTGTGTTTGTGTGTTCAGTCAGCATGCCTGTGACTTTCACGTGTGTGTGTTGTGTGTGTGTGTGTGTGTGTGTGTGTGTGTGTGTCTCCAATGGACAGTTTTACCTCACTAAACTGAAGTTTTTAATGCACAATGTCTCCACTAGCCGCAATTCAGGGTTTTGCTACTTGTCTGCACTTTCATTTTTATTAATATTTGAATAACTTTAGATTTTTTTTCAAAACCAAACATTTATAAGAACTTGGTAGACAGCAACATTTTTAAAAGTTTTCTTTTCATTAGTGTGAACAAGCTTATATGTCATTGACCCATATACCAACTCTGCTGTATAACATCATAACCTGGGCCCCAGAAACCCCCTGTGGAATCAACAGGGCTCTGGCAGGGCCAGATGTGAATGGGAAAGACTTTTTTTTTAAAACCTTTTCTCTGCTATCACCTTGAGACTGCATGCAAGTTTCTCAGTAGAGTATGTTTTTGTTTTTTTGTTTGTTTTTTTTAAAATCACTTTACCGGTAACTAGAAACTGGATTTATATAGGCTAGTGAGAACTTTGGGAGTACCGGGTACTTAAAACTGGATTATTTGAGCCACTTAAGCCTCGCTCAGACCGGCAGCTAAAATCCGATTTTTGTGCATCTGATTGGAATTCGATCATATTTAGGAAGCGTGAGTTGGCAAAAAATCATGCAATTTTTAGGAATCCGTTTTGAGCTATAATCATGTGATTTGAAAACCAAATAAAATCACATTTCTGGAAATCCGCTTCAGTCTGATTTCGCATGGTTTATGTCAATTTCTTACGCTACGACATATATTAGGTAACATCCAGAAAAACAAGGTTGAAACGTTCCAATCAGCAGAAAATTACAATATAATGGAGACATGTTGAATTTAAGACTGGCGGTGAGGATGACAACACAGAATAAAGCCGTAGATACCAGAGCCTGCTACATTTCTGCCACTGATGACGTATTCATCCTGCGCGGTGACGTGGGCTACACAGTGCTATGTTGTAAGCGAGGCAAAATCTGCATTGATAACCCCTCCATGTTGCTGTTTTTGTTGGTTTTGCCGTATGGCTAACAACGTTATTGCCATAAAAACCAATGCAGATAGTCCAGAAAACGAAAGAGCTCCACGGGACACACAAATCAGATCCGAACATCTGGATAGTAGGCAGAGAGTGTGGAAAGTCAATAATTTAGTTCTGATTCCAGTCGGATACAGAAATTGGACTGGACTGTGAACATAACCTTAGTTGAAAGTTCACTTTTGAGATATTTATTAAAGAGTTTTTGCTTTTAAATTGGCATTGTCTATTTTTTTGTCATTTCTTTCTTTACATTCAACTGTGGTTGGGCATTTTACACCACCACTCAAAATTTTTTTTTTTTTTTTTTTTTTAAGAAATCAATAGCCGCCTTTTATTCAGAGTGTCATTAAATTAATCAGAACAGACAATAAAGGCATGTTTAATGTTACAAAATATATATTTTAGATAATTGCTTTTGAACTTTCTATTCATCAAATAATCCTGAAATAAAATATCACAGTTTCCACAAAAATATTAAGAAACACAACTGTTTCCAACATTTATAATGATAAGAAATGTTTCCTGATCACCAAATCAGAATTAGAATGATTTCTGCAGGATCATTTGACACTAAAGACTGGATTAATAATGGCTGCTGGAAATTCAGCTTTGCCATCACAGGAATAAATTATGTTTGTATATATTAAAAAAGAAAATAATTATTCTAAATTGTAATGATAATTTACAATATTAGTTTTTACAGTATTTAAATGGAGCCTTGGCGAGCATAAGAGACTTCTTTCAAAACCACTTTTGAATGGTATAGTGTACAGGAGGCTACATGTCGGTCAGGTCTCATCCTGTATGAGAAGATGGTTCTTGCTAAAATCATGAACGAACTTATTAATTTAGTCAATGGCCTTGCTTTGGAACTAAAAATGAATGGATCTTTACTTATTTTATAGGCTCATAAAATCTTCATCAAGGCTTCATTCAGCATTCAGCAGTCATTTTGTTTTGGTCTCAGCTTTAAAGCAAAAAAAAAATTATATTGGCATCAAATCAAACTCAAAACTATCCAATCTAAAGACAAAGCAATTAATCAAGCTAAATAAAATAAAATCTGTTTGCTTTGCTTTTTTACTGTAACTGGAGAGTTTGAAGCTGGACCATGATGTAATGTGTTGCAATGATATGAATAAGAAACAGACTAGACCAGGTCTGATGATTGCAATAATAATCCTGCTCGGGTCTTTATTTTAAAAAAAAGGAATGAAAGATGAGAACAGGGATCCATTCATAATGAATGTGTCATTAGGTTCTGTTGATTGGCCATTGGGAGCACGGCTCTGTTGCTCTCCGGTGCTGCTGTAATCCCCAGCTCTCATTAATCATAGTCCTGAAAGAGGGGTGGGGGAGATGAGAGAAACTACTTGGTGAAGTGGGTGAGAGGGAACACTTTTTGCATTCCTCCTCTTTCTTAAAGCGTGGTATGTTTATGCAAGCTCCCCTCGTTCCATTCCACCAGCCTCGCCATTCCACATCCCTACATGTTATGTTCATTTTCACTCCTAATTAGCAGGACCTCATGCATGTCTATGAACTCTTTACCTTCCTGATTGGTTTGTCGCGGACATGCCGGCATCTGCACCTCTTGTGGAGCACAAGGCTAATTGAGCTAATCACTCAAGTTAATGAGAGCATTTTTAAAGGTTGGAGGGCATAAGTAAATGAGATGAAGAAAGTGAAATGAGAAAGAGATATTATTAGAATCACAGATGAGTTTACTTGACTTTCAGCCATGTGAAGCTGAAATGAGTTTTTAATACATTAAAAAACAATCCAGATTTTTAACTAACATTCTGGCAAGGTTCTCTCAAAGTTATGAACAAAACATTCTTCCTGTAATGTTAATAGAACATTTATTCAAAGTTTGCTGGGCTTTAATAACATTCTCAAAACGTTAGCACAAAAAAAAAAAAAAGAAAA